>CM071618.1:592690-622690 GCA_036365135.1 Miichthys miiuy
AAAAGTCAAATATTGGAGGTAATGCTCGTGTCTGTCCAGTGAATTTAAGCTAACCTGAAACAATAAACAACATACATGACATCAAACAGTATGATATTGTACACTGTTGGTTTTTCTGTTACTGACACATTGGACTATATTTGCACATGAAAATTCATGCAAAGCAAAGACATATTGACAGTATGCTTTGTGTATGCTATCTACTCTGTAGTATTGAGGATATATCTGACATTTAAAATATTGCACTACACAACTCAACCGCATCATAACCTTTAGAAGCCTTGACCTTTTCAACACATTTCATCATTCTGCAGATCTCTTTTGCATTTTGTAGTTATCACATTAATAAATCCTCCCACAAGCAGTTTCATAGCGAATATGTTCAGCTGTGGTAATATTTTTAACCCTCAAAGATATATTTCACAGATAAAGGACTTCCCACTGTCTCATTGGACTCCTGCCATGAACTGATCAAAGTGTGTGTGTGTGTGTGTGTGTGTGTGTGTGTGTGTGTGTGTGTGTGTGTGTGTGTGTGTGTGTGCTGTCCACAGGGCCCCTCAGGAACACCTGTGGCCACTTTGGCTCATGATCTGGGAGCAGAAGACCAAGGCAGTCATCATGCTGAACAGGGTCATCGAGAAAGGCTCGGTGAGTAAATACAATAATGTAATCATTAAAAAGACAGCTCATTGTCTGCTGTGACATCTGTTTGTCTGCTGCAGACACACCCACACACTGTCTGCAGAAATACTGAACAGACCACAGACAGACAGACAGACGCTCTTTGACAACGTTTGCAGCCTGCTGTGAAATTAATAATGCAGCTTGTTGAATTAATCGTGATTTCTGCTGAAACCGTCCACCGTGAAGCTTCCCTCTGTTGTCAGCAGGATAACTGGAATTCATTGTTTTGACAGCGTGTTCACAGATGTATGTGAGGAACTGGGACACAAGCCCAACCTCCTACTCTTTTAAATCCAGCGATCCTACGAAGTGCTGTTGAAACACACAAAGACTAACACTCTCCCTTCGCTCACAGAGCAGCTGGACCTCTCTCTGTTTCTCAGTAAAGCAGCTGGAGTGGATTGTGCTCAGTCATGAGATTCATTCACTGACTGTTTCTTGGAAATAGAAGATAAAGAGCACCTAGTCCAGATAGTATTAACCTCACAAGGATCTTTTATGTAGGCCAGCTCTCTAATCCTGCAGAGGCAAGGTTGCATAATACATATGTATTAAACAAAGGGACGTTGGTTGTAGAAATAACTTGAGTATCTTTCATTTGACCGTAGCACTGAGAGATGACTTGTTGTTCCCTGAAAAAATATTATTCAAAATATTTGTACTCTAAGTGCACCACAAGATCAGGACTTTGTTTGTAATAACCATGCTTATACCAAGCATGGTTATTACAAACAAAGTTCCAAGTATTTTATTTATTTTTTATTAGTGTAGTGACATAAGAGAAAGGTAACCTTTGGGGTACATTCAGACTGAATCAGTGGTGCTGCGGCCTGCTGCGGCTCTGTCTATTTGTATAACTTAACTGCTGTGAAACTATCAGGAAATAACCATTTATTTCGCTGATTAACCGGCTTTCTGGATGCCAGCGCTCCCTCGCTCTTATTCACTGTCCGTGTCTCTCAGCCACTGCTTCCTCTCAAACCATCGGACACAAATCACTTTGCGTCACTATTTTGCAGCGTAAACTGTGAGCCAGGCAGATTTAGAGGCTGGCTGCATGAAATAAACAAAGCTAGAACACAACAGGTAGAGTGTCAGAGTTAAGAGAGTCTCAGTTTCAGTGACATTTCAGGCTGACTGTGGAGATTTGACCGGTCTGAGCGTCTGATTGGCATCTGCAGTGTGACATCAGGCTTAATCAGGCATCATGACTTAACTTCTCCGCTGCAGGTTGCAGCGTTTTCTGGCAGACACCCCTGTGGCCCGCGCTGCCACATCCAAAACAGACTACCCATTATTCAAATAAATGGAAAAACCTGTATTTTAGTCACAGCACCGGATCCTGTCTGGATGTGGCTTTATTTGACAGACAAAATATACGGTCTATATGTCTGGCATCATAAAACAGAGGTTGATATTTGTAGATATTTGTATATGACTCAGCTTATCCATGTAACATGTACTGTATGTGTGAGTGTGACCAGGTAAATGTGCAGGTATGTGTGGGGTCAGAGAAGATGCTGATGATCAAACTGTCCTCTCTCCTGCCTCCAGCCTTGCCTCTCTCTCGTCCCCTTTTCATCTTTGTCACATGTTTAACTTATTTGGTGTCTCTTACCAGGTTTGTCTTCTTTTTGTTTGTGTGACAGGAAAAGTGTGCCCAGTACTGGCCCACGGCTGAGGAGAGGGAGATGGCCTTCAGAGACACGCGCTTCTTGGTTACGCTGTTGTCAGAAGACACCAAGTCTTACTACACCACCAGAGTGCTGGAGCTGCAGAATAATAGCGTAGGGAAAAATATTATTTTAAACAAGGGGATTTTCCAGTAAGGGTGGCAAAGGAGAACTGAAATGGTTCAGGTGTGTTATACCTAGAATCACATGGACCTGTGCTGTCTGAGGATTAATAGAGCTGAAAACATTTTTGCCTGTCACTAAAGCTCGATGTTTTCTGTTTTTACTTTCAGGCACATTAAACATTTGTTCTTACCAGAGAGTCAATTATGAATGGAGTTTTCTGTTCCAAGAAAGCCTTTTCAACGACATGCAAAGTGTGTGTAACGTGTAGGCGTTGAAGATGCAAATTTAAGTATCTAAAATACACAACATAGACTTGAACTGCCATGGTGATCATAAGACAAGAGTGAGAAATCATAAGCATAAAGACATGTTGATTTTGCAGAAGTTTCCAGAACTGAAACTGAAACTGTTGAAATGTTTGCTTAGTTCAGCTGTCAAACACGACTAAAAATAACCTCACCAGAGTTAAAAATCATTTTGTACCTGTTAATGAGGCCTCTGTTTGTCTGCTTTCACAGACGGGAGAGAAGAGGGAGATCTACCACTTTCATTACACCACGTGGCCTGATTTTGGTGTCCCAGAGTCTCCGGCATCCTTCCTAAACTTCCTTTTCAAAGTGCGGGAGTCAGGAGCGCTGGGGGTGGATCACGGGCCGGCTGTGGTGCACTGCAGCGCTGGAATCGGACGTTCGGGAACGTTTTCATTAGTCGACACATGTGTGGTTCTGGTAAGTCCTGCCTCTTTGTTCTATATGAGCTCCACTTTCACAGAGACCACAATCCAGAGGATTTAGTTTTTACATTTTCTAGATTAGTCACATTTTGTATGATCATAAAAACGGTAGTAAAACACCACCACTAAATTGTCAGGATATTTAGACTATAGCACACAATGTGTCCCATTCAGACACCATTTTTATATGAATAAAGGTTACCTGTATCTAATCAGAATATGAGTTAATTCACTTAATCCTTTGGTTGAAATACGTGGTGCATGGACACGGTGTGACATGGTATATTTTTAACTAAATGCATAGAAATAAATACATTTGACTTGTGACCTTGGGCTGAAATGAAAAGAACATATTTTCTGACTGATCCCTGGTTGAGTTTGGATTTAAAAGAGAAAAAAACACTGAAGAAAACGCTCCAACAACTGAGACATAACCTAACTTTTATGTGGTCACGCACAACCCACAGCTGAAATACAACGTTGTTCTCTTGGTATGCTGGTAAACGCATGAAAACATGATGATGTGAAGGAAGATAAGCTAAGTCAGAGGAAAATATGATACTAAAAATGTCAAATACAGCATTTCATCACAAAACTGCTGCACTATACTTTCTGCTGATGTGTAACAATGTGAGCTTAGATTTTCTAACAAATGAGTCACCGGATATTAAGAGAGCATGAGCTTTGTCCTGGTTAGCTGGACTGATTTTACATTGCTGTCGTGTCCAGATGGACAAGAGGAAAGACCCCTCATCAGTGGACATCAAAAGCATCCTGTTGGACATGAGGAAGTACCGCATGGGTCTGATCCAAACCCCCGACCAGCTGCGCTTCTCCTACATGGCAGTCCTCGAAGGAGCCAAGTGTATAACGGGAGACTCCTCTGTACAGGTATCTGCACCACCCACACCACAACCCATTCTGTTACTCAGTACTTTTATCTGTTTGTCTTGTAAACCCAGAGACTTCATTTCATCCCAGTGGGAGTTGTTTCTTCCGAAAAGATTTAGCGAACTGATAAATGGTGTTGTCTTCCAGTAAATTTCAGTTTGTGTATAACTGCCTGGTTGCATCATGTAAGTAGAGAGATGATGGATGTACGATGCAAATCCCCATGTGCCAAGAGCAACTTTTAAATGTCCAACTACAATAAATATACTATAAATATTATAGTTCTTCTTTATTTCCCATCTATTTATCTGGTTCACACACAGACAGTACTGTGTCATTCTGAGAGTTTCTCTGCGCCTCTGTTGAACTGAGAATTTAACTGCAGTGAAAAACAAGTGTGGCAGTGTCTCAGCCTGGTAATTGATACTTGTTTATTTCACACAGACAGGTACTGAGTCTGTGTTTGCTGGACTCCACATGTTGTGTCAGCAAGAGAGCCACAATGTGAACAGCTTTTCAACATTTTAAACCAAAGGATTATTTACAGGATAACATCCTGTGGAGTTTCCATGGGACTTAATGCTTGAGGTTGATTTGCATCAGAAAATGATTGACTGACTCAGCTGACCAAAAACAAGTTACATCCTCACATGCTTGGCTTGATGTTTGTTAGCCCTAGAGTGGGGAAACGATAGAAAGGTGTATTAGTGTGAGAGTGAGAAGTACTTAGGTTTTAGGAGACAAGTGCACACACTGATGAAACTTTAATGAAGTTTGTTTCATTTTCATTTTCTGTGAAGAGTGTCCATGTACATTGCATCCTTCTTGATATTACTAACACAAATGGACTCTTTCTCCACACTACACACCACAATATTTTGTTCCTTTAATTTTTTTTTAACTTTACCATATTTTAATGTTTTCCAACCCACTTGTAGTTTTCCTTCATATATTAGGAGGCCTGTCTTTTAAATGATTAAACAGTCGCCCAGTGAGAACAAAACTTTGAAACTAAAACTGATTCTTTCATATTCTCTTTTTCTAAGCCTCTCACTTCCGTTTAGGTGGCACTCATGGGAGGATGATTTTATATATGTGTGTGTGTATATATATAGTGCTGTTTTTTAGTGAAAATTGTATGTTTAAACTAAATTTAAAGTCTAAATATATTCCAAATTCTTTTGTTCGCTCTTCTTCCTCCATCATAGAACCGGTGGCAGGAGTTGTCCAGGGAAGATCAGGAGCCGACATCGGAGTCTCCCCCCTCAGCTCAGCCTCAGGCCAGGTGTCCGACAGAGCGGTGCAACGGCAGCCAGCGGGGAGGTCAGCTGGAAGAGGGAGGAGACTACAGACAGGACGGCAAAGTACCCGCACAGTCTCCCTGCAAGGAACAGGAGCTGGACGGCAGCACGACACAGTCAGTACACTCAGTCCGATTAAAGAGACATGCATCAATAGTTTGGTCATAATCAGTTAAATGATTATTGATGATTGGCTGATGAAATAAAGCATTCTGAATGAGAAAGGCGAAATGAATGACATGTCATTTGACAGACAGCTGTTTACCCATGTTCCTCCTGTTCACACAGCAAACGGCGCAGAGAAGACAGTATCTCCAAATCAGGCACAGCCAAGACGCCCCAAAGCAAGCCCAGGACGAACGACTCAGAGAAGAAGAGAAAAGGTGATTACGTATCTGAAACATGAAGCCATTCTTAGCTTCCAGGATGATTTGTCATGCACCATCACAGTGCCACTTTTGTACGTTGCGTAATATATATCTATATATACTAGACCAGATCTAGGAGCTGGTGTTGGTGCAATACTTTTAAGATGTTGTTCCATATTGGGAGATGTAGAATTTGTAGACTGACATCATTTTGTTTTGTAGTTTCATTTTAGACAGAGCAGGCTGGCAGGGCTTTTACTCCACAATGAGTCACGTGTCATTATAGTTTCTTTTAACCTCACAGGAGTCGTGGCAGGCTTTCCCCCTGCATGACTCACCCTCCTCACAGTTAGACTTCACACAGAGCTGAGGCTTCATTTTCTCTATCCCTAATTTCCAGTTTTCTCACAACATTCTCAGTGATTTCATGTGAAGCCCCCGCTCTGATACTTGATGTTCTTTTAAAGGCAGGGGAGTTAGACCTGATGATGCACTTATTTCTGATGACTGTGCACCTCCAAAAAACGGCTGACTAAGTCATTTCTGAGAAGCCTTTCCTTTATTGTGTGACATGTCAGTGTTGTTCCAGTAATTCAGCCCAAACTGCACCATTTTCTGACGCGGTCTCACTCTGCTGTTGTGGTTCTTCTTGGACAGTTTGGGCTGCATTTGCTGCACATGACAAGAGCTGGCCTGTCCAGTGGGGGGCAGTGTATCTTTAACCCCCTCTGCGACAGCGACAACGACCACGAAGAGCACATTTAAAGGACGAAGTTTACCCACAGCTTTTATAAAGAACTCCCACTCTTGTATACGGAGGTGTGTGTGGTGTGTGTGTGTGTGATGTCTGCTGTGTTTTTGTTTCTCTTGAGGTTTTGTTCTTGTTTTCTTTGCTTGGCTCCTGTGGTTTGGAGTTGTGTTAATTTTGGCTGCACTTTAGCATGGTGTGTGGTTGGGTGTGTATATTTGTGGTTGACGGTCGTTGACGCTCTGAAATGTTAGGTTGAGTTGGAAATAATGCAAGGTGCTAACTTCTTTTTAAAGAGCATCATCACATCTGAAGGCGAATTTTCATCTGTTCAATCTGTTCGAGCAAGCCAGAGATCAAATTAACAACTACCAAAGTTTTTTCTGTTGGGGGTGCTAGGACAGAATCATTGATGGTACCTTGACAATCATCCAAAGGAAGTAATTCACCAATAAACAGTCGATTCTTGTCCTGGTTGAAGCTGTAAATCCATCACACCAAACATGTTGAAGCTCATTCGATGCATGTTTGTATGGTTTTGCTGCTGCTCCTAACTTTCAGACTCGCTTCATGAGGTCTTAAAGTTTCTTCAGGACTACAGCATGGCTGCGTTCTTGGTTTGTGGATTTGATAGTGCATCAGTTGTGTTTTGGCCTTGTGAACGTTTGAATAGAAGTTTGAAATTCAGCAGCGGTTTGGTAACTGAACCTTTGTTCATTTAACAGGCTGGAGGACTGTTGAGTGTAACGTCTTGTGCTGTAGTTCATCAAATTAGATTTGGGCTGCAATTTAGTACATTTAGTCTAGGGGATGTCAGGAAACAGAATTGTAAAGCCAAATGTGTTCTAGAAATAATCAGTTTACTATCACATGAGACAAAGGAGCAGCAAATCCTCAAATTTTGGGTATTTTTGCTTTGAAAACTACTTGATTATCAAAATAGGTGCTGATAATTTTCTGCCATCTAACCAATCATTTCACCTCTAAAGATATTCTTTCTGTTTCATCTATTATTTATGCTGAGGTGAGACAGTTTGAGCGTAAACGGCACAGACACAGGCACAAACAGCTGGGCAGCACCGCGAGGCTGGATTTAGCAGATTTATGTCTACATAACCTTTTCTCTGGCTGATTTTTGAACGTGGCAGCACAGAAGGTGCTCATTTCATGTTCCCAGAACTCCACATTACATCTTTGAAAGTCTGACCAACAAACCAAAACCCACAAAATCAAAGAGGAAAAAAAAAGGAACTAAAAAAAAAGAATGACATTTTTGCTTGATAAAGGTTAATCGAAGATCAAAGTTTGACTAATTGTCTTACATCACATGGGGATGAGTCAGATCAGATCTCATGCTGTGTTGTAATGCTTAGAAATGACCAAATTTGTGTTCACGTGTTCAAAGCTAAGAACATCTGGGCAGATGCTGCTTTTTAAACACCACTGCTTTGCATTGATAATCAGTCTAATGTTGACACTGACATGCCACAGCTTCCCTTTTCTGCTCTGCCGTTTGGTTTTAGACACTCACTAACTTGATTTTGTGGCACGAGTCGCTTTGATCACTCCTGAGCTTCACTGGCACTCTGTTAGGAGATTTGTCAAGTTCAACCTCTTTAAATACTCTGTGTCTTTCGACAGGGCGAAAACCAGTGACTGCTAACCACCTCCACCTGCGGCCACACACCGACAGCTCTGGCATCAAAGCCAACATCGGCAGGGAACTCCAGCTCTCTCAACCTCTGTGTCCTCCTTCCTCAGGCTCCAAAAATACGCTTCCTCAGCTACATCACAACAGCCAGCTCTCTCTCTCTTTGCTTTTTTTTTTTTTTTTTGGTCCAAGTTCAGTGGCATTATTCAGCCAATGCACACCTCCTTCGTCTCCTTCCTTAAGCAGCATGTCACTCCCACAATCCACAGTCCACCTTAGATTTCCCACGTCTCCTCATCCTCTCTAAACTGTTTACAGCAGACACTTCATTCTTTGAAGAGAGCACACAAGAAAACACACCAGCGCTTTACACCCAGGTCAAACCTCAACCACAGCCTGCTTCAGGATCAAGAGAATCCCTTGGGTTTATTCTGGCTTTAATATTATTTGCAGCTTTGTCAATCTATTATGCTTCTTTGCATCTATGAAATTAAGACTAATAGGGGCTATGCATTGCCAATTTGTAATGCTGTTCATATATGTATTTTTAGAAAACCTTTTTCAGGAGGGAAAATAAAAATGTTCTATTTTTTATAAGAGATTACTTGAAGTTTTTCACAGTGATGGGGGGGTTGGTTAAATGAAAAGCACTGCCTCCTCCCACATGAGCAATTCAGTGGCATGTAATGTTTCCATGATGTACATAGTGTTCTTTTTAAAAAGGTGTGTGTGTGTGTGTGTGTGTGTGTGTGTGTGTGTGTGTGTGTGTGTAAAAAGACATATTTTTGCTTGTAAAAAAAAATAGATGAACAACAATGTTACAGATTTGAATACAGTAGAAAAGCTGATTTGACGACTTGTTCTCCTTTTGAAATGAATTTGTCTTAAGTTTCTCTTTCTCTTAGAGTGTTATCTACAAATAAAACTGGTATTATCTAGTTTACATAACAACCTGTCTTTGCTCTCCTCTGGTTACTTCACCACAAACAATCCAGTCACTTAATTAGCTACAAGTAGCAAAACCCTAGCAGCCCTACACCCTACAAATTAACATATCTCATTTACAAACAACAGGGTGTGAAACAAGTTGTGGTTTTATTTATTTTTGTACCATTTTTGTACATTTGGGTTTTAATGTTGCCAAGCAACCAACGGTTACAGTACTGTAGCTACAGCTGCTGCTGTTGGCTAAGAAACATCCACAAAACAGCAATTTGTAGTTTTAAAACATTTTTGGTTCGTTTTTTAACAAACAAGATATAACATGTTAGTTATTAAGTTATGCAGGTATGTAGATTTTATCACTTAAGTTGGAGCCAAGCCAGCAGTTTTTAGTTTACAGTTATTTTACGATATTATACGTGACTTTCTATTTGAGTTATTATTTATTTTTAGGCTAGGCTAGGCTAACGATCTGCCTGCTAAGGTGGCCTTATGACTGTTGCCTGGCAATGCAAACAGTATCTTAGGCTCATGACCTTTTGTATTTTTAACAGAAAAGAGGTTAAATAAGGCAATAAACTAATTATATTTTTGATTTATACACAATTTGTTGGCAGGTCCACTGTGTAAGATTTAAAGGGATTTAGAAAGCTGTATTTATGAATGTGGCAAAAACTGAATCTGATATATGATGATGATATCAGTGTATAATCACCGGAAAATAAGAATCATTATGTTTTTGTAACATTAGAATGAGTCTTTTACTAATCTACAGATGCCGTGGGTCCTCTTCCATGGAGTCTGCCATGTTTCTACGGTGAATGGGTGAGGCGATAGGGTTGCAGTCAGCAGCTACACTGCTAGATGGCACTGAATCCTACATATTGCCCCTTTAAGGTTCAAAGATGAAAATGGAGGGAGAGCGACAGAGGGTCAAGAGGTCCATCTCTGTCCTGGACTGCCCCCTCTTCTCCATAGAGGAAGTAGGTTATTAGCAAAGCTGACATCCATCATGAACAACTCCTCCCATCCTCTGCATGAGACTGTGGAGGCCTTAAACAGCTCCTTCACACTACAACTCCCACCATGTAAGAAGTAGCACTACCACAGGTCATTCCAACAGCTGTCACTCTTTTCTGACTTATGAGTAACTTATCTACCTTGTGTACATGAGCTGTTGTGACAAGTGAATTTTACCAGTGTGGGATCATTGAAGTCTATATATTTTTAAGCAAAGGCTTAATTAATATATAATTGATTATATATATATATATTTTGTTTTCAAATGATGGATGTGTCTTTTTCAAAGCCAAACCTTGATTTTCTCTTAACATTTCCTCTCACAAAACACTGTCAGGACATTCCTTTCCCACAACCATGCTGCACGGAACCACCCAAAACAATTGTGCAGACAGAATGGGGAAACCACAAACTTGGCAAAAATGGCTCAACAAGGTCAAAGTATGATTCAGAGTGCCGTTTTGTTGTTACAACTATGTAAGTTGTTGTAACATGTTGTAGAAAGGAGTCAGATTTCACAAAGGCGGACTGCCAGGAACACAGCATGGCACCTGGCCAAGCACTTTCAGTTAGGGAGGCGAGTAGGCAGGGTTCAGTGAAAATGACACAATCAAAGTCTTAATCATCTTAGGTAAATTTACACTGGATTCTTTATTGGAAAACAACATTTAAATGCTTCAGTACTAGAAAACATTACTCCACAAGTGCATGTTTGGGTCACTCCATGACGTAATGTTTGTACTTTTAAAGATGAACGTCCAAGAGTGGGAGGGTTCTTATTGGGTCGGATTACAACCGCGTTTATGTCCAGACCAGGTAAATACTAACCAGATTTGACCTCGGTGAAGAATTCGCTATAAAATGCAATGATGTCATGGCTGGACGGCACGGATGCAAGGAAAACATTTGTGAGTTTTCAGAGTTTTGACTCGCTGCAGTCCCCAGACGCTAATTACGCAGCTAAAAATAGCAAAAACTAAATATGTGTGTATCAGAAGAGTGCCGGAGGGATGCCGCTGCCAAACAGAAGACTCCAAGAAGTCGGGATCTTCCATTGGTTGGGCTTTTGGCTCTGAAATGTGAATCCAAAAAAGCTATAATTAGAAATGTACAATCTTAAAATACACGCTGTGCTGGTCATTTTCAAGTACTAAAAGCTCTGTCATCTAAGTGCAGCACGGCCGTCTGCTCTTCACTTTCTTCACTTACAGGACTGTCCAGCAGATGGAGCCAGTCGTTGAGGTGGTTGACGAGCGTGAAGGCGTCTGGGATGTTGTCGCCCTCTGAGCAGAAGAGCAGCAGCACAGCCAGCGGGAGATCCTCCGCACAACTGAACACAACATGCAGCACACACGGTCACACACGTAACAAAAAAAACTGATGGTCAAATCCTGTTATTAATCAATTAATTAAAAAATGCTGCTGCGGGGAAAGTGTTATTCTGCAGGCTTTACAGACACTTTTAAGTTGACATCTTGTAGGTACACACAGATACTAATGCACTTGTAGCACTTGTACTTCATGATATTTCAGAGGGACATACTGTGACAAGCTCATACAATACAGCACTACAGTACAGTAGCGCCCTTGTCACAGGTTTCACATGTCTGTAAGCTGTTAGCAGCTCCACCAGAGGAAATCACCCTATGAAGCTCTCAGATGGTTCATTTAAATAACTGTTCAATTATGTCAGAATGCCACATAACCAGCTCAACGTGCACAATTTGTTGCTGCAATTGGATAATTATGCAGAACCATCTAATTATTCCAGAACCACGAGCTCTATTTTTAATTTCTTAATTTTAAGTTTATAAAAATAAATGCTTTGAACTTCTAACAATAGCCTCAGTAGTTATGCAGCAGGCTGACGCAGCTCTCTTTCTCTCTGTACCTGTCTGTGTAGAGGCCTTTGGTTATTCCTCCTCCGGGATGTAGAGCGCGGCTCTGTGTTGGCGTCCGTCAGTCCGGGAAGGCCGCCACTCTCCAACTCCCTCCAGCCGAGCTCTTTCAACGCGTCGCGCTCCCTTCAGCAGGGACGGGTGACCACGCACCTCAGAGGCGTGCTATCACGGATACATATTTGTCAGTAGAGATGAGTGGCAGCAGCAAAAGGAAAGAAACGCAGCGTTGAAGTGAAATGAAGTACATAGTTAGGTACCCTTGTAGCTGTTGGTCGTCCCTCTGGTAGGCGTGGCTGCTGGACAGAACCACAGTCCTGGAGAAGCCGCTAGCTTTGATCCAAGACACGAGCAGCTGTCTGAACTTTTTGGATTTTGTCTGGAATTAAAACAAAAGTTGGAGCTGTAAATACTATAACTTATTCCAATTTGAGTCCATGGAAACAAAACTACATCGTCATTCAAGATAAAGACATAGTTCATGCTCTCAAATCATAATTCAGATAAAAGCTTAGATTATACAATTAAAAGGAGAGGCCTCAAACACACACACAAAAACTGACTGTGTTTACCTGAATAATTGGTGCTCTGATTTGAAGAACTGCTAACTTCAGTTCTGCTGCTGTGTAAACTGTTGACGAGAAAAGGTTGACAGATAAAATGAAGATTCGATTTTTTGAATGTGTAAAATAACCTCGATCAGGCGCTCATTGTCAGTTTAATAAAGAAAACACTTCACAGGTAAATTTCTCACGTGTTCTCCTCTATGGCAACCAAATAATCAAGACCCAAAGATCCATATCGGATCCGCAGGGATCACGTCGTACCTTCTGCAGGAGTGTGCAGCTCCTCGACGTCCTCTTTGCAGGTGGCGTACGGGTTGTTCCCAGCCATGGGGATTAGACAGTCTGTGTGCATGTAGCCCACTCTGCTCATGTTGAGAGTGGACACCATGAGGTCCACAGCCAGCTGGCCCACATTACCAACAGCTACTGCTGGCTGAGGGGAGAAATACAACAATAAAGGACGATTAGCAACAATTTGAATGACTTATGTCTTCTTTTTTTTACAATAAACTGGATTATTTTTATATTATAACTATTGGTTGGACACAATAAGCAATCTGAACATGTCACCTATGAGTGATGGGCATCTGTTGCTACTTAATGCTGTTACACAATCCAAATTAATAATAAATGAACAGAAAATAATTGGCTTTAATGAAAATATAATGAAAATAAACATTATAGACGCCTCTGTATAGAACAGATTAGCTCCACCTAAAGCAACTATAACAGTAAAATGCTGCTCACATATGAATGGATCAGTAATAACAATGTAATAATAAAAGTGCTTTTACTTTTGCTTTCACTCAATATTCCCGTTCATTTACAACTTTCATTTTTACGTCTTCTTAAACGTAACGTAAATATTTTCCACATCCGTCCAACAAACTGTGGTGACACTTTGCAGCACTTTTTTTTATTTATCCGGTAAGAGCTGAAAATGAAAGTGAAGCTCTGATTTACCGCTAATTACACATTACACAAGCAGCCACGACAGTGACTGACTGTGACAGATATTTATTTATTTATTTATTCAGTCAGTCAGCTAGTTAGTTAGATAGTTAGCCAGTTAGCTGCCTCTCAGTGAACAAGCTGCAGGTTGTCACTCACCATGACGAGGGTGAAATCTTTGAAACATGGCGCTGAGTTCTGTGCAGAGATAAACATGACGCAGCAGACACACAGAGCTAACAGGTACTGAGGAAGAGATTTAAATATAACTGTGTTATTAATATGAGCTGTACTTATTATCTATATTTGTGTCCTCGCGGCAGTTTTCTTGTTTTGTAGTTTCATGCCTGGCGTTGTGGACCTTCCTGGTTCTCACTCAGCGTCGATTGTTGATGATTGAACGGTTTTAGTAGCTGACGTAAATGCCTGAAATAAAAGTAACAGGGATGTTTTATTTTTGGGGGGAAAAAAATCAGCAAAGATATGTACCGACTGTCACAATATTTGTTTATTGAACTATATGTCTGTATGTAGCCCATATATTTTAACTTGCAATTCAAAGTTTCTATTTTAATCATTGATATTAACGGTCAGGCTGCAGCTCCGCAAAGATTTCGTGAGTATTAGAGATCTGCAACTCCCTTTGTAAACCCACTACTACCTACAATGACTTACACTACTAGTACTACTACTACTACTACTACTACTACTACTAATAATATAATAATAATAATAATAATAATAATAATAATAATAATAATAGAAGAAGAATAGGAAACATTACAGCAATTTATTATAAAATAATACAATGAACAATGAAGTTGATAATATAACCAACAAAAGATTATTTAAAAAAAATGGTGCAACATATATATTTTGCATAATATGTACATTTAGTGTGATTTGAATTTAGTAAATCACCTTGCAGTGAAAATTCCCAGAAATTGAAATGTATTATTTATTTAAAAATACATATTTTAATATGGTAGATTAAAAAGATGTGCATCCAAATGTTTAAATGCACTTAAATACCTCCTAACCCTTCTGATGACAGCAGAATGTCTTTTCACTCTGCACTGGTCTTATGAAACAGACTCATCTTTCCAACTTGTGAGTCATCAGACTGATCGGTGGAGGGCTTGTTTATTCATTCATCATTTTTAATTGGGCTAATTTGGAGATTAAACTCTGTAAACTAAAACAGCAAGTAAGGAAATAAGGAACACTGCAGGTGGATCTCTAGCTGCCTTCAAAGGTATTGTCAGGACGATTGTATAATCAAGTCAAAGGTTCATGGAAAGAATAAAGGTCATGTGTACAAGGTGCAAAACTGGGGGTAGCCTTTATTATCTTGCGGCGTCAAAACAAAGTTGTAAAATCATCATGTAATTTCATACCAAACATTTGTTTACAGACTAGTAATATTAAACATGTGCTGATTGATACATATATATTCTCTTAATGTAACATAAATCATTATAACTTTAGTGGTAGTAATGGCAGGTAATTAGACAGAACACTGTACAACCAAAACCAGTTTATAAAAGAACTTATAAAAGTACTTCATCTTGCAGTAGGAAAACACTTGTCACTACTGACAGATGAGGTACCATCAGTGACATCATTTTGGTTTGACTTCATTGGGAACAGATTGGCCTTTCACTGCAGCCACAGCATTTTCTACCATCTTCTGGACCATCTTTCTTGTTGTAGTGTAAGTGTTGGTGCCAACGTGGGGGGTGATCAGCACATTAGGGAGGCTAAGAAGAGGATGATCCCTGCACAAGAAAGAAGAGAGAGTGAGTAGTTTGTTGAGTGGTTATTGTTATTTAATCAATATTCTTTAAGCATTTCTTCTTTGCATGCTTTGCCTGTATGTGCAAACTTACTAACAGACACATTTCTCCTTTTCAGGTTGTTTTCAGGTTCGTAACTATGACTGACACCTTTCACTGTACACATTTGATCCACTGCGAATAAGAAATACAGGCATACTGCAGATTTAAAGAAAAATAGACATGATAATAACTTATATGTGAATTAGAAATGCGTAAAACAGAGTCTCATGACTGCACAAGGAAAACAATTGTATGTTATTTGAGTTGCATGAGCAGCTTTGATCCATTACATAACTTTCACACTGAATGTAAAGAGCTCTGATCCCTTCTTGTCTTGTGTGTCAGTACATATAATGTTGATCTGTAATCTATTAATGTGAGATGGTTAACATGTACAGTTAAAACAAGACTATGTAACTTTAGCTGGGCAGTGGCCAATGCTGAAAAGTAGTGTAGCAGTAGCAGAGAAGGGTTATAACGTCAGTGAACTGGCTCAATAATTTCAAGTATAGAGTGACAGTACATATGTTCACGTCAAAAACAATGTGGTTGTTCTTCAATGAATGAACTTTAATAATAAATGATTGTGAGTCTGGTTGTAGAGTGTGGTGAGACCTTGGTAAAGGTTCAGGGTGAGTTACGTCTAACGCTGCCGCACGAATCGTTCCAGAGTGCAAAGCTTTGACTAAAGCATCCTGGTCCACAACCAGACCTGAGACATGAACACAGATTAGATTAAAGATCAGTGATGCAGAACAATTAAACAGTAACTTTTGCAGTTCTTTAACCAAGATTAACACATTATCCTCACCTCTGCTGACATTGACCAATGTTGCTGTGCGTTTCATGAGGGACAGCTCTCTGTGGCTGATCAGGCCTGTGGTTTCAGGGGTAAGGTTGACCGCCAGCACGACAAAGTCCGACTCTTTCAACAGGTCATCCATATTCTCACAGTAACTCGCCCCCAGTGCCTGCTCATCTTCAACACTCCTGAACAGCATGGAGAAAAGATTAAGCTGACCATTAGCAGTGTCTCATTGATGCATTATTTTAAAATGTTCTATTACAACACAATTTGTTAACTGTTAAAATTTTTAGAATTGATCTATTTTGTCATCAAACTTTCACCTCCTGTTCCTGTTGTGATACAGGATCTTCATGTCAAACCCTTTGCCTCTTTGAGCGATCTTGCAGCCGATGCGTCCCATTCCAAAAATCCCCATAGTCGACCCTGCAACTTCAACTCCCATAAGGCTTTGTGGTATATAGGTGGTCTTGGGGTCCACAGCTATTTGGTGACCTACAGAGAAACAGGACCAAAATCTTTCAACCAACACATTATGAGAGTATTCTTAGGTGTGTATTAGATATGAGGATAATCGCAAGCTCCTCTAAGTGTCAGTTGGGGGACAACTTGAAACAAAAATGTGTATCATTGTATCATTTCCATCGGGGAATGATACATAGGACAAAGTTGAGTCCTTACAGGGAGAGAAGTTACCATTTGGTGCAGCATGGGACAAAGAGGAAATTTGATTAGTTTGATGAGGATGGAGCCTAAAGAGACTGCTGTAGTTGGTGCTGGTATTCTGGTGCTAGGAGCCCTAGTTAGAGTAAGCTACTGTCTGAGCTGGGAGTAGGCAGCAGTGGTGCCAGCATCCCATTTTCAAAGATTCCAGGTGACATGAGCTGCTGGGAGTCATGCAGCTGGGAGATGATTCTGGCATCCTAAAGCTGGCTGTTCTTTCCATAGTGCATCCTGGTGCAAGGTGTGTTCTGTGTGTAAGTGAAAACACTGTGACACACAAGATGTATGATCACATTTTTGTTTCAAGTTTCGTATTTCAGAGGTATATTTGGTTTGACATCAGCATAACACCTTCCATAATTAGGTGCAGTATGGCGTTGGATGCTAGTAGAAGGCAGTGTGAGACCCTACGTGCTGCGTAGACTGTTTGTGTGCGCGAGAGGTCCCGTTCTCTCATTCCGTTGAGAGCAACTGAAATAAACGGCCGCTCGTTTGTATTGTTTCACTTATCCCATTATAGGTAGCCTATGTATTTAAGTGCACAAGCAGAGCGGTTGTGTTATGGTAACATGCCAAATTAAATGTATTAGAGCCGTGAGAATACATGATGATTGTTTTTTTTTACATCAGGAAGATGTTATAGTTTATAAAGTTTATGCTAGCTATTGCTATCAGTAATAACACAGTGCTCGTTGTCTTTTGTTTGGTTAAATCCAGAAATGAACCAGTTTTCCTTTGCCAATTACAATGAGTTCAAAGTATGTTTATGAGTTAATGGTAACTCTCTACTAAAGCAACAGTTTAGCCTCCAGAATGATATGAAAAATATAAAATACACTGGTGTATGTACACTAAGAAATAAAGTGATGATAGCCACTACATTTACAGTATGTGAGTAAAAGAGGTTATGAAATACTGGTGATAAATACATGATGAGATGAATGTCATACATGATGGGTTTTGAAAAAGTCCAGACTTATGAAGGTCAATAAACATTCCGTTGAGAGCAACTGAAATAAACGGCTGCTCGTTTTATTGTTTCACTTATCTTATTATAGGTATTTTCACTGTTTACACTGCACCGTGCCGGAGGTGTACCAACATGATTCATCAAACCAGGCCACATTCTTCCATTGGTCCATGGCCCAGTTCTGAGGCTCACAGTACCCATTGTTGGTGCTTTCAACAGTTTACAGGAGTCAGCACGGGCATCCTGACTGGTCTGGACTGGACCTATTTGAACTATAGTAGCTTGTCTGTTGGATCAGAGGCCACACACAGGCCGGCCTACAGTCCCCATGTGCGTCAAGGAGCCTTGGCCATCCTTGACCCAGTTGCTGGTTCACTGCTACCCCTTCCTTAGAGCACTTTTAATAGGTACTGACTACTGCAGACTGGGAACACCCCCAAGACTTACAGTCATCACAATATGACCCTTGTCTAAGTTGCTCATATCTTTAAACTTGTCAATTTTTCTGCTTCTAACATCAACTTAGAGGACAAAATGTTCTCTTGCTGCCTAATATATCCCACCCACTGACAGGTGCCATGGTAACAAGATAATCAGTGGTCATAATGGTATGACTGACCGATGTATACAAAATTGACTTGATTCACTGACTCACCTTCAACTATCTTCCTTGCCGATGCCAGAAGCAGACCCAGTGCCATATCCGCAGTGGCATCGGTCACCACATCTGGCGTGTTGGTCACCTTCACTCCGAGGCTGTTGATGTAAGGCACATCCAGGTGGTCGATGCCCACTCCTCCATTGGCGACCACCTTTAGTGAAGGAAGTAAACTGAGCAGCCAGGCTCAATTTTAGGATAGTACCACACAAACAGGGCCTGGATTTTAGGGCCATGCAGCTGGGGGTTTTGAATGAAGTCTTTGTGGCAGATGATTTGAAAGTGTTGTTTCATTATGTCAGTGACTTCTTCAAAGTACTCTTGTTCGCCCACCTCTGAGATCAGAGCCCATGGCCTGTTGTCCTCCATTGCCTGGAGGGATGAAACACAGTAGGACAAACACACAAGTTAATACTGAGTAATGTGATTTGTTTTCTGGCAGAATTAGATAAAAAATGTCCATATCACTCTCATGTCTCTATAGTAAATATGAAAAAAGATATAACTCATAGCAAGTTGAAAATGACTTTTTCCACCACATCTACTACACCATATGATTGTAAGCCTATTAGAGCACTTTAAGAGTTAAAAAAAAATAGGCAGCAGATGAAATGTGCTACTTCAAAGACCAGATGAGAGAGAGCATGAAACATCCAAGGTCACACAAAACCATCAACGTCAGCACAGTTTCCAAATCAAACAGATTATTAAAAAATATTCAAACTCACCATCTGACGTTTTCAAAGCAGTAAATCTGTCAGTTGTTGAAGAAAAGTTGTTATCCAACAGGAAGCAACTCTTCTGCCTGAAGATGTTTAAAAAAATTCACTCATAATATATTTTAAAGTAAAGCTTCCACGCTGACCTCTGGATAGTGACAGCTGAATTGCTGAGGATAGTTGATGTCAGATCTGCTACTGAACTGTGTGACACTAACAACACTACATGAAAGGACCCTCCTGTGAATCAGGAGCGTTAACACCATGCTGTTTAATGTCTAACCTGACTTTGACAATTATTGTCAAACTAAACCCAGCCCTATTTTGATCTAAACCTCTTTTTCCATCTTATTATAAACGATATTTGGAAAATATCACTGTTGTATTCAATTTGAACAGAAAAACAGTGTCAGTGTTCTTGTCCCTCCACTAGTTTGGTGTTTGCTTCAAGACAACAAAGGTTTCTGGTGCTCAAGGAGTCGATATTTATACAGTTGACATATGTAAAATATCATTGCAATATATTAAGATGTATGAGCAGAGATAATTTGACACAGAAATGATAAAGGTCATAAAGGTCATGTGTGCAATAAACAAGATTGGAGGCAACTTTATCATCTTTTTTATTTAGATTGTGCCGCATGTTCAGAAACATTCAACTGTCAATCAAAACAGTTGTAAAAAATTAAAAAACGTTGTAATCATCATGTAATTTCATACAAACATAGTGCTAATTGTTACACTAGTTATCTTAATGTAACATACATTATCATTATAGCAGTAGTGGTAGTAATGGCAGGTAATTAGACAGAACACTGTACAACCAAAACCAATTTCTGAAAGATAAAAGTACTTCATCTTGCAGTAGGAAAACACTTGTCACTTCTCTACTGACAGATGAGGTACCATCAGTGACATCATTTTGGTTTGACTTCATTGGGAACAGATTGGCCTTTCACTGCAGCCACAGCATTTTCTACCATCTTCTGGACCATCTTTCTTGTTGTAGTGTAAGTGTTGGTGCCAACGTGGGGGGTGATCAGCACATTAGGGAGGCTAAGAAGAGGATGATCCCTGCACAAGAAAGAAGAGAGGTTGTTAGGAGTAGTGTGTTGAGTGGTTACACTTACTTAATCAATATCCTTGAAGCTTTTCTTCTTTGCATGCTTTGCCTGTGTGTGTAGATTGATTAACAGACATATTTTTCCTTTTCAGGTTGTGTTTAATTGAATATCAAAGCTGCGTCTTAACAAGAAAAGCCTTAAAGTTCCATTCAGTCCTGAGGAGAAATATCTGTCTCTTTAACTGCTATATGCTCCACTATGTTCAGCAACTTGTTGCTCACTGTGTCTGTCTGTAGTTTGGTTCTAGAGAGGTAGCATACAGTGGGTTTTTCCTGCTACAGCACAGTTGTAGTTACTGGCCAAAACACCAAAACAAGAGTTAAAAGACACTAAAAACCTTTGTAAAGCTGCACATTGATAATTCTATATGTTCATAACATTGTTTGATAAAAACTGATTGTGAGTCTGGTTGTAGAGTGTGGTGAGACCTTGGTAAAGGTTCAGGGTGAGTTACGTCTAACGCTGCCGCACGAATCGTTCCAGAGTGCAAAGCTTTGACTAAAGCATCCTGGTCCACAACCAGACCTGAGACATGAACACAGATTAGATTAAAGATCAGTGATGCAGAACAATTAAACAGTAACTTTTGCAGTTCTTTAACCAAGATTAACACATTATCCTCACCTCTGCTGACATTGACCAATGTTGCTGTGCGTTTCATGAGGGACAGCTCTCTGTGGCTGATCAGGCCTGTGGTTTCAGGGGTAAGGTTGACTGCCAGCACGACAAAGTCCGACTCTTTCAGCAGGTTATCCATATTCTCACAGTAACTCGCCCCCAATGCCTGCTCATCTTCAACACTCCTGAACAGCATGGAGAAAAGATTAAGCTGACCATTAGCAGTGTCTCATTGATGCATTATTTTAAAATGTTCTATTACAACACAATTTGTCAACTGTTAAAATTTTTAGAATTTATCTATTTTGTCGTCAAACTTTCACCTCCTGTTCCTGTTGTGATAAAGGATCTTCATGTCAAACCCTTTGCCTCTTTGAGCGATTTTGCAGCCAATGCGTCCCATTCCAATAATCCCCATAGTCGACCCTGCAACTTCAACTCCCATAAGGCTTTGTGGTATATAGGTGGTCTTGGGGTCCACAGCTATTTGGTGACCTACAGAGGAACAGGACCAAAAGTTCATCAACCAACACATTATACAGTGTTCTCAGGTGTGTACTGGATATGAAGGGTGTTTTCAGCATTTAACAATTAATTCACTAGCAAAGGTGACACCATCAACAAGATATGTTTAAATATTTTTTTTTAACAAAATCAATGAAGCTTAAACCATTACTTCCCTGCATTGTGGGGAAGCTTTGGAGGGGAATCCGCTGTGGCAGACACCAAAAACCTTCAGTTATTTGAGACAAGATGGAGCGGATCTGAGATCTTCACTACAACATGCAAACTGGAGGAGCCGGGAATCGAACAGCCGATCACCTGATTAGTCGATGACCCGCTCTAACCCCTAAACAACAGCTGCCCCACAGATTTAGATGATGAAGGGTTTGAAAGGATTCAATGGTGATTAGACTTTGAAGTAAAGATGGGTTTAAGTTCGAGAACGTATTCAAGCAAATTGGGGTGCTGTATTCAGAGCCATGGACTGTCTTGGAGAGGCATAGACTCCACTAGACCTCCGAAGGTGTACTGTGGTCTCTGGCACACTTAGCAGCAGATCCTTTAAGTCCTATAAGTAGCAAGGTGGGTCCTCCGTGGATTGGGCTTCTTTGTCCAGCACATCCCATAGATGCTTAATTGTAATAATATCCAAGGAATTGGAGGCCAAGTCAACACCTTGTACTCGTTGTTGTGTTCCTCAAAACATTTGTGAACCATTTTGCTTTGCCGCAGGGTGCTTTATCCAACAATGCTAGGACGCAGGTAGGTGATACATGTCAAAGTAACGTCCACAGATTGCCAAAGCACAGGCAATATTCTGCTGCCAAAGCACAGGCAAGCCTGTGGGCACAGTATCACGATGCCTTCTTCCTACAGTGAATCCTGGTGCGAGGTGTGTTCCTAAGGTAAGTGACACACAAGCACCCAGCTATCCATGACCCACATCCCATCAGACTAAGCCACCTTTGTCCATCTCTCCGTGGTCCAGTTCTGTTGCTCACAATGCCCATAATTGGCGCTTTCAGCAGTGGACATGAGCATCCTGACTTGTTTGCGGCTACACAGTCCTATACTCAACAAAGTACGATACACTGTGTTCAAACACCTTTCTATCAGAACTAGCATTAACTATTTCAGCTGTACTACACGTTCAACTATTTGAGCTACAATAGTTTGTCTGTTGGATTGGACCCCCTTGTCTAAGACTCTAAATTCTTTAAACTTTCTCTAAAATTCTTCCTGCTTCAACACATCATCTTTGAGGACAAAATGTTCTCTCACTGCCTAATATATCCCACTGACAGGTGCCATGATAATGACATAATCAGTGTTATTCACTTAATCTGTGTCTTGTCATAATAATGGTATGGCTGATATGTGTAGGTAACATTGACTTGACTTACCTTCAACTATCTTCCTTGCCGATGCCAGAAGCAGACCCAGTGCGATATCCGCAGTGGCATTAGTCACCACATCTGGCGTGTTTGTCACCTTCACTCCGAGGCTGTTGATGTAAGGCACATCCAGGTGGTCGATGCCCACACCTCCGCTGGCAACCACCTTCAGTGAGGGAAGTAAACTGAGCAGCCAAGGCTCAGGTTTAGGATAATACCACACAAACAGGGCCTGGATTTTAGGGCCGTGCAGCTGGGGGTTTTGAATGAAGTCTTTGTAACAGATGATTTGGAAGTTCTGTTATTATACCAATTATTTCTTCAAGGTAACCTTGTTCGCCCACCTCTGAGATCAGAGCCCATGGTTTGTTGTCCTCCATTGCCTGGAGGGATAAAACATAATAGGACAAACACACAAGTTATCCATCCATCCATTTTCTTTTGTTTAGCTGGGGTCGGGTCGCAGTGGCAGCAGGTTTAGCGGGGCAACTTCTTCCACACCTAGACTTTTGCCTCCGCGACTACTGAAGCCGCAGCCCTTCTAGCTGGAGACCCCTGGGCCAACCAGGCCTGAAAGGCCTCCTTCTTCAGCTTGATGGCCTCCCTCACAGCTGGTTAGAGCACATTAGAGCCCTTTAAGAGTCGAAATACATAGGCAGCAGATGAAATGTGCTACTTCAAAGACCAGATGAGAGAGAGCGTGAAACATCCAAGGTCACACAAAACCATCAATGTCAGCACAGTTTCCAAATCAAACAGATTATTAAAAAATATTCAAACTCACCATCTGACGTTTTCAAAGCAGTAAATCTGTCAGTTGTTGAAGAAAAGTTGTTATCCAACAGGAAGCAACTCTTCTGCCTGAAGATGTTTTAAAAAGATTCACTCATGATATTATTTCCCAAATTATGAGCTCATGTGAGTGACAGAGTAAAGCTTCCACGCTGACCTCTGGACAGTGGCAGCTGAATTGCTGAGGATAGTTAATGTCAGATCTGCTACTGAACTGTGTGACGCTAACAACACTCCATGAAAGGACCCTCCTGTGGGTCAGGAGAGTTAACAACACCATGCTGTTTAATGTCTAACCTGACTTTGACAATTATTGTCAAACTAAACCCAGCCCTATTTTGATCTAAACCTCTTTTTCCATCTTATTATAAACGATATTTGGAAAATATCACTGTTGTATTCAATTTGAACAGAAAAACAGTGTCAGTGTTCTTGTCTTGACATATGTAAAATATCATTGCAATATATTAAGATGTATGAGCAGAGATAATTTGACACATAAATGATAAAAGGTCATAAAGGTCATGTGTGCAATAAACAAGATTGGAGGCAACTTTATCATCTTTTTTTATTTAGATTGTGCCGCATGTTCAGAAACATTCAACTGTCAATCAAAACAGTTGTAAAAAAAATAATTAAAAAAAGTTGTAATCATCATGTAATTTCATACAAACATAGTGCTAATTGTTACACTAGTTATCTTAATGTAACATACATTATCATTATAGCAGTAGTGGTAGTAATGGCAGGTAATTAGACAGAACACTGTACAACCAAAACCAATTTCTGAAAGATAAAAGTACTTCATCTTGCAGTAGGAAAACACTTGTCACTTCTCTACTGACAGATGAGGTACCATCAGTGACATCATTTTGGTTTGACTTCATTGGGAACAGATTGGCCTTTCACTGCAGCCACAGCATTTTCTACCATCTTCTGGACCATCTTTCTTGTTGTAGTGTAAGTGTTGGTGCCAACGTGGGGGGTGATCAGCACATTAGGGAGGCTAAGAAGAGGATGATCCTGCACAAGAAAGAAGAGAGGTTGTTAGGAGTAGTTTGTTGAGTGGTTACACTTACTTAATCAATATCCTTGAAGCTTTTCTTCTTTGCATGCTTTGCCTGTGTGTGCAGATTGATTAACAGACACATTTCTCCTTTTCAGGTTGTGTTTAATTGAATATCAAAGCTGGCCAAGAAGTTAAAAGATGCCCTGGACTTAACAAGAAAAATGTTTAATTTATTTCTCCTGAGGAAAATATCTGTCTCTTTAACTGCTATATGCTCAACTATACTTAGCTGTTGCTTGCTCACTATGTCTGTCTGTTGTTTAGTGCTGGACCGATAGAATATAGTGGATTTTTCCTGCTCAGCACATTAGTAGTAGCTGGCCCGAACAGCAAAACACTAACAACCTCCATGTTGATAATTCTTTGTATGTTCATAACTACGACTGACACCTTTGACCCACTCTTAATGAAAAAAACTAGTGCAGTTTAAAGTTGTATGTGAGGTAGAAATACATTAAACAGAGTCTCTTGTATTAACAATTTGATGTCCTTACTCTACTGTCCTTTTACACTGAATGTGTAAGAACTGGTGTTGCTCTGTAATCTATTGATGTGAAAAGGTTAATGCTTGTACAGTTAAAGAAAGAGTATATAACTTTACAGTAGCAGAGAAGAGTTATAACGTCATAGAATATACTCAATAATTTCAAGTACGGCAAATTGTAGTGTCATAAGTTCTTAGTGTACTGAACAGAGTGAGAGTACATTTGTTCAAAGAGGAAAAATGTGGTCATTGTTTGATAAAAACTGATTGTGAGTCTGGTTGTAGAGTGTGGTGAGACCTTGGTAAAGGTTCAGGGTGAGTTACGTCTAACGCTGCCGCACGAATCGTTCCAGAGTGCAAAGCTTTGACTAAAGCATCCTGGTCCACAACCAGACCTGAGACATGAACACAGATTAGATTAAAGATCAGTGATGCAGAACAATTAAACAGTAACTTTTGCAGTTCTTTAACCAAGATTAACACATTATCCTCACCTCTGCTGACGTTGACCAATGTTGCTGTGCGTTTCATGAGGACAGCTCTCTGTGGCTGATCAGGCCTGTGGTTTCAGGGGTAAGGTTGACCGCCAGCACGACAAAGTCCGACTCTTTCAGCAGGTCATCCATATTCTCACAGTAACTCGCCCCCAATGCCTGCTCATCTTCAACACTCCTGAACAGCATGGAGAAAAAATGTTTTGGTTTTGAGATTGTGAGTATTACAGAAGTACTATTAGTTTAAACTAAGGCAACAACACAGACATACTGTAGGTAACTGGACATTCAGCAGTCTGTTTTGTTTCCAGAGCACTGATGTTTTTCTTTTTTTTTAACTAAATAATTTCTACATTTTCTAAACTTTCACCTCCTGTTCCTGTTGTGATACAGGATCTTCATGTCAAACCCTTTGCCTCTTTGAGCGATTTTGCAGCCAATGCGTCCCATTCCAATAATCCCCATAGTCGACCCTGCAACTTCAACTCCCATGAGGCTTTGTGGTATATAGGTGGTCTTGGGGTCCACAGCTATTTGGTGACCTACAGAACCAACACATTATGCAGTATTCTCAGGTGTACTGGATAGGAAGGGTGTTCTGGCATGAGATAGTAGTAAACACAGGTGTTACCAATGATACTGATTAAGGTTCCGTTCCATTCAGCTCAAACAGAGTCAGGGTGCTGCTGTGGTGCTCACTGGAAAGTCTCTGCTGCATTAAATGGAACTGAACCTTAATTAGTGTCATTGGTAACACCTGTGTTGACCCTACAATTGAAAAAAAAGAGTCAAAATGGCTGCTGTGAAAAAGGTCTGTTGGTGGTTTTGGGCAATATACATAAAATTGACTTGATTCACTTCCTCACCTTCAACTATCTTCCTTGCCGATGCCAGAAGCAGACCCAGTGCCATATCCGCAGTGGCATTGGTCACCACATCTGGCGTGTTGGTCACCTTCACTCCGAGGCTGTTGATGTAAGGCACATCCAGGTGGTCGATGCCCACTCCTCCATTGGCGACCACCTTCAGGGAGGGAAGTGATCCAAGCAGAGCAGGCTCAGCTTCAGGAAATGCGTTCCACACAAACAGGGCCTGGATTTTAGGGCCGTGCAGCTGGGGGTTTTGAAGGAAGTCTTTGTGGCAGATGATTTGAAAGTGTTGTTTCATTATGTCAGTGACTTCTTCAATGTAACCTTGTTCGCCCACCTCTGAGATCAGAGCCCATGGCCTGTTGTCCTCCATTGCCTGGTGGGATGAAACACAGTAGGACAAACACTCAAGTTAATACTGAGTAATGTGATTATTTGTGTGAAGAGTTAGCTAAAAATATCTGTAGCACTCTTATGTCTGTATAATAAATATGAAAGGTGCATAATGCATAGAGTTGAAACAGAAAATAATCATAACACAGATATGTGAATGTAGGCTCAACTCAACTCAACTCAACTTTATTTATAAAGCCCTTTAAAGACAGCCGTGGCTGACACAAAGTGTTGTACATGAAACAGAACATGAAATATAATACATAAAACATAAGAACAATATAAAAACAATAATAAACGATGAACAATATTAAAATAATAATAAGAAGAAGAAAGCAAAAACAGAAACAGAGTCTCATGCTGGGTTAAAAGCCAAGGAATAAAAATGGGTCTTAAGACGCGTTTTAAAAATGGACAGTGAAGGGGCTTGTCTAATGTGTAGAGGGAGGTCATTCCATAATTTAGGACCTGCAGCGGAAAGGCTCTATCCTCTGAGCTTCCGTTTGGCCCTTGGTACCTCCAGGAGCAGCTGATCAGCTGACCTGAGGCACCGGGCAGGGGTGTATAGATGGAGCAGCTCAGAGAGGTAAGGCGGGGCGAGACCATTTAAAGATTTAAAAACAAATAAAAGAATCTTAAAATGGACTCTAAAATGCACAGGCAGCCAGTGGAGAGAGGCTAAAATGGGAGTAATGTGCTCCCTCTTACGTGTTCCAGTTAGGAGGCGAGCTGCAGCATTTTGAACTAACTGGAGACGTGCGAGGGAGGACTGGCTGACTCCAAGATAAAGTGCGTTACAGTAATCCAGCCGCGATGTAATGAAGGAGTGGATTACTGTCTCAAAGTGCTTTTGTGCAAGGAAAGGCTTCACCTTTGCCAGCTGCCTAAGATGAAAAAAGCTGGACTTCACTATTGCACCAATTTGCCGGTCGAGTTTAAAATCACTGTCCATCTTAAAACCCAAGTTTGTGACTGTTTACTTCCTGTAATGCACCAAGGGGCCCAAGTCAACAGGAGGTGGTTCACAAGAGCCACTGGGACTGAACACCATCACTTCCGTTTTATTTTCATTAAATTTTAAAAAGCTCATCTAACATTAGATCGAGTAGGAGAGAGCACTGTAAACCAGGGTGGGTAAATGCAACCTTGACACACAGTATCCCCAGAAGACACTGCACACGTTACCGAAGTATCCGACAGCGAGTCTGCAGACAACAACAGCTCCAAGAGCATGTTCTGCTTCAACCAATGCTTCAGCATGAAACAGTCAAGGACGCAGCAAACCTGACACTGTCAGCACGGTCTCCAAATCAAAACAGATTATTAGATCCGATTATTAAACTCACAGTGTGACGCTTTCAAAGCAGCACAATCCGCCGGTTGGTGACGTTGAAAAGTTGCTATCTAAACACGCTTGTGATGCTAGCAGCGCTGCTAGCTCCGTGAGTTAGCCGAGGGTCAACCTCCGTGTCTGACAAATGAAGCCGATACTTCTCTGTACTGTCACTGAGTTAGCCCGTGAAGTGAGTGACTGTGACCCTCCTGCGGCTAAGCAATGCTATCCTGTTTAATGTCGAAACTAAGCTTCATTTTAGCCTAAAAGCTAATGTTAGCCACCTGTGTTATAAACAACAACAAGGGCTTCTGCTGCTCAAGGAGAGAGAAATACAGCAGACTTTGTTTAGTCTTTGTTTAGTTTCTTTCAGTATATTATGGTGTATGAGCAGAAATCAATTGACACAGAAATCATAATACATGTTTCTTGTCAAACAAGTTCTATTTTATTTTATGTTCTTTAATGTGCCATTTGATTTAAATCATATAAATGTTATAGATCATACAATGGCTTTAAGGAATAGGTGGATGTTCCATTTTTCTTCGGCAGTCACAGGTCATTATAATCCTACCATACTGTGTGACAATGCATAGTACATAAGCATAAAGCAACTCATGAGTAATTAGATCCCAATACCACACTGAAAATATTCCACTGCAAGTAACAGTCCTGCATTCAAAACCTTAATAAAGTAAAAGTATATACGTATGATCATTATGTTTCAAAAGTAAAAGTTCAAAAGTACTCATTCTGTAAGAAAATGGTGTATGTTGAATGAATGCCTACTGCTGTAGATGTTTATGGTTGATTAACTACTACTGTTGCACTGTAACATCTTCATGTGTTTGTCCTGTGAGAACATTATACCTTAGGTTAAAAACTGTCCTGTTTTCAGCTTGGGGTTAGGTGGTTAGTTTATTTAACTTAGAAGTAAGTACTCATAAAGGAACACTTAGTCCTTTAGTTTATCAGAACGATCAACTCACTTCTGTAAAATCTTTTTTAAACTGTCCTCAGCCTCCTCCAAGTACACTTCAGACCTTACACCTGTACCAACTGTGTCTTCTCACCCCACATCCAAACTTGTATCCATCATTTCCCTAAAAATACTCTCATTATAAACCCACTGTCACTGACATCTGCTAAAATGCCTAAACTGTACATTTCAAATTGCACAGTACCTTTTTGTGTTGCATTTGACAGCCAGATCTGTGCATGCCTGTCACTTTAAGAAGCCGGCGTGCTTGTGCTGGACCCCACAGTCTCCTCATAAACTTGACATAGTGGAGACTTTGCATTCTGGCTGGAAAGTTTATGATATGGTCAATATAGGCTTTTATGATATAACACAAAAATATAAGGCCAGCAGTATTGATTATGCAGTGAAAGACTAGAGGTCAAATTGCTATGAATAAATGATTAACATGAAACTTGGGGATCAACTAAACAAACTTATGGACACTAAAAGAGAAAATTATGCAAAAACATTTGATGCACTGTGGTGAAATATTCTAAATGTCATCATTTAATGTCACCTAATGTTAATTAGTTCTCACCTTCAGCTGGAACCTGAGGAGTTTTTCTCAACCCTGCTGTTTCCTGACTTTTGAGGAGCAGAAACTGAGGGTTAAGAGGACACAGGAAGGTATTCAGCAGGT
>CM071618.1:623190-728190 GCA_036365135.1 Miichthys miiuy
GTTGGGCGAACAACATGTACAGCCAGCGGACATAGCCAGGTGCCTGTGCTCTCAGTAGATTACTACCCCAGGGGACAGAGGTGGCAAATGGATAGGAAGCAGAAGCGAGGATGCAGGGCCAGCATGCTGGGGAGGCTACGTAGGACTGTTTCCAGATTACAAACTGGGATATAACCCTAACCCCTAACATCACGACCTGGAGGAGTACACTGTCCTGTGCTATATGAAGCACTACATAGACGCTGTCATTGTGGGTAAGCTCATCCAGGTGTATCACAACCAGAATCCCTGGATGACAAGAAAAGGCCAAGGCCTGCTCAGGGACAGGAACACTGCTTTTAGGTCTGGTGATGAGTCAAAATGAAGCGCTGCCAGAGCCAACCTGAAGAAAGGCATCAGGAGGGCCAAGGCTGCTTACAGGAGGAAGATTGAGGACTACCTGAACAGCAAAACCTCAAGGCAGGTGTGGCAGGGGGACCAGCACTGCACCAGCTACAAACCCGGAGGATTTGAGGTGGTTGGGGACGATTTGCTGGCAGACAAACTTAACCACTTCTTTGCCCGTTTCAAGGTGGATCCACCAGAGGAAACTGCTTCCTGTCTACCAGCCCTCAGCAGCCACACACTGAGGGCGGTCAGCCCGAGTAAAGCTGCAGGTGCTGATGCAGTTCCGGGGCGTGTGCTGAAGGACTGTGCTGAGCAGCTGGCTGGGGTCTTCACCAGCACCCACACCTCATCAACCCTCCACCTCAGCACTGGCTCCCCACAGGGCTGTGTGCTGAGCCCCCTGCTCTACACTCTTTATAACCATGACAGCAGCCCTGCCCACACCAGCATTAACATTATCAAATTTGCAGATGACACCACCATGGTGGGGCTGTTCTCGGAGAGGGACAGCCTATTGGGGCGACTGGCTGGGTGGTACAGGGACAATAATCTGGTGGTCAATACCAACAAGCCCAAGGAGCTGAATATAGACTTCAGAAAAAACAAAAAAGACATTCAGCCCCTTGTCATCAGTAGGGACTGTGTGGAGGGGGTCTCGATATTCAGGTTTCTGGGCATGCATATACATGCATGCATTTTTCTATTCTATTCTAGATTGGTGTGGCCCCTCAGAATACATAAAAGTGTTATGACTTTGGGTTTCATGTTAGCGTTTCCTCTTTTGTTCTTTGATGTTTAGCTTAATAAATACTTGCACTGCAAAAGCTTAGCTTCTAGTGTCTGTATTTGGGTTCTTTCTCTTCAGGTATTGCTAACCTGTTTACACACGTGACAAAAACATTTTATACATTTATAGATGTACAGTTGCAAAGTTAGCAGCTAAATCATAAGATTTGTTATTATATTGCCAAGTTCTGGCCAAATCATATGGTACAATTTGCTAAGTGTGCTTAGTGGGTGAGATTTCAAAATTATATACGGAGTTTGGGAACTGCAGCTCTAATAGACCCTAAAGACAACCTAAAGAACCATGAGAACCCCCTTAAGGATCTAACAGGCTTGTGTTGGATAGGTCTATTGATCAATGAGCAGGCAAAAGACAGACAGGTGAACAGACAGCTGGATAGAGCAGATAGACAGGTACCTCTGTGAGTGTTTCGACGAATGGTTTTGGTGGTGGTGTGGTATCGACTCGGTGGTGACCCAGCACAGTGAGAGGGAGGTGAGGTGCATCTGTCTGCTGAGTCATCATCAGGCTGAAACAGAGTAGATATTTACATTTTCAAAATATATCAGCTTCATGAGGTTGTCACATGAAAAGCTTTTCAATTAACAGGTGTGCCTGGTCAAAAGTTAAGTGGAAGAATTTGTTGTCTTCTTAATGAGTGTGGGTCCATCAGTTGTTGTCCAGAGGTCGCGTTGACAGACAGTAAATATTCATCTACTATAGTAATCCATATTATAACAAGAAGAGCTCAGCTCAGTGAAGAGAGACAACAGTCCATCATTACTTTAAGACACGGAGGTCAGTCAGTCTAGAACATTTCAACAACTTTGAATGTGTCTTCAAGGTCAGTCCCAAAAACCATCAGATTAACCATCTGATGAAAGTGTCTCTCATGAGGACACCCCGGGAAAGGACTCCCCCCCTTCTGGTTCAGATCGCTGTGTATTTGTGAGACGCAGAGAAGGTGAACGGATGGTATCTTCATGTGTGGTTCCCATCTTTCATCAAAGAAAGAATTTAAAATATCAAACAGGTTTTTTTTTTGTTTAAAACATTATTCATGTGTTAGCTCACAGTTTGAGTATGTTTTGTATAAACATAGTGTATATTTGTATAATTGTATATATGTATTTATGTATAGTAGGTAAAGTAAATTTATTTTGTGCTGCACCAATGGTGCCCAGCCCACATATGCTTAGATAGACATGGACACTACTAGGGTTGCAAAATTCTGGGAATTTTCAAAGTTGAAAACTTTTCATGGCAATTAATAGGAATTTATGGGAAATAATGGGGATAGACAGGAATAAAAAACAAAAAGTCAAGGTTGGCACTTAACAAGGAACTTAGTTGGGGAATTTTTTTTTTTAGCATAATCTTAATTAAAGCAACCAGATTTGATGCAACTACACTTGAACTCAATCGACGAGTGAAGTGAAATACTTTACTTACTTTAGGGAACTTTAGTCTGCATTCATCCCGCACAGAAAATAAATCAGAAAATGACTGCCATAGGCAGGATACCACACCACAACTGGGCACAAACAGAGCTCTCTGCACTGGATAGATTTATACATGTATAATGTCAAAGTTCCCTTGGGCAAGATATTGAACCCCAAACTGCTCCCAAAGGCTGCGCCATGAGTGTGTGTGTATGAATGGTGATGATGACTGATGAGCAGTTGACTAGAAAAGAGATATATAAGTACAGTCCATTTTACAGTATGTTTGTATATATGTGTTTCCTACCTCAGTGAAGATGTCCCGGACGTCTCTGATTGGTTGACTGTTTCTGGTCTTCAGCGTCTCATTGTAGTTGTCCAACCTCTTCCTAACCGTGGCAGCTTGTTGTCGTGTTAACGTGGACAGCAGTGCCTCTGCCGCCGGTGGTGATGCCTCCTCTGATGACAAGCCCATCACCAGGGATGATAAGCCTGCCTCCATTAGCCATGCCTCCTCCAGCTCCACCTCTGTAGGTCAACAAAGATGGGTAGAAATGAGACAGATAGACAATGTCTCACTCTGCTCTCAGTTTGACTTACCATCTATACTCTTTCTTTCTTCTTCTTCTCCTTCTTCTTCTTCCTCTCCCTCCTTCTCCTCTTCGATGCTCCGCACTTCTCTCCAGTAGGTTTCCATAGTACCGTGACGGGGGTCAGAGGTCACTGTCTGAGTGGGTGGGGCAGGGGCGGATGAAGTGGAAGGTGGAGACGACATCCTGCAGAGACAGAAGAAATAGATCCCGTCAGCCAATCAGAGTGTGGAACAAAGGAAATACATCCTGTCAGCCAATTAGAGCACGGAACACAAGATATACACCCTGTCAGTCAATCAACCATTTAGATTAGCATTTAATATAATTAAAATTAATTCAATTTAATTTCTATACTGAGTTGAGTTGAGTTGAGTGTTATCATCACTCGCTTCGTTAAAGGTGTGAATCTGAGTTTGATCTCATTTTATGTCCGATTGGATTTTAGTTTGTGGTTGTTGGAGCGACAAAGCTGAGCTGACAATAAATTAAATATTAATGATGAGAGTGTGTGTGTAACAGGAAGTCTGTCTTTTCCAGTGTATTGACCTCTATGTGTGTGTGTGTGTGTGTGTGTTTGTTGGGGGGAACCTTGGTCTAATGGTTTTAGTTCCCTGGGGAAGACAGAGTGGGGTGCGCAGGCTAACGCAAGCTGCTTCTGTGTGCCCATTAGGAGGAAATGGACGTGTCGACCAATCAGAGTATCAGAGGTAAGTGTTTTCACTCAGGTCCTCAGACAGTAATCTGACCTGCAGAGTGAGACGTTAAATCCTCTGAAAGCCTGGACCTGAATGTGAACCACATTCATGCAATTCTTTAATGAACCAACAGAGTTCTGGTCCAGAGCTGATACTCAAAGATCTGGTTCTGATCTTCCAGACCAAGACTCAGACCTAGACCCAGACCCAGACTCAGATCTAGACTCAAAACCAGACCCAGACTCAAAACCAGACTCAGACCTAGACTCAAAACCAGACCCAGACTCAAACACAGAATCAGACCTAGACTCAGTTCCAGATCCAGATCAGACTCTGCTGCTCACTGCTGACAGATCATCTGTGTCCATCTCTCCCATTAACTTTCTACCTCTCTCTCTCCTCTTCAATATCATCACTGGAGTCAGTATCAGAGCTATTATTGTTCTCAATATGTTTTCAATATGCTCTCAATATGTGAGATCAATAGAGACAAAAAGACTCACCTCCGATCAGTCCGACTGCTGTCATCTCTATGGAGAGATGAGGGGGACGGGCCTCTGAACGGATGGGGAGGAGCAGTTTACACCAGCAGCTGGACCAACTCCAGAAATCCTGCATCAGCTATTTGTCCCACAGGAAGAAGAATGCAGACACTGTAAAAAAAAATATCTTTTGACTCACTGTATGTAGAAATTCTTTGGACTAAAAAACATTACATGAAGATTAAGTTTAATTATATGAAGTCATTTTGATCATGTGTTCACATCCAGTAACAACAATACCTTCTTTCTCGATCAGCTGGTCAACATGTTCATGTGATAATGATCATGTCAGCATGTTTCTGACATATGAGGCAGAATGTTGATGTGACATGTTTTTTAGTTAAAGTTATTGTATGTTATCTTACAAACAGGTAGGACAAGAGGTGACACTAATCGGGTACAGGTGAAACTAATAACATAATGGTGTCTTCTTTGTCCTCATGTCTGATCAACTGATCGATCAGTGAGTCAGGACTTCCTGTTGATGCTGAAGAAAACATCATCTGTCCAATGATCAGGTTTATACTCTCTCTCTCTCTCTGTCTCTCTCTCTCTGTCTCTCTCTCTCTCTCTCTCTCTCTCACTGGAGCATGCGCAGTGTGCCCCGCGCTTCATTACTTCCGTGTTGTGTAGCTGTCAGCAGAGTGAGGTGTGCCGTCAGAGACGGTAAGTTCTGTTTAAACGGTCGGTACGGTACCGGCTCCTCGCGCCTCTCTCTCTGGTCCTCCGGTTCCTCCCCGCGGCTCTCTGCTGCTGCTGAAGCCGCTCAGAGGAGCTCGGAGGCCGGCGCAGGGAGCCGCAGATCACCGCCGGGTTTCTGCTGTTTGTTGTTTCCTGATTCAACCTGTTAGCTCAGACGCTTCCGGTCAGACTTTCAAAATAAGAGTTTGTATTATAAACTCAAAGTACACAATATTTAGTATTTGTACTTCTACTGCGCATTATTCAATACTTTCCTTTTCACTCCATTGAAGTCCTGTGACAGATGACATGATGATGACAGGTGATCACCAATAATACATGATTAAAGTGATGAACACATGAATGAGATCATATTATCACTCTAAAGCTGCTCTGTGACTCAAAGACCCTTTAGATGATAGTACATGTGTATTTTTACTTCAACATGACTTTGGATGCAGCATTACGAGTATTTCTACATTTGTTCAGGGGCCTGTAGTCTGTCATTAACTGTTGCTGCAGGTTCCCTTTTTATTTTGAAGGTACACGTGTGAATTTCCTGTGTGTGTGTTTGTGTGTGTGTGTGTGTGTTTGTGTTTTAATGGAGCCATTTCCTGCCCGTGATGAAGATGATGTGTGTGCAGTAGAAATAATCAAATAATCTATAATGATACGACTGTATGGATTCTTTGATATCCACCCACTCATGAACAATACTGATGCTGACTGAAGGAGCCTGGACTAAGTACATCAGCACTGATATCAGGTCCAACTGACACACATATACCAGAACCAGAAACCAGGACCAGGAACTCAGTGTCCCACCCTGTTTAGTCCCACAAGACAGTGAACCCAGGATGGGCACAAGTCTAACTGCTACATCTGTCATTAAACTTTATTCATACATTAACTGTATTTCTGTGTTTGACTCCTCCGGGCTGCCATAGATTTACCTGTTTGATTCTGTCTGATCAGAAATACAACAATGAAGAACAAAGTCAGCAGCACTCAAGGTAACACGCACACCTGTGTCAACCAGCAGTTGCTACAGGTAACCAGAGCAACAGGGATCCCTCAAGGACTCCTGGGACCTCTTCAATGACCATTTGAACCTCCTCAAGGACTTCTGGATGTTCTCAGAATGTTCCAAAGGTCATTGATGATGTTCCAGGGTGCTGTTGCTATGGTTACCAGCAAGTTAATAAACCCTCAGCTGATGACAGCCGATCAGAGACTCATTAGTGTTAGCATGTTAGTGACTAACTACAGCAGTTTATCAGCTGTGTGTGTGTGTTTGTGCGTGTGTGTGTGTGCGTGTGTGTGCACACTCAGTGAGTGTGAAGAGGCGGTCCTGGTCCTGGCAGCAATACCTGAACGAACAGAAAGCTGAAGCCGCTCCTCTGACACTGTTTACACAGGTAACACACACACACAGGTAACACACAAAGGTAACACACACACAGATAACACACAAAGGTAACACACACACACACACAGGTAACTCTCTCTGACTCTCTCTCTCACCTGTCTGTCTTTCAGTCCCAGTCCTTTCCCAGCAGGAGAACTGGTTTTCGTGTTGGGATGAAGCTTGAGGGCGTCGACCCACTGCATCCATCCATGTTCTGTGTGCTGACCGTCGCCGAGGTAATGCATACACATACACACACACACACACACACACACACACACACACACACACACACACACACACACACAGATACCTGTCTGGGGTCGGTCAGGTGAGTCTCCTGTCTCTCTCTGTCAGGTGATTGGCTGTCGGCTCCGTCTCCATATTGACGGGTTCTCAGACTGCTATGACTTCTGGGTAAACACTGACTCAGCAGAAATCAGACCAGCAGGCTGGTGTAAAGACAACAACCACAAGCTCCACCCACCCAAAGGTGAGTACATGGAGCCCCATCCCCTCACAGGTGACCACCTGACACACGTGACACCATTCTACCTGTCTGTCTCTCTCTCCAGGTCACAGTGAGACAGATTTTGATTGGCCGTCCTACCTTCAGTCCACAGGCTCTCATGCTGCTCCTCCGACCCTGTTCACATGTCGCACTGCTGTCAGTATCTACCTGTCTGTCTGTTCACCTGTCGCACTGCTGTCAGTATCTACCTGTCTGTCTGTTCATCTGTCGTACTGCTGTCAGTATCTACCTGTCTGTCTGTTCACCTTTTGCACTGCAGTCAGTATCTACCTGTCTGTCCACCTGTCTGTCTCTCAGAGCTGTGGCTTCAGGGTGGGGATGAAGTTGGAGGCGGTCGACAGGAAGAACCCCGGACTCGTCTGTGTAGCCTCAGTCACTGATGTCATTGATGACCACTTCCTGATTCACTTCGACAACTGGGACGACACGTACGACTACTGGTGAGACAGACAGACAGACAGACAGACAGACAGACAGACAGACAGACAGACAGACAGGTACAGACAGACAGGTGATTTTTGTATTTGGATCACATGACCAACACTCATTGGTTGTTGTTGGTCGTTCAGGTGTGACAGCAGCAGTCCATACATTCATCCTGTGGGCTGGTGTGAAGACCAGGGACGACCTCTGACCGCTCCCAAGGGTACAAACACACACATTACTGCAGTACTCTGAGTACTCTGTGTACTTTGTGTATTCTGATCACTGAGTACTTTTATTTTTCAGGTCATCCCAACCCAGAGAACTTCCTGTGGGACGAATACCTGCAGGAAACTGGATGCATTGCTGTTCCCAGTTCAGCCTTCACACTGGTGAGGAAACAAGGAGGGACAGAAGGAAACAAGGAGGCAGAGGAGGAAACAAGTAGTCAGAGAAGAAAATGAGGCAGAGGAAGAAACAAGGAGGTAGAGGAGGTAAAGAAGGAGGTAGAGAAGGAAACAAGAAGATAGAGAAGGAAACAAGGATGTAGAGAAGGACTCAGTGTTAAACAGTGATTGACAGCTCTCAGGTCCAATTAGTCAGATGCATGTGATGATTGACAGATGTCTTTACGCCTGTGTCCAATCAGAGAGCTCCACATGGTTTCCAGGTGAACCAGAAACTGGAGGCGGTCGACAGGAGGAACCCCATGTTGATCCGCGTCGCCACAGTAACAGATACAGAAGACTACAGGTTGAAGGTACTGTGTACCTGTCTGTCAACAGTCTATCAGTGTATCTGAGTGATGTCATAAAGAATGACATGATATAACCAGGAGTGTCACCTGCAGGTTCATTATGACGGCTGGTCGCAGCAGTTTGACGTCTGGTGTGACAGCGACCTCTGTGACCTCCATCCTGTCAGCTGGTGTCAACGCACAGGACACCCACTGGAACCACCCCAAGGTCAGACAGGAAGGTCAGACAGACAGGTTAGAGAGAGAGTCGAGGGAGATACATAAGAGAGAGAGACAGGTCAGACACACAGGTCAGAGAAAGAGAGACAGGTATACTGACGGTTCTAACAGTGTATGTGCTCCGTCTGTGTGTGAGACAGGTTCCTCCCCCTTCTCCCCTCTCAGGGGGTGTGTCCCACTCCAGGCTGCAGAGGAATCGGACACATTAAAGGAGCGAAATACACTGGACACCACAGGTAACTACTCACCCGCTGATGTTTCAGATTGCTGAGTCTCATCTCATTCTGCTAAGTTATGTCTCTTATTACTGACTCGTGTCTCTTTTTTTTAAGTCGTCTCTTTTTACTGAGTCGTCTCTTTCTGCTTAGTCATGTCTCTTTCTGCTAAGTAGTCTCTTCCAGCTGACTCATATCTCTTTTTGTTGACTCATATCTCTTTTTGCTGAGTCACTTCTTTCTGCTGACTTGTGTTTCTTTTAACTGAGTCATGTCTCTTTCTGCTGAGTCATGTCTCATTCTGCTGAATTGTGTCTCTCCTGACTCGTGTTTCTTTCTGCTGAGTTATGTCTATTTCTGCTAACTCGTGTGTCTTTCTGCTGACTCGTGTCTCTTTCTGCTGAGTCATGTCTCTGCCATCTCTTGCACAGTGCCTTCGGCTGTCCGTACTCTGACATTAACATGCGTAAGGAGGTGCTGCTTCCTGATAGGCTGGGAGGAGAGAGAGCTGTCACCCTCGTACCTGTCACCAATTATCACCACGGCAACCAGTCAGACAGGTAACCCAGAGTCAGAGTGAGATGATTCATAATGTGCTTCAACTGAAATCTGTCTCACTGTCTCTACTTCTCTGTCTTTCTCTACCTGTCTGTCTTTCACTACCTACTTGTCTGTTTGTCTTTACCCATCTGTCTGTCTGTCTCTGTCTGTCTGTCTGTCTGTCCTGTTGAACAGAGGTGTTCAGGTGAAGACGGAGCCCAGAGATGAGACTCTGCTGCCTCCTCTGGGGAGAGAAGAAGACTGACTGACAGGTGAGACAGATAGATAGACACACAGGTGAGACAGACAGACACACAGGTGAGACTGACAGGTACAAACAGGTAATGAAGGTAAAGAAGGAGCACTCTGATTGGCTCATTCACCTTCTTTGATCTGTGGGGGCGTGGTTAAGGGGACAGGTGCATTCAGGTGCAGGTAAAAACAACAGGAAGTTGTTTATTGTAGGCTGATTGGCTCTGACTGTCAGTGTGTAAATCACAAATATTGTCATCATCTCCCTCCTCTTTCTCCTCTTCCTTCTCTTCCTCCTCCTCTTCCTCCTCTCCCTCCTCTTCCTCCTTCTCTTCCTCTTACTCTTCCTTCTCTCCCTGTTCCTCTTCCTTCTCTTTCTCCTCCTCCTCCCCCTTTTCCTCTTTAAACAACCTAAAAAAAATATTCTCTTCTGGCACTGCCCCCAGATTGTCTCGGCCAACCAAATTGCTCTGTGTGAAACCGGAAGAGGAGGAGCTTCACCTGAGAGCTTTCAGTCCAGGTATGGCAGACTGAACCAGGAGTACGGTCGAATAGTCAAAGACAGTACCTCCTCTGTCCTTTTCTACACACTCGTCCTTAACACTCCTCCTAAACACTCATCTCCAGGAGTCCAGAGATGTTCTGTAATAATGAAAAAAGGTCAGCATCCTTCCTCTCTCCTCATTGTGTTTCCATGGAAACAGTGGGCAGATGATGTGGCTGTTTCCATGGAAACAGCTCACTATGGTAACTGTTATGTTCGTTGTGCTCTGTGAAGGACTACAGGCTCCTCCTGTCTCTGATCACTTCCTGTCTGATCAAGGCTGCACCTCACCCCACTTCAGACCACTTCACACCACTACACACCACTTCACACCACTACACATTACTTCACCGCACTTCACACCACTACACATTACTCGACACCACTACACATTACTTCACACCACTTCACACCACTACACATTACTTCAGACCACTTCACACCACTACACATTACTTCACACCACTTCACACCACTACACATTACTTCACACCACTACACATTACTTCACACCACTACACATTACTTCACACCACTTCACACCACTCCACACCACTACACATTACTTCACACCACTTCACGCCACTTCACACCACTTCACCTTACTTCACACCACTACACATTACTTCACACCACTTCACGCCACTTCACACCACTACACATTACTTCACACCACTACACATTACTTCACACCACTTCACACCACTCCACACCACTACACATTACACTTCACACCACTTCACTTCTTCACACCACTTCACGCCACTTCACCTTACTTCACACCACTTACTTCACACTTCACACCACTACACATTACTTCACACACCACTTCACACCACTACACATTACTTCACACCACTTCACACCACTTCACGCCACTTCACACCACTTCACCTTACTTCACACCACTACACATTACTTCAGACCGCTTCAGACCACTTCAGATCTCTTCACACCACTTCTAATCACTTTAGACTGCTTTTCTCTCTCTCTAACCTGTCTGTCTCCCCAGCAGAGTCCAGTCTGCAGGCTGCCCTTCACCAGTCTGTCTTCCTGTCAGCCATGTCGCCACAGCCGGGTCGTGACCTGTCGCTCTGCTGGGAGCAACACAGCAAACTGCTGCCGGGCGTCGCTGGCGTTCACGCCAAGACGGTCCAACAGTGGAGCATAGAACAGGTCTGTCTGTATGTCTGACCTGTCTTTCAGTCTCTCACCTGACTGTCTCTCTCTCACCCACCTGTCTGTCTCTCACCTGTCTCTCTCTCTTTCAGGTGTCAGATTTCATCGAGTCTCTCCCCCGGCTGTGAGGAACAGGCCAAACAGTTTAGAGATGAGGTGAGATGACCAATCAGCTGCTGTAGATTTTATGACATCACATTGAACCTGCTCTGTTCTGATTGGTTCCTGCCTCTGTCTATTCAGCAAATAGATGGGCGGGCATTCCTCCTCCTCACTCAACGGGACATTGTCAGGATCATGTCAATCAAACTTGGTCCCGCCCTCAAAATCTACAACTCCATCTTGATGTTCAAGCATGCTGAAGACAGGAGCCAATCACAGGCCGAGGACAGAAGCCAATCACATGCCGAGGACAGGAGCCAATCACACACCGAGGATAGAAGCCAATCACATGCCGAGGACAGGAGCCAATCACATGCCAAGGACAGAAGCCAATCACACACCAAGGACAGGAGCCAATCACATACTCAGGACAGGAGCGAATCACATACCGAGGATAGCAGCCAATCACACACCAAGGACAGGAGCCAATCACACACTCAGGACAGGAGCGAATCACATACCGAGGATAGCAGCCAATCACACACCAAGGACAGGAGCCAATCACACACTCAGGACAGAAGTGAATCACATACCGAGGATAGCAGCCAATCACACACCAAGGACAGGAGCCAATCACACACTCAGGATGGGAGGCAATCACATGCTCAAGACAGGAGGCAATCACACACTGAGGACAGGAGCCAATCACACACCAAGTATACCAACACTTGACACCTGCAACCCATGACTGATCCAATCCAGAAACAGATGGATCAGTTACCATGGTAACTGTATTGTCTCTGACTCCTCCCCGCCCCTCTGACTCCTCCCCGCCCCTCCTCCCCCTTGCAGAGTGCTTCATTTCCTCATTGGTTCAGTCCGTACCAACGTTGTGATCAGCGTCTTGTGACCCTAACCTCCACCTGAGCCCAGGTGGGAGGAGGAGGAGGAGGAGGAGGGAGGGAGGGAGGAGGGAGGGAGGAGGGGCGGGTTTAATGCAAGTGAGTCCTTCACAGAACTAAAGACTGAAAGACTGGACTCACTAGAACTAGAACCAGGACCAGTGCGCAGAGGATTCTGGGATTAAGGCCTAAAGGACTAAACAAGTGGTCCAGGTGGAAGGAAGGGCTTCTGTGAGCTGATTGGCTAAGACCTTAAAAAAGAGTCTCTCTGACTCTCACCTGTCTATCTCTCACCTGTCTGTATGTCTGAACACATGTGCATACCCTTTTTTCCCACTCAAACAGTCCTCTGACCCATCTGGACTCCTCAGCCCTCTGAAGGTGTGCTGTGGTTCTGGCTCAGAGATGTTAGCAACCTTTCAGTCCTGGAAGTTTGGAGGTGGTCCTCCATGGATCAGACTTGTTTTATCTCAACAATGCTCAGGTAGGTGGGATGTTATGAAATAACATCCACATGAACAGCAGGACCAGAAGTTTTTCCGCAGAACATGGTCCAAAACACTGCCTCCACCAGTTCGCCTTCTTCCCATAATGCATCCTGGTGCTTTGTGATCACCATGCACCCAGCCGTCCACAAGATGTCAAAGAACATCTGATCCATCAGACCACCTTCTTCCATCGCTCCGTGGTGCAGTTCTCATGCTCACATCGTTGGTCTTTGAGCAGTGGACGGGTCAGCATGGACACCCTGACTGGTCCACCGTGAACGTTTCAGAAGCAGAGCAGTTTGCCTGCCAGACTTTGTTTATTTGCTCAGATTTAGTTGTTTTCTTGGTTTAGGTGCTTCTACATGTGTAAATATGCTACGTAGTTGAATTGTTTCCCTTTCAGCTGTTTTTCCAATCTGCAGTTTGCACATGGTATTTTATTTTGAAAATTGAGCAGATTCTCTGTCGTTTTTGTGACTTACTTCCTGTCAGCTTGAGCTGGTCTGTGTAAATTGACGACGGCTGCTTACAGTGTCTGTCAAAAATAGAACAGCCGCGTATTCTCCATGGAGTCGAGCGGAGGCCCGCTTCTGGGGTGCTTCTCAAGTGGACCACGACGGAGGCGGTGGGGATGAAACATTGACTAGAGCGGCCACATACAGCTCACTGGCTGCGGTGCACACGGAGCACATCGCATCCATGACCAGTAAAATTTGGGGGTAAATGTTCACCTGCTGTCTGTTATACCCACCCACTGACGGAAGCCATGACAACCAGGCCATCAGAGTTCACCTATCACTGGACTGGAGTGAATATTAGCACCGATCAGTGTAGAACAGTTTAATGTATATGTTCTTTTTCATGAGCATTTACAACACATATGTTTGAAGATCAAATTTCTTTGTTTTCTAATTTTCTTTCTCAGATTTGAATTAAAGATGTTTATGAAAATATAGTTTTGGTTTCCATGAAAATGTCTAACATAATTAATTCATAATTACCTGAAAAGGTTTTTTAGTAACGATAAAAAAGTGAAACAAGACATGATCTCATAATTAACGCATAGAAACAGTCAGACAGACGTCACGCGGTGGCTCCACCTCCAATGTAATTGTCTTAAAGATGTGATGTCATCACTCCTCTCAGGATTTGATTTGTTTTATGAAGGTGAAAACATCGTCACTGTCCCGCCTCCTCTACTTTGATTGGTCAGTTTGATATTTTTACAACATTCTGGTTCTGAAACAAACTTTAAGATCATTTTTCTTAAAAAGGCATTAACGTGCGTTTCTAACATTAGTTAGCGTGAGTTTCTAAAATTAAAAATGTGAGTTTCTAATGTCAGTGAATGTGAGTTTCTAACGTTAAAAATGTGAGTTTCTAACATTAGTTAACCTAAGTTTCTATCGTCATTGACGATTCAAATTCATTCTGACTGCCCGGTGATGTTACAGTGGGCGGCTCCCTCAAGTTTGCATGGTATCTGCTGATGTTTCTCTTTGTTCATTCCTTGAGATGATTAAAGGTTTCTGATCGGAGTTCTGCTCATTTATTGGTTCATAGGTTTGGTCGGGGACAGGACTCTGGTTCCTGGTTCCAGTGCCTTTGAGCACCGAACCACTGAATGTGAGTGAATTGTTCCTATCATCTGATTGTTTTTTAAACAGGCTTTTGTGTTGGAGTTAGCATGTTATCATGGTAAATAAGTGACAATTTAACATGAAGCTGAAACAAGCACACAGTCAGATTTACCCAGAATTCACAGCAGGTGCGTGAGTGAGTGAGAGGTGGTGGACAGGTCTGATGCAGCACATACGGCATCTCAGTAGGGACAAACATTTGAACAGAAACAAAATGCTGCAGAGCTGCTCTGCCTCTGTCTCCTAGCAACAGCAACTTCACAGAATCAGCATCATCCACTGCTGCTCAGAGGACCAGGACCAAGATCAGGACCAGGACAGACCCAAGAGCCTGGACTGGATAAATACAATGACAGAGACAGGTTAGTGAGACAGGCATATACAGACAGACTCAGGTATGCAAACTGTCTCTCTGAGTCAGGTTTAGAGACAGAAAGACAGACAGGTAGTGTGTGGTATTGTCAATGTTGTCAGTGGGAGTAACCTGTCTCTCTCTCTCTATCTCTGTCTGTCTCTCTGTTAAAGGAGATTAATTTACTGTGAACATCACTGCAGAATGACCAGGGGAGTGAACGACAGGAGGAGACGAGGAAACATCGGAGCATCAGGATGAAAACATGAAGCGATAGTGAGACCAAACCATCTGTTTTATTCTGTTGGTTCTGTTCTGTTCTGTTCTGATCTTTTAGTTCTGATCTGTTAGTTCTGATCTGTTGGTTCTGTTCTGATCTGTTGGTTCTGTTCTGATCTGTTAGTTCTGTTCTGATCTGTTAGCTCAGATCTGTTCTGATCTGTTGGTTCTGTTCTGTTCTGCTCTGTTGTTTTGGTTCGGTTCTGTTCTGTTCTGATCTGTTGGTTCTGTTGGTTCTGATCAGTACTGATAATCATGGTGGGGGAGGTACAGATGTGAGTCAGAATCAGTACAATGCTGTCAGACTCTCCTATGGAGGAGCAGCAGTGTATGCTGGGAGACATAGTCCATTGTGTAGTGTAGTTTCTTTGCTGTGGTGTTGTGTCTCTTTACGGTTGTTTTGTGTGTCTTTATGGTTGTTTTGTGTGTCTTTGTGATGACTTTGTGTTTTGTTGTGTATATGAGGAGGTCATATTAATGGGTCAGTGTGTCTCATCCAATTTAAAGTTGAAGATAAATAATAATAAATAATGTTACTGAATTACACAAGAAAACGAAACAGATAATCACAAGATGACCTGCTTTGTCTCTCTTTCTCTCTACCTACCCTTTTGTCTGACAGGAAGTTAGTGACTGAGTACTGGTGAGGTGGTGGGCGGGTTTAGCCTGCAGACCCACCACTCGTTTGGTGGGTGGTAATGATCGCGACCGGTGGTCTCCTGCGGATCAATGCGCGGCGTCAGGACTCACTGAGATCCAAAACACATAAAGCACACGCTCACAAGAGGAAGAACAAGAAGAAGAGGTAACAAACAAACATACCATCTGACTTCAGGGGTGAAGTCACCTGTCAGTGTGTCATGATGTCACTTCCTGCCCCCTCAGGAGGAGCGAGGTGGTGGTGGTGAAGGGGAAGTTGAAGCTGATTTCAGTCTCGGGTCTGGTGGCAGCACTCGGCATCCTGGTCCTACTAGTGGGTGTGGTCATGGCAGCTCTGGGCTACTGGCCTCGAGACGGACTGTTCTTCAGCGTTCAACCACAGAAGGATGCCACCATGACCTCAGTGTCATTCAGCAGCTCCACTCCCACACCTGCTGAGGTGAGACCCACACAGGGCCAGGGTCCACCTGTCCAAGCTGGGTAGCAGGTGGCAGGACAACTTGTCAGGGGGCAGGAGAACATGTCGGGTGGCAGGACAACTTGTCAGGGGCAGGACAACATGTCAGGGGCAGGAGAACATGTCAGAGCCAGGACAACATGTCAGTGGGCAGGAGAACATGCCAGGGGGCAAGAGAACATGTCAGAGCCAGGAGAATATGTCAGGGGGCAGGACAACATGTCAGAGCCAGGAGAACGTGTCAGGGGGCAGGAGAACATGTCAGGTGGCAGGAGAACATGTTGGGGGCAAGAGAACATGTCAGGGACCAGGAGAACATCTCAGGGGGCAGGAGAACAAGATGGAGGCAGGAGAACATGTCAGGGGGCAGGACAACATGTCAGGGGGCAGGACAACATGGAGGCGAGGCTCAGTGATTTGGAGGCACGGTACTGCACCACCGAACAGTCAGTAGTCTCTTTCTAGAGACTTAGTTACATTAGATGGGATCACCCTGGCTTTCAACTCCACCGTAAAGCATCTTGGAGTTGTTTTTGATCAGGATTTGTCCGTTAATGTCCACATAAAACAAATTTCAAGGACTGCATTCTTCCACTTACGTAACATCGCCAAAATCAGACGCATCGTGTCTCAAGCGGATGCAGAAAAACTAGTTCATGCATTTGTTACTTCTAGGCTGGACTATTGTAACTCTTTGTTATCAGGCTGCTCCAATAAGTATCTGAGGACTTTGCAGCTAATTCAGAATGCTGCTGCACGTGTTCTGACAGGAACCAAGATCAGAGATCATATCTCTCCCATTTTGTTTTGTTTTTTGCATTGGCTACCTGTTAAATCTAGAATAGAATTTAAAATTATCGTCCTTAGATACAAAGCTCTTCATGGTCAGGCACCATCATATCTCATCATATCAAGAGCTCATAATACCTTACTACCCCTATAGAACACTGCGCTCTCAGGATGCTGGGTTCCTTGTGGTTCCTATAGTTTCCAAAAGTAGATTGGGAGCCAGAGCTTTCAGCTATCAAGCTCCTCTTCTGTGGAACAAACTACCATTTTGGGTTCTGTAGGCAGACACGGTCAACAGTTTTAAGAGTAGACTTAAGACTTTCCTTTTTGATAGAGCTTATAGTTAGTGCTGGCTCAGGTCACCCCCTAGTTATGCTGCTATAGGACTAGACTGCCAGGGGACTCCCCATCCCTCCCTGCCTCTCTCTCTCTCTCCCTCTCTCTCTCCCTCTCACTATCCAGGCTCCACTGCTACTGTAATCATTTTATCATTCATTGTAATTCATTGTCATTTTATGATTCATTGTAATTGTACAATATGTTTGTGTTGATTTGTTCTATACATGTGACATCTATTGCATGTCTGTCCGTCCTGGGAGAGGGATCCCTCCTCTGTGGCTCTTCCTGAGGTTTCTTCCACCTTTTTTCCCTGTTAAAAGGGTTTTTTGTGGGCAAGTTTTCCCTCACTTGAACCGAGGGTCTAAGGACAGAAGGTGTCACTCCCTGTACAGATTGTAAAGCCCTCAGAGGCAAAATGTATTTTGTGAATTTGGGCTATACAAATAAAATTTGATTTGATTTGACAACATGCCGGGAGCCAGGAGAACATCTCAGGGGGCAGGAGAAAATGTCGGGGACTAGGAGAACATGTCAAGGGGCAGGAGAACATGTCAGGGACCAGGAGAACATGATAATTTAGGAAATGTATTGCCTTTGAGGGCAGGATGAAGAGGAAGAATGATCACAGGAAAGTTTTCTGACTAAAGGCGCAGTCCTGAATATCATTTTAATCAGTTTTGTTGAACTGACTTTATCCAGGGAGAAGAGATGGGAGAGGAACTGGAGCGATATGAAGGAGATGACCTCAGGGGAGGAGGTGGAGGTGGTGAAGATGACAGAGGAGGTGGTGATGGGTTTAACAGGACAGAAATCATCAATGGGACAACTCATCAGCTTCCACAAGGTTTTCTGGAGGATTTTCTGAACAGGTAAATAATCTTTTGTCACTCTGCTGTTGGTGTGATCTAAGAGAGGTAAATTCAACTCCTGCAGGGGGTAGTCCTGGAGGTGTTTCTATAGTCCTGTAGGGCAATAAGCAATAAAGCAATAAGGCATCTTCCAGATGAACAAATGAAAACATGAAATTAACTGTTTCCTTCCAACTCGTTAACTGACTGCCTGTAAATCGTCACATGACTTGTCTTTCAGGCTGTTGAGTGGGGAAAAGGGAGTTCTATAGTTTTGTACGATGTTCTATAGTTCTGTAGATGGTTCTATAGTCCTGTATAATGTTCTATAGTCATGGAGGGGGATATTTTAGTTTTCTATCATGAGGTTCTAATTGTTTCTTAGGAGCTTCTAGTCTTAAGAGGTTGTTTTAGATTTTTGTGGCAATTGAAACATCTTTTAAGAGGTTGTTGTGGTCATTGAGGTAGTTCTTCTAGTCCCTTAAGATGTTCTGGTGGTTCTTTAGGAGGTTCACTTGGTTATTTAGGAGGCTCTAACAGTCCTATTTAAAAGAGAAAACTTTTATATGGTTCTAAGTGGTTCTATAGGAGGTTGCAATGATGCTTTACAAGGATGTGGATCGCTTTGGTTGTACTATCTGTATAACTGTACTAACTGTATACTATCTGCAGGTATCTGTTCTGTGATTGGCTGTATTAAATGTCTGCATGTATCTGTTCTCTGATTGGCTGTGTTAAATGTTTCTGCAGGTATCTGTTCTCTGATTGGCTGTGGTAAATGTCTCTGCAGGTATCTGTACTCTGATAGGCTAAAGGTCTTTGGCCCTCTCATCATGGGCATTGGGATCTTCCTGTTCATCTGTGCGAACGCTGTCCTGCATGAGAATCGTGACAAGAAGACAAAAGTCATCAACCTGCGGGACATTTACTCTACCGTCATCGACCTCCACAGCCTCCGAAAACCCAACACCTCCTCTGTCCGCCGCTCCTCGATCAGTCCCCTCAATGGCCTTGTCAACTACGTCCAATCAAGGAGCCTGGAAACCAAACCCAGGGCGTACCCCGCATCACTACTGAACAGGAGGGAGGGAGGGGGAGGAGGAGAGGGAGGAGGTGGGCCATTGTCTAGACAACTGTTTCCTGGCAGCAGCAGAGCAGGAGGAGGTGGGGGCAGTGATGGAAGAGGAGGAGACACAGTGTTCAGTATCTACCAGGATCAACCAGACACTCCTTCACCCTCCTCTTCCTCACACAGACTCTCCCTACCCCCCAGCTTGAGCCCCCCTCACCTTTTTACCCACTGGACGCCCCTGCAAAAGGTCAGCTCCTTCACCCTACCACTCCGCCACTCGGCCTCCTGCTCCCGCAGGAGGCACTCTGCTCGGGCTGGGACAGGCTGGTGTCGGGAGGGAGGCCTGGGAGGACAGGAGGAGAGAAGGAGAGAAGGGAGAGGCCACAAACAAGAGAAGGAAGAGGAGGTGTATGCATGTCCACCACCTCCTCTGAGCTCCTCCACACCCCCCCTGCTCATACCTCTTCAGGGTTCATCAGCAGCTTCCTGCAGCTCCTCCAGTCTCCACCAGGAGGCACCAGGAGGCTCCCAGGCCCTGCTCCTCCTCTCCTCCTCCTCCCTCACCCCCTCCCATCTTTCGCTCTCTTCCCTGTCTTACCTCCTGTCCTCCTCTCCATCCACTCCGCCTCCTCCCTGCAGGAGGAAGAGCCTGCCAACCACCAGCAGCACGACAGGTTACAGTAAGCTGATGCACGGAGAGGATGAATCATTTGAGTCGTCACATCATGTAACATCACAAGGCAGGGATATTACATCACATAGGAAGTACTCCAACAAGGAGAAGCTGAGGATGATCTCACAGGTGGGTTCTGGTCTGAGGCAAGAGGAGGAGGGCTGAGGAGACAGGACAAGCAATCAGGCACAACTCTGAAGTCATGTGACTTTTTAATGACATCAGCATGACATCAGGAAGTGATGCGTTCATGTGTCACATTAAAACATTCTGCTGAGAGCAATAAGGTGTCTTTCAGATGAACAAATGACAGCACAACATGAAATTAACTGCTTCCTTCCAGCTCGTTAATTGACTGCCTGTTCATTAAATCAACACGTGATTCATCTTTCAGGTTGTTGAGTGGGGAAAGGGGAACACCTGGAGGATGAGTCCAGACCTTCAGTTTGTTCTTCTTTCCCTTTTAACTTTTGAACACCCACCAACTGACAGAACATGAACATGAATGTGTGATGATTTAAACAGGAAGTCTGTTTAATGGCGATCATGATGTACTCAGACAGAAACATTTTCATAGGACTTGTCTCCATGGCACGAGATTTACCAAGACCCTGGTCCATCCACATTGGACATGCTGAGCTTTGTTCAAGAAAGTTGGATGGCTAGTACACCACACACCCACTGCCCCTCCTGTTCGATGCGGAGTTATCACAAATATTACAGGAATTTCCACCATTGACTCAGACGTTCACCATCTAAAGGGACGTGCACATGGACGTGCATTTGTTGAACAGCCAATAAAAACACCCACTCTCTAAAATAAGCACTGATTGCCCAAAAGTCTTCCATCACATCAAGCAGTTAAAAGGTGACATATAAAACATTATCATCAGCATTACAATGTGCAGAACAATCTAGAGCTGCAGTGATGAAGTTTCTGTATATGGTGAATAAACCAGGTCAAGAAAAGAGCCGTACATTTAGTGATGAAATGATCTGATATCATTTCAAGAAACTGTGAGGTTCACCAACCTTTTTAAAAACTGGATCTAAAGGCATCCATATTTCCCTGTAATGATCAGATTTTTCTCTCACAATAAATTAGAATCTGTTGAACAGAATAAGACAACAAGCAAATTATTTATTTATACTTATTGGCTTTTGTTCGTTACACCTGAACTGCATGAAGCCAGGTGAATGTCAGAGGACTTGATCAAGGACTGTGTTCCAAGCCTCATTCAAAGATTGAGGGTCCAGATTGTCCCATTGTGCTTTTAATATATCCATCGACCTGGGGTTCAACTCAACAATGAATTCATGATGTTTCTGTAATGAATGAAAATAAAATAAAACTTTATTAAGGTGGGCTAAAACAGAGTGGGTGTTAAAGGGGTAAATGAATAGTGTGACGCTGAAATGGGTTAGGGTTCATCATAAAGTATAAAGGTTTGGGCCATGATTTCCATCAGCATGTAACTGTTAACACTAAATACAAATATTATCTGAGGTTTGAAACTTTAACTGGGTCGTTGTTGATGTAACAGTGATGAAAATGATTTTCAAGTAAAAGTTGTAGCTTCACGACGTCTTCCACTGGAAACTGAACCTGTTTCAACTAAACAGCACAACATCCAGTCAGCTGATGATTTCTCACTCTGCTGCATCTGAAGGTTTTCAGAAATAAATCAAAATGAAGCACATGAAGCTTTGTTGTCAGATCTTTCTTTTTTTGTCACTCACCTGTAGTTTGTCCTGGTGGTAGTTTGGTACCAGGTTGGTCTGATATTCTGTTGCCTTTTCACACCTGAAAACCATCACACAGAGCCCACACAAGAGGCCATGCTAAGTAAATCCTAAGTAATAAATGATACCAACCACACGCAGCGATGGCCATCGGGACCAATTTGGCATTCTCTTACTCAAGGACCTTTCAATTGGACACTCAAAGCAGTCACCCTTATTGAGGTTGTTTGTTTGTTTCCTGTCACGTGATTTGTTGAAACCATGGCTCAGTGAGTTCAGACTGCAGTGAACATGTTTGAACAGCGGGTGGTGCTACTGCGCCAACAAACACCTGAGACTGGGTTCAAACCTGTGACACCAACACAACACGCCAGCTGCTGCTTCATGCTTCCTTCCTCGTTCAGACAGGGACAGGCAAACTGGACGCCGGCAGCGTTTTTCAATTCATTCAGTGGGGGTCGTGCGTTTCCGCGCCGGCAGCCCACAACGCAGGCGTTGCCGCAAAAAACATCGCCGGTATCCAGGAGAGAAGTTGAGCCAGATTCAACTTTTGGGACGGAGCCCGCGTAACATTTACATAGTAACGTAACTGACAGACTGAAAACAAAGTGTCATATAAGAGAAGAAGAGGAGAAGAAGGAGGAGGAAGAGGAGTAGGAGGAGGGTCAGTGAGCTGAGCTGAGTGATTTTAGTGATGTTAAATCAGATGAAGCAGCTGGTGTCTTCCACCCTTCTCCTCCATCACTGCTCCTTTCATCTTAACCTGATGGGGGGAAGAGGAAGGAGAAGAAGGAGAAGGAAGAGAAGGAGAAGGAGCTGCAGGTTGAAACCAAAAGTGAAAAATGACCAAATGTTTGTCTTTTCTTTATTGATTTTTAATGAGGTCTGGTGCAATAGATTAAATAAAACAAACAAAAAAAGAATTAACGCATTTATTCACCTGCAAACCAAAAACATTTATTGATTACTGATCCACAGTGGAGAAATTCACCTGATACAGCAGCTCATAAAATCATAGATATAAAATAAAATTAGACCTTTACAGATAGGAGTCCAAGACAGCAGAGAACAAACCTGAAACTCATTGTAAGTCAAACCAACATGACAGTAAAGTTTGTATTTTCTAAACTATTTAATTCATTAATAATTTAATCATTATTATTCATTATTAATTTCACTTTGGTTTCAGATTTTTAATTTAACATTTAAAATCTCAGACAAATGTTTGAGAGGAAACGTCTGTCACCAGCAGCATGTGGACATCATACAGCTAACAGTAAGTGGCCAGAAATAAGTGGACAGCTGAACAGACAGTTCAGCCTGCATTTGTCTGATATTCAAGATTTCCACAGTGATGTTTGATCCTTTTGTGTCCTTGAGCTCCTCTTGTTTCCTCCGCCTCCTCCTCCTCTTCTTTGCCACTCTGCTTTCATCTTTCAGCTTGTCCACATTCCCTCTGTCCTCCTAATGCCCTCTTGTTGTGTCTCAGTGGTTAAAGCCCACCTGCTCACCTCCTCTCCACCTTTTCATCTCCTCACTGCTGCTCCCTCCGCCTCCTCCACACTCAAACATCGCGCTCACGACAGAGCTGACAAAGTTAGACCAGCGAAAAACATTCAACAAGTACTCACATCTTTTACTTCACCAAAAGTACTAATGCCTCAGTGTACTGCATTCAAACATGTACTTATACTCAAAAGAAAAGTATTAATGCCTCAGTGTACTGCATTCAAATATGTACTCATACTCAAAAGAAAAGTACTAATGCCTCAGTGTACTGCATTCAAACATGTACTTATACTCAAAAGAAAAGTACTAATGCCTCAGTGTACTGCATTCAAACATGTACTTATACTCAAAAGAAAACTACTAATGCCTCAGTGTACTGCATTCAAATGTACTTAGTTAAGTTAAAGTATTTGTAATTACAGATCATCATCGTGAGTTAACAATGTTTTTTGATATCCTGGTTTTGAGTTTCCTGTTTTATTGTGTAGTTCTTCCCTCTCTGTGTGCTATTTCTACTTCCTGCTTTTGTTGCGTCTTGCCACCAGTTTTTGATGATTGTTGTTCCCTGTCCCTCATTAGTCTCACCTGTCCCTCGTTATTCTCACTTGTCTCCTCATTAGTCTCACTCTTCATAAGTTCCTCATTCTGTTGATAACATGTACTATAGTCATACCAACGTGTACTTCAGTCATACCGACGTATACTTTAGTCGTACTTTAGTCGTTTTAAGATTTCACAGAACATTTTATCTGCAGTCAATTTTACAAATCTCAAAACCATAAAAGAACATATATAAGAGGCAAACAATGCCACCTGGTGGCGAAAGGAACACAGAGCGTGGGTGGGGTAGCTAAACAGAAATAACAAAATTCATAACTTAACAAAGAAAAGCACATACCTGTAGAAGACATTAAAACATATTAGCCTTCTGTCTCTTCCTCTGTGCCTCTGCTCCTAAACATGCAAACATTCAGTGTTAACACCAGGAAGTGCAAGCCAATGCTGCATAGCATACACGACTACATGGAAACAAATCGCGCCAAAAACGTGAAACTAAAAACATCATTAAAACTTATATTAACGGTCAAAACAGCACAAAACAGATTGGTAACATAAAGTATGCAACAGAGAACAATATACACCTAAGAATTCAACATAAATTAAAGCTGCAAGCAGCAATGTACAGGCCCTTGCACGTGTGCGCACGTCAGGGTAGGCGCCATTTATAGAGCCATTTAGCTCCCCAACACACGATACCCTTCACATATGTATGAGGTCGTACGTGGATGAAACCGTGTCGAGGGGCCCCTCCGAAAACATACATCTAGGTGGCGCTGTAGAGCCATTTTTGTACGTCCATGTCCGAGACCCCTAAAATACGTAATTTTACACCCGACTTTGGGGGGGTAGGCAAATTTTCGTGAGTTTTCGAGTACATATAGGCCGTCTAAAATGCAATTTACTTTTAGGAAGAAAAAGAAAAAGAAAATAAAAAAAATTAAAAAATAATAAACATTCGAAATTCAATAGGGCCTCGCACCGCAGTGCTCAGGCCCTAATAATAGTGCGGAAAAATTCCTTCAGTTCCAATAGATCTTCGCACCGCTGTCGGTGCGAGGGCCCTAATTACTAAATTTCCAAAGAAAGTAATACAAGATTGCTGCTGCATTTTCCCACACAACTTACACTCAGTGACTCAAAACGGGACTGTGAGGGCAGAGGGGAGAGGGCTACAGAAGGCCAGGAGGTACACAAAAGGCAGAGTGCAGGAAGGTATAGTCATACCGACGTGTACTTTAGTCATACCGACGTGTACTTTAGTCATACCGACATGTACTATAGTTGTACTTACGTGTACTTTAGTCGTACTTCAGTCGTACTGACATGTACTATAGTCATACCGACGTGTACTTGAGTCATACTTTAGTCGTACCGACGTGTACTATAGTCATATCGATGTGTACTTTAGTCATACCGACGTGTACTTGAGTCATACTGTAGTCGTACCGACATGTATTATAGTCGTACTGACATGTACTTTAGTCATACCGACGTGTACTTTCGTCGTACTGACGTGTACTATGGTCGTACCGATGTGTACTATAGTCGTACTGACGTGTACTCAGCTGACTTGTTGTTCAGTGTGAAGGAGAAAGTGATGGATGACTTTCTGTGTTTACAGCTAACAGCACAGGTACAGGTGAGTGTCCAGGTGTATGTGCCACTCTCAGGTTACCTGTGTGTGTGTGTGTGTGTGTGTGTGTGTGTGTGTGTGTGTGTGTGTGTGTGTGTGTGTGTGTGTGTGTGTGTGTTTGGATCAAACACTCTGCTTGTTGTGTGTTTTTATCGGCTCATTAACTCCAACAACACAAGAGGCCGTCTGACCCAACGCTTACGTCTCTTCTTCTGTGGTTCTGATGGGTTTAGTCTCTTCTTCTGTGGTTCTAACAGGGTTTAGTTGCCCCCATGTTGCCGTCTCGCCCCCATCCATCCTCCATCTTGTTTACTAACAGTCAGCTGATGATTATCAGATCAAAGGATGTCTTTAATCCTCACCTGATGATATCATCAGATAACATGTTCAGGTGATTCTGATCAGGTAAGTCTGACTCAGTGAAAACTCTCTTTGGGTCTTTAATCAGGACTGATTAATGTTTGGATGTGTCCGTCAGTCAGGTGACGTCTGCCTCAGGTGTATCCATGTGTCCTTTACCTGTGACCACCAGAAGACTGCACACCTGTTTAACAGCAGCCATCTTGACAGGTCATCACAGGTACACTAAATAAGGCTCAGTTCCATTTCGTGCAGCAGAAACTGTTTGAGCTGAATGGAACAGAGCCTTAATTAGTGTGATTAGAAACACCTGAGTTTATACCAGTGCTGATGGCAGTCGTGATCACAGGTGTGTGATTGTTTGTGTGTGTGTGTGTGTGTGTGTGTGTGTGTGTGTGTGTGTGTGTTAGCGTAGCTAGCGTAGTTAGCGTAGCTGACATTCCTGCTGCGGATCAGTGCGGAGGACAAAGAAACAGCATCCATCATGTGACTGCGTGCAGGTAACACACCTGAGTGACACACCTGAATCAAAGATACCTGCAGAGCCACCGAGAGACATTATCACTGTTTACTTTGATTATCTCAACACAGACAGACAGGTACAGAGACAGACAGACAGGTAACAGACAGGTAGATAAACAGACAGACATGTGAACAGACAGACTGGTAGACAGACAGACAGGTACAGAGAAAGAGAGACAGGTACAGAGAGAGACACGTACAGAGAAAGACAGACAGGTACAGAGGAAGACAGACAGGTACAGAGAGAGACAGACAGGTAGAGAGACACGTACAGAGAAAGACAGACAGGTACAGAGAGAGACAGACAGGTACAGAGGAAGACAGACAGACTGGTAGACAGACAGACAGGTAGAGAATGTGCAGCAGATCTGGGGTCAGATCAGTGACTTCTTGTTAAACAGGTGAGTCACAGATCTCAGGTGTGATCAGGACATGAACTGTTTATTGTTTCTGTTCTCCATGAGTCATGTGACTGCTTCACATAAAAACTACACACTTAAAACTGCTGGGTTGAAAATAACCCAATTTGAGTTATTTGAGTAACCCAACACTGGTCCAAAGTTGGACCTGGCCAACGCTGGGTTGTTCTATACCAGCAGGGTTGGGTTATGGGCTTGACCCAGCATGTTGGGTTGAGACTGTATACCCCAAAGTGGGTTAAAAATGACTGCTGTTAGGTTAATGTTACCCAATAAATGGGCTAAAAAACAGCCATGTTGTTGGGTTAATGTTACCAAAGAAGTGGGTTAAAATCAAAATGTTGGTTTGAGAGCAAAATTAGCATTAATTAATGAACATTAACCTTAGTATTATAAAATGAAATTGTTATTAAACATGAAATTATGAAATTATTCAACAAAACAAGTACATAATGTTCATGTTCACATTAAAATAGTGGAATACATTTTTAACATTGCTGCATCATAAACATAATGCAAAGTACATCAATTTAAGTGCTAAACATACATACAATAACCTAAATATTAAAACAGAAAAGGAAAAAAAAACAACAAAGTTCATAGGTTTTTGCCCCCTTCATATGTTCAGTCCACATACTTTGGGAAATTACATCAGTAAAAACTAGAACAATCAAACAGTCAACTTAAAACTTAACACTGGAATAAATTTAAACATCAGTTTTTGGTACCTGAACTTAACGGGGTGAAGCTGATGAGAGCTCAACTTGCAGCTTAACTAGCTGGGGTGTTGGATGACTCCATCTCAGCAAGTTGAGACCTGATCAGCTTCATGGCATTGGATTCATGACCTGGGATCTCAAAGATGCATGCCAGAATAAAACCCCAAACCTGGGCACACGTTTTGGGTAGTTGACATCCAAAACAAAAAATGTTTTAAAGCACCCATCCACCGCACCCAACAGAGATGGGTGCTCCAAAGCTATCCCACTGAAGACCACAAAGGCCTGGGAAGACTGATGCTCTTCCCCTAGCATGAGGACATACGGGTATTCTGTGCTACCGCTTACGGTCGCCAGTTGGGTGAATTTGTCCTTGAACTCGTAACTTTATGTAGTGTGGGGATTTTCTTTGCCAGCGGATACGCTGAGCAGTGTTCCTCAAAGTGGGGTCCAAGGACCCCCAGTGATCTTTGAAACGGTTCTAGGAGGCCCCCAGCAAAAACATGAATAATGTGTTTTCACCATTAAGTCAAACAAAAGCAAGAAGATCTGCACACCAAACAGCTCCCTTTAAGGATATTTATTGTGTGAAACATTTCGAAATGTTACATAAATATCCTTAAAGGGAGCTGTTTGGTGTGCGGATCTTCTTGCTTTCTTTTACTTTGAGTCTTTTTTAGATCCAGCACCCAACTAGATGTTTTTTGGGATGTGTGCGTGACCTCTACTTTTTACTGTTTCACCATGAAGTAACACAGTGTCAGAATGTATGTCTACCATTTTGGTCAAGCACAAATCTTATCAGAATGGAAAACCCTGCGCAAAAATCTTATGACATTTTGTTCTGTGGTGTAACTTGTGTCCATTTAAGAGTCCTTGATATTTAAAGGTTTGAAAACCACAGCCACAGACATGACTTCAAACAATGAGTGCCTGATCTCAAACTCACACTGCTGCAATGATAAAAAGTTGACATCGACAAAGTTGGGGCCACATGTTTACACCAGCTCTATGTGAATACCTGCTGAGAGTGAATAGATGTTTGCAAGAAGGTCTCCAGCCTTCTCCTTTCTGGCCATACGAATGATCTTCTGAGCCAACTCAAGGACCCATTTCTCAGACATTCTTTCATAACACTGGCTGTATCACTAACGTTAACTCTGTGTCACGGTGTGCTAGACCATGGATTACATTTACACCGGAATACTGCTACCAGTCTCTGACACTGGGGGTAGCTCCCTTCCTCCCGACTACCATATTCGTTACCACAACTGAATACACACACAGTTAACGGAAAAATATCCCTGCACTGCTAGACTTTGATAGTCTATCGAAGTGTGTGTCATAACTGATGGAAACAAGTATTTTATCAGGTGAAAATAACTAGCTAGCGAAGGAAAAAAAAGCGAACGAAAAAAAATCTAGCGAGCAACGTGGAAAAAAACAGCTTGAGTCACAGAGTGAGGTGAAGTTTTTAAGTAATAACTAAGACACAACTATTTGATTACCACATTAAACTACCAAAACTAGATGTTGTAGGATAATAATTTAAGTTTTACTTACCATTTACATAGTTTTCTCTGGTCTCAAACTGGAGAGTGATTAATGTTAGCCTCAGCCCCTTCAAATCAAAGACCGCAAATATCTTCACCCAATCTGATGGGTCAAAATATTTAACCCAACCTTGGGTAAAAACAACCCAATCAGCTCAAAATCCACAGCTACCCAGCGGATGGGTTATGAAAATAACCCAGCATTTTTAGTGTGTACCATCACTTCTGATTGCACAGTTTTCACCCAATAGGACAACTCGTTATTTAAAAGGACAGTTCAGTCAGTCTGACTGCTGCTTAGCTTAGCTTAGCATAGTGTCTGGGGGCTATTTATATGTGTGTGTGTGTGTGTGTGTGTGTGTGTGTGTGTCTGTTTACTGATTCTGGATTAAATCTTTTAATCTGTTTGTTTCCAAATTAAAACAGTTTCTTTATTTCTTCTATTGTAGATTTAAACCACAGAAGAAGAACATCATTAAACCACAGAAGAAGAACATTAAACCACAGAAGAACATTAAACCACAGAATTAGAAGAACATCATTAAACCACAGAAGAAGAACATCATTAAACCACAGAAGAAGAACATCATTAAACCACAGAAGAAGTGTTTGTTTACATGTCAGCGTAACCCTTTATTAACGTTATAATAACCTTTAAATAACCTCTGCTGTGTGAGTAACCGTGGAATGTTTTGGTTCATCAGTGTGACTTCTTCATGACTTCCACATTATCTGATGTGCTTCCTCCTCCTCCTCCTCCTCCTCCTCCTCCTCCTCCTCAGGTCTGGACTCGTCCCGTCAGTCGGGTTTCGTGTCTTTAAAGATAAACTTCATTCTTTTTCAGTCAACCACAAATACTTCCTGTTCTGTCAAAACAGCAGAAGAACAAACAGCTGCTGCTCCCTGCACAGGGGACACTCACAGACCTCACACTGGACCTGGACCCGGTCCTGGACCTGGACCTGTACCTGGTCCCGTTGTCCTGTGCTGGCTGTGTAGTTTATGTTAGTTACGTTGCGGCTCGTCCGTTGGCTCCAGCAGCAGTTTGTTTTGAAGACACTTCAAAGACACCAGCATGTTGCTGTTGCTGCTGGCGGCGGCCATGACGGTCTTGATGCGTACGTGATGTTTGTAAGAATCTGACAGCGTTGATGATGAAGAGACGAAGAAGATACAGAAGGGATGAAGAAGATAAAGAAGAGATGAAGAAGAGATACAGCTGGAGGACAAACACGCAGATTAAAAGGCAACAGGTACGACTGGTTTGATCCAAATAAACAACCACAGGTCAGGTGACGTTTCCCAGCATGCAGCAGGGCCACAACGTTTCAGGAACAAACATGACTGGACGTCAGGATGTGGTTATGGAGTGCCAGATGATTGGTTGATTCATAACATGATGACATCAGCAGACAGGAAGTTATAGCTTCAAGTCACTGGTGTGTTAGAGCCCAATGTATGATGGGTAACCTGCTCCATTAATGTTCACTCAGGTTTAGGGTCAGACGCTCATAGAGCACTGCTGAACTACAAATATACGGCAGGAAACAGGAAACACGTCAAAGATCCTCCAGCTGCTGGATCAACGTCTTATCAACGTTTGAGTCACAAAAATATCCTGATGTTCCACAGAGCTGTAAACAGGCTGAGAGATGCTATCAGAGCCAGATGCTAACAGAGTGCAATGCTAACAGAGTGCAATGCTAACTGAGCGAGATGCTATCAGAGCCGAGCAGATACTCATCACACCGGCACTGTCCTGTCTCTTTAAGAAGACATTTGTATGAGTCGACCGATAAGACTTCTCACGGCACTAAACACAGCCAGGATCAACACACACACACACACACACACACACACACACACACACACACACACACACACAGTGTGTGCAGTTTCATAATTTTTATCTTTTTTATTTTGTTTCCAAAGTTTTGCTTCTTTGCGTTTGAAGCTGATATGATTTTCATTGCTTTCTGCAGCAGATATTTGTTGATAGGGGCCTCCACCATCCTCCACCCTCATCTGTCCATCTTCTGGCTCTTCTCCAGCACATGGAGGGAAACTTGTTCTGGATACTGAGGCTGAATCATTGTTGAACGACAAGCTAGCATCAGCCTTTACCTTCCAGTGAATACGGCCGGACCGAACAGAACCTCTGAACCCAGCGGTGTCCAGTCTAAGAGTGAATACAGTAACAGAACCTCTGAACCAGCAGTGTCCAGTCTAACAGTGAACACAGCAGCCTACTGAGGCAGTTTTCTTGCCGGGTTTGGCTCCTGGTATCCCGGGCTGAGTCAGTTCAGTTAGCTACACGGCTGACTGAGCTAACCACAGTTAGCGGTGTTTCCATGATAAAGTCTGTAAATCACCTCAGTAGTGTAACGTTATTCCGTGTTGGTCTCAGAGGCTGTGCTCCAACCCGGTCCGGCTGCTAAACTGTGTAAATCACAGAGAGTTGAAGCAGTCGGAGGACATCAGAGAGAAAAGCAGCAAATATATTGTGTATAAAATCTGATCCAGTTTGAACAAAGTTCTGTGGTTCTGATTCTGTACAGTAATCAGTGAGGCCCGGACAGAGATGACTGTAGCAGCCCTCACAGTTACTCATAGACTGGATCAAACAGGAAGCACTCCGACAGACACTGGAGGACAGAGGACAGATATGTCTGTCTGTCTATCTGTCTGTCTCTGTTGTAAATCACGACCATGTAGCATCAAATTGAAAACATCCATTAGTGCGGAGCCACATCAGAAGTGAGGGGATGGGTGGATGGAGGGGCAGATGTGTGGATGTTTGTAAAGGTATCTCGTGTCAGCAGACGGGATGATTTATTTAGTGCAGAAGACGAAGAAGGCGAGGGATGAAATGATTTGCGTGTGAAAAAGCAGCGATGTAGATCAGCAAAGAAGAAACAGAAGATAAGGCGATAAGGAGACAGGATGAGGTGATTGTTGGTGAAAGGATAGAATTACACAGCTCAGGATTATCTGTACTCACCTCACCTGGTTTACAGGTGAGAGACAGGTGAGGCGTTGGCTGACGAGCTGTGAGCCGCTGAAGTTTCAAAACATTTTATCTGATGTCAGAAAACACATTTCAAATGTCAGCCAATAAGAGGACAGGATAGAAACATAACATTTATCACACACAGCTAATTGCTAACATCAGTATGCTAACACATGTACCTGAGTTCTCACCTGTAGCTGGACCCTTACCTGTATTTGGACTCTCACCTGTAGCTGGACACTTACCTGTATTTGGACTCACCTGGATTTTCACCTGTAGTTGGACTCTCACCTGTGGACTCTCACCTGTAGTTGGACTCTTACCTGTGGACTCTCACCTGAGCTTTCACCTGTAGTTGGACTTTCACCTGAGCTCTCACCTGGTCTTGTCCCTGAACAGTCTTTTATTTTCTGAATTGAATCAAACTTTATTGAAGCTTCAGGTGTGACAGGTGACAGGGTGGGTGGTGGAGGCTGCCTGCCTCTGAATGTGAACATAATGATGTAGTGAATGACGTTATGTAAACTGGAGGGCAGGTAACGAGTGAGATGAGGAAAAGGGCAAAGGAACGAGTGATTTTAATGGAAGCTAGTGAAAGAGAGGAGGAGAAACAAGCAGTCTTAAAGGTTCACCGTGAGGACGGCGGAGTCTCTCCTGTCCTGACGCGTTCTTGTCAAAACAACATTTATTACTCATACAGACCGACGTCCAAACACCAGCCCTTTGATCCTCTGCTGCAGGGTTCTCACTCTGAAGCTCCGGACCTGGGAGGAGACACAGATCCACCTGTGGATGATCTTGACACCATGACGACCAGAACGTGATTTTACATCAGCCTCTACATCAGACTGGGTCTCAAGTTTGACACAGAAGCTCTGGATCTGGATACTAATATATCTAACTTCCCGTAAATGATCTAAACGTTTGTTTTGGTTCATCATTCTTTACACATATTGTGTTCACGTGCTGGAAGTGTTGATGCTTACTGCTAGGCATTAGCGTTAGCAGTTTGCTGGCTAAAATAGGTGTTTTATGAGTAGCACAAATTTGGATTTGGATCCCAGTATTCCATCTGCTGTCTTAAAACCAACAAAGAAGTCAAGAACAGACAGAAAGCTAGCAGAGCTAAACCTGTTAGCCTGTCAGGAGTAATGAAAACTGGTCAAGAAAACGTCTTTTCAGTCATCATCAGTCACTATCAGTCATGAATGGGTTAAACAGTTTCATATGTTCACATGAAGAGAAAACAAGCGTTGGACACACCAACAGTTTAATGTGACACAGTTCACAGGTAATGACGTTTGATTCAGCGACAGGTTCAATAAATAAAAGATCCTTTCTGAATGTGACAGTGAATATTTTATATTTTTAATGCCAATCAGAAAACAGGGCACAAAACACACTTTTTAATTTCAAATGATCTCCAGCTTTCAGCCCCAGCACATGGTCTGTTTTATGCCAGTGAGGTTAGTATCACGAGACCCAACAGACAAAACCATAAAACTCCCTTTGCTGAGGAAAGCCAAGAGATGTAGCTGAAAGCAAGCCGAGCCTTCAGTTAAGGTCTTCAGGTCCAGCAGAGTCCTGGTTCTGATTCTGAAAGGGGCTCCAGAGGGAAACCAGAGCTGGCACATGGCAGATGGAAAAGCTTCCTTTGGGATGAAAGTACATGAAAAAACTGTTTTCAGAATGTTTCTCATGAAGTTTTTGTTCAGTTTGAATTTTGTCCTGATGATCCAGATCCTCAGAGCACCTGAACCATCCAGTCACAGTAGTTCAGTCTGTTCAGATCTGTTCAACAGTGGCATTTGCTCACACCGGTAGTCATGGTAACAGTAGTCGTGGTAACAGTAGTCATGATAGCAGTTGTCATAGTAATGCTGCGTCAGCATTATGTTGGGGTAGGTGTAGCAGTAGTCATGGTAACAGTAGTTGTGGTGACAGCAGTAGGGTAGTACTGTGTCAATAGTCGTCATAGCGGTACGTGTTGGGGTAGGCGTAGCGGTAGTCGTAGCTGTCAGCCCGCTCTGTTTTGGTCTGCAGAGGTTCGGGCTGAAATGACAGAGACTTGATGACTCCACCCGACTCTTCCGTCACCTTCACCTCAGTGGAGTATGAGGAGGAGGAAGCATCGTCCATCAGGGAGGAGCAGACAGGGAGGCCTGGTGGTTTGGGTGGAGCGCATGGCTGGTAGGATGGGAGGCCGGCAGGAGGTTTAGGACAGGACTGGTAGGAAGGAAGCGCCGCAGGAGGCTTTGGACAGGGCTGATAGGAGACCTGAGGAGGAGGATCAGTATGAATGTGACAGTCAGGTTTCACGGTCCTGCTGCTACGTCTGTCAAGGTGTCCAATTCAACAAACAAGACGCGACATACCTTACATGCCTGACTTCACTAAAGGAAATGACACACATGAATTCTGGTGACCCTAAAGTGACACGCCATTCCTGGAGACATTACTCTCTTCTCATTGGTTCACAGCCCTCAGATCTAAGCTTTGCTCTCTGCATTAGACCCTCCTGATGAACTCTACTGACCTTGGTTGTGGTGGTGATGATGGTTTGCAGCGCTGCGGGCGACCCTGGGGCGTTGCTGGGATATCGGCAGGGGTACTCAGCACTGTAGTAGTGGTGGTTGTCACCATAGGGGGCAGAGCTCTTCAGCAGGTCCTTCCAGCCTGTAGGAGGCTTCGTCTGGGGGTCGAAGGAGGAGGAGGAGGAGAGAGGAGCCGACGATGAAGTGGAGGAAGAAGAGGAACCTAGGACCGGGGCCACTCTGTACAAAAACCAAATCTAGATGAGACTTGACTGTCTACATGTGGTTTAGATTATTACAATCTGAAGTCTGGTTTGTTTAAACAACTAGGACCAGTTTAGACCTGTTCAGGATCTGGTTTAGACTGTGTGAGGCTGACCTGGGGTCACAGAGATCAGAGGTCATGGGATATGAAGGTGAGGTCAGGTATCCTTGAAACTCATAGCCAGGCCGGCCCATGTAAAGCCTGGGATTGGCTGGTTTCTGAAGTGTGGGCGGGGCGTCTCCTAGTGCATTATGGGGGTTGTAGTAGGGCTCTGGGCTCTGGAATGCTGGGTAATGCTGCGGGAAATTTGGCTCTATGAAGGAGATTCTGTCTGATGGATCAACACAGGAGAGAAGGGCGGGGCCCAGAGCCTGCAACAGGAAACAACAAACAAGTAAGCAAACAGAAGACAATAAATAAACTAACAGGAAACAACGAGAACAAACAGCTGCCGTTGTTTGTCGTTGTTGACCTGTGTTTCAATGAGTCGTCTCTTGGGTGTGAACGGTGGCGAGCTGACTCGTCTCTTAACTGAGCTTCTTCTGGCTTCAGTCTCGGACTTGGACTCTGGTCTGGGATGATCGTGGACACCTTTAGCCTGCAAGACCACAACAGCAGTAAATAGTTTAGACCTTAGGATCTGCTAGATAGCATGTTTTATTCTGTTAGCGTGTTTAGCATGGTAGCCTTTCTGTGTGTTGGCTGAGCTGAGGAGTCAGTAGAGGGTAAAGGGGGTGACCTGAAAGAAGATGGCCTTTCCGTCAACTCTCCAGAAGTTGGTGACAGGGTAACCGCTGTGACCACGACATGGCAGCAACTCCAGAGTGGCGTTACAGCTCGGACACAGTTTCTCTGAAAGGCACAGAATCCAGTTAGGTAAATGCTGACACAGGTGGAGAATGAACAGCTTCTGTCTTTTCTTTCTTACTCTGCTGCTTCTGCCGGGCCTTGTCACAGATGGCAGGGCGGAGCTGAAGTCTGGAGCCATCGGGCAGTGTGCAACCTCGAGAACAGACCACTACGCCAAGACATGACTTCTTCAGAATCTGACAGTTGTGGTTGTTGGTGTTTCTCATCGCCCAGCCGGAAAGATGTCTCTGAGCATTCTTATCTTCAGCTAAAAACAAACAACACTTAACTTAAAGAGTATGTTCACCAACAGAACCACCACACCCCTTTGAGTTAGCCTGACCATGGCAATGTCTCAGTTAAATGTTAAACTCTGTTAGCTGATAGTTCATCTCCGTTAGCTGAGTTGAGCTTTGTTTATGTCTGTGATTATAATTATTAATAATTATGTCAAATGGATAATAATTGATCTACTCTGTTGTTTGTTACAGAATGATAATCAATAACACTTATCATATGTTTGATATTAATACTCTAGTTTCTCACCGCTGTAGATGAACCGGACGTAACCATCTGTCCACTCCTGGAACGGGTCGAACTGCTTTGTGTCCTGCAGACAAACAGGTAGTGAGACAGGAAGGTTAGTCAGCTGACCTCCACCAGAAAACTTCTTCTTGTTTGGTTTTAATGACAGGAAGCCGACTACTCCAGGAAATGAAGCAAGTCATTTTTTTCAGATTTGCTGCTTTACCTTTGAATCATTTGAATGTTGTATTCATATCGAGGTTGGACTAAACAAACATTGTGATGATGTCACTTTTAATTCTGGGTAATTGTGACATAATTTCTCACTATTTTCATTCACAATTTTTATAAACCAAACAATCAATGGACTCATGGAGAAAATCATCTACTGATTAATCCAGTACCTCCAGCTCTTCAGAGAGCTTTATAAATTATAGATGTTAATATATATTTTATAGATGTTATTACATATTTTATATTATATTATAGATGTTTCATTATTTTACCATTATAAATTAGAAATGTTATATAATTTTAACATTATAAATTAGAAATGTTATATTATTTTACTATTATAGATTATAGATGCTATATTATTTTAACATTACACATTATAGGTGTTATATTATTTTAACATTATAGATTATATATTATTTTAACATTATAGATTATAAATGTCATATAATTTTAACATTTTAGATTATAGATGTTATATTATTTTAACATTATACACTAAAAAACAATTTAGGCCAAAATGCAGGACTTTTCAATTGCATAGAAAATTTCCATCCATTTGAATTACATAGGTTTAATATAAATTAACTAATAAACTTAATGTGAAGCAAGTAATAAGATTTATGTAATAGTACTCTCAATGTGCTTCCAGGTTTATGCATTAAACATTAATAAAGTCATTTTTTAAGTTCATAATAACCATGTTCATGCAATAAACCCAAACCCAACAGTGAAAATGAATGCTCCACCCCCACGTGTGTGTGTGTGTATATATATATATATATATATATATATATATATATATATATATATATATATATATATATATATATATATATATATATATATATATCCGGTGGATGAGCTTGGGTCTGTTCAAGGTTTCTGCCTGTTAAAAGGAAGCTTTTCCTCACCACCGTCGCCAAGTGCTTGCTCATGGTTGAACTGTTGGTCTCTGTAAATAATATTATAAAGAGTACAGTCTGACCTGCTCTGCATGAAAAGTGTCATGAGATAACTGAAGTTATGATTTGGGGCTATATAAATAAAATTGAATTGAATTGAATATTATTTTAGCATTAAAGATTATAGATGTTATATTATTTTACCATTAAAGATTATAGATGTTATAATATTTTACTATTATAGATTATAGATGTTATATTATTTTACCATTAAAGATTATAGATGTTATTTTATTTTACCATTAAAGATTATAGATGTTATATTAATTTACCATTAAAGATTATAGATGTTATAATATTTTACTATTATAGATTATAGATGTTATTTTATTTTACCATTATGGATTATAGGTGTTATATTATTTTACTATTATAGATTATAGATGTTATATTATTTTACTATTATAGATTATAGATGGTATTTTATTTTAGCATTAAAGATTATAGATGTTATATTATTTTACCATTAAAGATTATAGATGTTATATTATTTTACCATTAAAGATTATAGATGTTATATTATTTTACCATTAAAGATTATAGATGTTATTTTATTTTACCATTAAAGATTATAGATGTTATATTATTTTACCATTAAAGATTATAGATGTTATTTTATTTTACCATTAAAGATTATAGATGTTATATTATTTTACCATTATAGATTATAGGTGTTATATTATTTTACTATTATACATTATAGGTGTTATATTATTTTAACATTATAGATTTTAGATGTTATATTATTTTACTATTTTACATTATAGGTGTTATATTATTTTAACATTATAGATTTTAGATGTTATATTATTTTACTATTATACATTATAGGTGTTATATTATTTTAACATTATAGATTTTAGATGTTATATTATTTTACTATTTTACATTATAGGTGTTATATTATTTTAACATTATAGATTTTAGATGTTATATTATTTTACTATTATACATTATAGGTGTTATATTATTTTAACTTGACTCTTTTAAGCTGACTCTGGATCAGCTGTTTGATGTTTTGGTATCAGTGAAAACAAAAATATTAAAACCAGTTTTCACTGTTTGAGCAACAACAGAGTGAAGAGTTGAGTCAGCTGCTTCACACACACACACACACACACACACACACACACACACACTTCAGATAACCTACAACGACTAGTTGTTCATCTGTTACCTGAATCATGAAGATTTTTAACTGATCATCTCATTTAAAATCAGCCATCTGTTTCTCTGTTTGATCATTAGAAATTAATTAATAATTCTGTGAAGATACTTCAGGATATATATATATATATATATACAGATATACATATACATATACATATAATGAATATATTATACAATATATAAATAATGCATGAATTAGATGTTTGTGATTTCCTTCATTATATCATATCATATATTATATCAAACACATATACATATATAACAATATATATAAATAAATAACATAAATGTCTGTGACTGGATCAAACTGATTCAGTATTTCCTTAAACTGTAAAAAACCTGAACAAACAGTTTGTATGTCAGCTGAATCTACAAAAAAAGAACAAATTAATTAAAATCAACAATTTGAGACGTTCAGCCATGACTGAATGAAGAAATTATTTATTTAAATCAGTCTTTCAATCAGAACAGATCCGAACCTCGAGAGACCAAAAAACATGTGAGAGGAACCCAGAGAACAGTCAGAGGAACCCAGAGAACACATGTTCATGTTCTGATGTTCTTAAACACTCAGAGGTGTAGTGGTGTTTGGTTGGAGGCTGTATTCATCAGGTGGAGTTATGATTTTTAATGACACACAAAGTTCAGGTTTCACACTCTGTACGATAAAAGTGTCACATTTTCAACTTCAATGAACAACAGACTGAATACATGTAGCATGAACTGTGTTACAATAATAATAATAATAATAATAATAATCAGATGATGATGATGAATCAGTGTGAAATGGATTCTGTGTTCTCTAAATGTTGTTTAAATGTTGTTTTACAGCTCTCTGCTGTCCAAAGGTTTTTCATTTGAATCGATTTACTCTTTTATTTTATAGTTAATAATTATAATGAATGTGTATTAATATAATTATAATTAATGCATATAAATGTAATGTAATTTTGAGTATATTTTAAATGAAGTCATCTCAGCCTCAAAACGAACTCTGTTTAAAAAGAATCACCAGATGTTTATTGATCTGATCGGTCACATTTTATTATTATTATTTATTAATTATTATTAATCATCTCTTTGTTGAGTGTTGAGGAGAAACTCTTTTTAGAATGTTTTCTAAACGCTGTTTCAAAGTTTGGCGTCACATTCTGACTCAGTAAATTAACTTCATGGATACTTCACAACATTTCCATCAGACTCAGAGGTGAGTCCATCAGGTGTCGGTCCGGTGTCGGCCCGTTTGTTACCTGCGGCAGTTTGGGGTCGTTGATGTCCCACGTGAACTTCATCCCGACCGAGCACACACAGTCCGCTTCCTCGCGCTCCTCTGCCCGTGACATCCTCGTGCTCCTGCTCCTGCTACTGGTCAGTCCTCCTGGTGGTTCTGATCCGGATCCTCCAGGTTCAGAAGAAATAAAATAAAAAATTTTTGAATGTGAAACGTTTCAAACCGGAAGCTGCTCGCTCGTCCGGAGGCGCGTGCAGCTCCGCTCAGCCTCAGGTACGAAGTGAAAGGACAGGTGAAACGGCGCAAGATCCCCGCGGGGGGGCGGGGCTAACCTCCATCACCAAACTATGACAATCGATATGATTCTTGATCAGTTTTTGATGACGTCATGGCAGAGAAACATTTAAAACTCATCTCGTTAGTTATTCATAATTAATCATCTGGGTCACGTGATGAGTCGAACTGAAACACAGAGCAGGTCCAGACCGTGGCAGCGCCACCTGTCAATCAAAGCGTCCACGCTCTTAACCCTGCATAACTTTAAGCCTTAATAACTCACCTGTTCAATATTTGAACAGGTGAGTTAAAATGGCCAACAGCAGAAATAAACATGTTTACAGCCTGGTACAAAAACAGTTTTGGTCTCTATAGCTAATTTCCCCGTTCATGACAACTGTACTGAGGGTGAATTTATATACAACTCACCTGTTCAATATTTGAAGTTGGACATTTTAACATGGGGACTTATGGAGACTGACTCACTTCTGGAACCAGCCTGAAGTGGACGACAAGAGGAATTGCATCATGTATTAGAGAGCGATCGATGAGTTTCTGTTTCTGAAACACACACACCTGTTCACCTGAGTGTGTGTGTGTGTGTGTGTTGTGTAAACACTTCAGTGTTTCTCCTCAAATAAACAAACTCATTAGTCATCAATTAGAGGACGTCAGCTCACCTGTCTGAATCACACACACACACACACACACACACACACTGATAAGCTGAAATATTAAAACGTGTTTATCAAAATAAAAACAAGATTAGTGGCTTTAAATTTTATTTTGGTGTTTGAACTTCTCTCTGTGCGCCTGCGCGGACTCGACACACTGTGATGAGTTAATCAGCGGCAGCTGTGCGCGCGGCAGTGCACGCTCCCGACCCGCTGAGAGGACACAGGAGAGATGGTGAGTGACTGATCGACTTTAATCGAACTGGATCGATTTGGTGTTTGATGAGTCAACTGATCGAACATGTTGTCTGATGTCATCAGTCACGTCGACCAGACGATGGTTCAAACGTGTGGCTACTGTTTCTGTTATTTTGTCCACCCCTGTCTGACACAGCGCGGCCTGCGGCGCCCCCTGCTGTCGGAAAACAGGAAGTGACTCACCAAAATAAAATATCTGCGTTTTTTTAGCTTTATTTGACAGAGACAGCTGAAGAGTGACAGGAATGTGAGGAGAGAGAGACAGGGAATGACATGCAGGAAAGAGCCACAGGTCGGATTCAAACCCTGGGCTCCTGTGTTAATGTGTGTGTTCTTGTGTGTGTTCCTGTGTGTAGATGTGTGTGAAGATGGAGAACTGTCTGACTCGTGGAGACTCGTCTGATCTGGTTTCGGTTCTTCGCTCTGAAGGACTCTCCAGCATCACACTCACCAGACTGGACCTGTTAGTCACCAAGGTAACGGGACCGGATGGTCACCATGGCAACGTCTCGACACATTGACATTGTTGACATTGGTTTAGTGTTAATTGATGGTGAGTGTGTCAAACTGTTGTTTCAGGACCTGTGTGGATCAGGTTTCAGCAGAGTTCTGGTCGTGTTGAAATCTTTAGAGGTTCTGTCAGAGAACAGAGACGACTTGAAGATGCTTGTCAACCACGGACTGGCCGTCAAAGTAATGTTTTTTATTTGTTTATTGTTTGTTTATTGTCTGTTTGTTTGTTTATTTTGATTTATCGTCTATTTGTTTATTGTTTCTTTATTGCTTGTTTATTGTCTGTGTTTGTTTATTGTTTGTTTAGGTGTTATTGTGGTTTGAAGCTGTCCATGACCTGCTGACCTCTGACCTCCAGAAGAACTCCGCCCCCTTGCTGATCCTCACTGAGGAGTTCTATGACTACCTCCTGGTGAGGAGCATGCTGGGAAATGAAGTGTGCCACTGGCTGAACATGATGACATGAAAACAATGTTCAGCTGCTCAAGTCATCATTTAGGTCCGCTATGCTAACCTGTTAGCATTACACTGCTAACGTTAACCTGATGAGTTGATCAAAGGTCATCTGCTTTCTCCACGGGTTCTGGTTCTAATGTGATTCACAGCTTGAATCTCGTTCATTTAATCTGTTTTCTGTCTGTAAAGTCAGCATGAAGTGGAGTACTCAAGTACTCACGCTGATCCCTCAGATGTACTTCAGTTACTGCAAAGTATAATACTGTCTGTCTGTCTGCCTGCCTGCCTGCCTGCCTGCCTGCCTGCCAGCTGCTGGGTCAGTCTTCTTCTCTTCCAGGTTAGTTTGTCTTCATTCTTCTTTGAATTTTTGTCATGTGTTAGGCTCTAAACTTGTCCGTCTGTCTGTCTGTCTGTCTGTCTGTCTGTCTTTCAGTTAGTCAGCTGTCTGTGATTCTTCGTCAGTTGGCCCGGTTCACGCTGGAACCTGAAATTCACTTTCCACTGAGACTGGAGGTAACCGTAGAAACCAAAACTCCATTTACTGGTCTGTACTGGTCTGCACTGGTCTATATTGGTCTGTATACTCCTCTCTGTTGGTCTGTAGTCCCTTGTTCTCCTCTGTACTACACTCTGCTGGTCTGGGTGTGTTCTGGTATCTAACGTTCTCTGTTTGAAAGTGTTTTTTCTTGTTTCAGGCAATCAGAACCTTCAACAGCATCCTGGAGTCTCTGAGCCGAGAGCAGAGGAGACTGATCCAGAACGACCAAAACCAGTCCCAAATACTGTAATACACACCACACCAGGTCCCCATCACACAGAGTCCACACCATACAGAGTCCACACCACACTGAGTCCACACCATACAGACTCCACACCAAGTCCACACCGAGTACATACCATGCTTTACTTGTCTAGACCGCATTACATGTCTAAAAGCAGCTCTAAAATCAGCACTGATTGTTTCATAAACTGTCTGACAGATCCCGGATGGCAGCAGCAGTCCTGACAGTTGGAGGTGAGTCCAGACCGTCTACAGCCATCATTCTCTCTCGCTTGGAGGTTGTTGACCTGGTTTGGTGGAACATTAGCAAATATCTCCAACGTCATAACATCAACTCCAAAGAAAAGCTAACAAGCTAGCAGTCTGGTCTGGTCTGAGTCCTGTACCCAGCTGCTGTCATCTTCTCTGACTGTCTTCATTGGTCATCTTTCAGACTATGAACTGCAGGTCAGTCTATCAGAGGCTCTGTGTCGTCTGACACCCAGGAAGGACAGAGAGCAGAGAGCCAATCAGTGGTTCTCCAGCCATGACATCAGCAGCGCCTTCTGTGACATCAGAGACAAAGACTTTGAGGTGGTGAGTGACCAGTCTGTCTCTCTCACTCTCTGTCTGTCTGTCTCTCTGACCTGTCTCTCTCTCTCTCTCCTCAGGACTGTCGTCGTTTCCTGAACTTCGTTAATGGTTACCATGGAGACCAGAGGAGGTTATGGTCATTTCTTAAACCTAAATTAAATCTAAAACCTCGTCCCCGTGCTGACTTTTCCCTATGTTCTGTCTGTCAGGGTCTACACCTTTCCCTGCCGCAGAGCGTTTCTCGACTCCATGGAGGTAAAACATAAAACATTAATTCTAATCTATGTTCAATGTATGTTTGCATGCTGCTGCTGGATCAGTCAGTCTGTCTGGCTGTCTGTCTATCTCAAACATAGATGCTGACTCGTTGTCACACATGTTTTCTTCTTCCGCAGTTGTTTCCTCCAAAAGATGACAAACTGGATCAATTCTGGATCGATTTCAACCTGAGCTCAGGATGTGTGAGCTTCTTCATCGACGAGCCTCAGGTACAACACTGTACTGTACTGTACTACACTGTACTGCACTGCTCTGTACTGCACTACTCTGTACTGCACTGTACTACCCTATACTGCACAGTACTGCACTGTACTGCACTGTACTGCACAGTACTGCACTGTCCTACACTACACTGTACTGCACTGTACCACACTGTACTGCACTGTACCACACTGTACTGCACAGTACTGCACTGTACTACACTGTACTGAACAGTACTGCACTGTACTGTACTACATTGTACCACACTGTACTGCACTGTACTGCACTGTACCACACTGTACTACTACCACCTGGCGCCTCTCACTCTGAGTCTAGCCCATCTCCAGGATTCTGGTTCTGGATGCAGTACTGTGTGTGGAGGTGAGCCCATCTATATATTTGGTACTGCTCCACCTCCAGCACCAGCTCCAGTTCTTCCCTGCAGTCTGCGATGCTAGTGGTCAGAACGCCAAGGTCTCGTCTTCCCAGCCCGACCTCCCCGCAGGGGGCGGAGTCAAGACCATAAATGAGTTGATGTGTTTATCCTCTGTGATACTGAACCATGTGTGAGGACGGTTCTTTACGTGTACTGACTCGTTCTGGACAGTTCTCGTGGTTTTGGTCTGTCTCAGGGCTTCCTGTGGGGGTCCGTCCACCTGCTCAAACAGGAAGTGGATCATTACAGTGTGGAGCTGAAAGCTGACAGTGAGTGACAGAACAACTGCACGCGTAACTCAAACGACGGACACGTGTGTGTCATGTTTACATATGTGCGTTTTCCCAGGATGCACCAGGGCACAGACGGTCCTCAGTGTCCGGCTCAACAATCCCATCACGCACCACAACAGCAGAGGTCAGACAGTGGAGCTGAACTTTGACTGTGAACACCACCGAGAGCTGGAGGAGGCTGCTGGGAGGGTCTTCAAGGTGCCTGCCTGCCCGTCTGTCCGTCTGTCTGTCTGTTTGTCTGTATGCCGGTCTCACCCTATTGTGTCCCTATTGTCTGGACAGAGGACCTCCCCTCCTCTTAAACACTCAGGTGGTTCAGTCCAGGTGTCTCCCTCTGCTGCCAATCATAGCACTCGGTCCTACAGCAGGAAGAAACCACAGAGCAAGAGTCACCTGAAGAGTGAGTGACAGGAAACACTTCACAGTAAAAGACCAAAACATTTCACAATAAAAAACCAAAACATTTCACAATAAAAGACAAACATTTCACAATAAAAGACCAAAGGACTTCATCTGAAATACATTTTGAGTGTTTTCATCAGTTTAGTCTCCATGAAACAGGAAGTGGAGTTCATTAAACAGGAAGTAGTGTTCATCAAATAGGATGCCATGCATTGCAGATAGCATTATGGGCTAGTGTCTAACATGTTAGCTCTGTGTATCACTTTAAAAACTGAACTGTCTGTTTGTAGTTCTGCCTCTGTCGTCTCCGAGCAGTGAGGAAGAATCCTGTGTGATGAAGGTAACTACACTGTAAAAACAGTTTTTCATTCAGGTGTTTGTTGTTTACAGACAGGAAGTCAGCAGAGTGTTGTTTGTTTACAGACTTCAGAGAGGAAGTCAGAGTCGGCAGAGAGTTTGTTCGATCACGTCCAACACTCGACACCTTCGTACAACTCAGGTCAGACAACAGCAACTATCCATCACAGTTACACCTGTCCACTTCCTCACCTGGTGTCCGAACCCGGTGGGTTACCCCGATGAACCATTTCCAAACCTTGATTTCCAAACCTTTGTTTCCATGTCTGCTTCCTGTGGTCTGTGTTCACATTAAAAGCCTTCCTGTGTCCTGTCTTGAAGTGTTTTAATGTGAAGCAGCAGGAGGAAATGTTAGCGTTATCATTAGCAGCAAGCTACTCCAGCTCTGATAGGCTGTTGGAGGGTGCATTGTTATTGGACACTCAGTGATCACATGCTGCATAGACAGACAGGTACCTCCTGAATATTGAAACACTTTGAATAATCTAACAAAAGTCTGTCTGTCAGGTGTTCCTGTGGGGGCAGAGCTACAGATTTCACAGGGAGAGATGGGGGAGTCAGGAGGAAGCAGCTCTCCTTTAACGAAGGTATATTTGTTCTTTTATTACTGAATTAAAAAAGACGCTTCTCACCTGTTTTCTTTCTTTTTCCAGTTAGTCTTTGGTCCTGACAGGAAGAGAGACTCAGGTAACGTTCACCGCATCATCGATGGACGGAGTCAAACACAGTTTTCTGTTTCACGCGTTTGAGTCCTGACTTGTCTTTCTATGTGAAGGCTACCTGTCAGACCAAACTGAGGGTCCTTCAGCCCAAAAGAGGAGGGCGGGGCCTCAGCCGGAGGGGGAGGAGCCTGACTCACCCCTGACAGGTAGTTTGTGTTTGATTCTTTTTTACTTCAGTGTTTGAATCGTGTTTGAAAAAGGTGCTGCTCACCTGGTCTCAGAGGGGTCACCTGAGGGGGTGGAGCCACCAGAGGAGGAGGAGGCAGGGTTTTGTGATGAACCAGTAATGGAGCCAAAGTCAGACCTGACATGTGGAATAACAGCTGCCTTCAACACCTTCAAGACAGAGCTGGAACAACACTTCACCGTCAGTACACACCTGCTCCACGTTATGGATCGTTAGCTCTGATTATTGATTCCTGATTTTTTTTTGTTTTTACTGATCAATCAGTTAATAATCAGTTAATTATTAATTAATGATGACATCATTTCAGAGCTGCTGGCAGAACGCTGAAGCTGAAGTTCTTCAGTCTTTAAAAGAGTGTCAACAACATGTCACCTCGCTGCTGACAGCTGTCCATCAACACCGGTACCGCTTACTGTAACACACCTGTCATTCAACATAGGTACCGTCCACTGTAACACACCTGTCCGTCAACACAAGTACCGCCCACTGTAACACACCTGTCATTCAACACAGGTACCGTCCACTGTAACACACCTGTCCGTCAACACAGGTACCGTCCACTGTAACACACCTGTCATTCAACACAGGTACCGTCCACTGTAACACACCTGTCCGTCAACACAGGTACCGTCCACTGTAACACACCTGTCATTCAACACAGGTACCGCCCACTGTAACACACCTGTCCGTCAACACAGGTACCGCCCACTGTAACACACCTGTCAGTCAACACAGGTACCGCCCACTGTAACACACCTGTGCATCAACACAGGTACCGTCCACTGTAACACACCTGTCTGTCAACATAGACATAGGTACCGCCCACTGTAACACACCTGTCAGTCAACACAGGTACTGCCCACTGTAACACACCTGTGCATCAACACAGGTACCGTCCACTGTAACACACCTGTCCGTCAACATAGACATAGGTACCGCCCACTGTAACACACCTGTCAGTCAACACAGGTACTGCCCACTGTAACATACCTGTCCGTGTGTGTGTGTGCACAGGTTGGCGTTGCTGCACACGTTTCAGATCAACGTCTCTCATCAGCTGAATCGACTTGAAGAAAACTCAACGAGCCTGAACTCCATGAACTCTCAGATCCTGGTACAGTATTTATGTCCAGGACCAGGACTCATTGTGTCCCTCTTTGTCCTCATCCAGACCAAGTTTAGATCTCTAGTCCAGGACTCATCGTGTCCCCCTTTGTCCTCATCCAGACCAGGTTTAGATCTCTAGTCCAGGACTCATCGTGTCCCTCTTTGTCCTCATCCAGACCAGGTTTAGATCTCTAGTCCAGGACTCATCGTGTCCCTCTTTGTCATCAGGGTTTCTTCCAGGCTGAGATGACCCGTCTGGGCTTGTTCTGTGAGGAACACCTGCAGAGGTCAGTCTGATCTGGTTTGGATCTGGATCAAACTTCTTCCAGATCTAATTTACACTTGTTTGCACTGTCAGAAACTGTTCTGGATCTGGTTCTGACCTTGTGGATTTTGTTTTTTGTCACCTCAGGTTAAAATCTTTGGAAAGCGAAGCGTCGGGGACAGAGCATCTCTCCGACCAATGAAAGAGAAGAGAAGAGCTTGTCCAATCAGGGAGGATCTTTCAAATCATCAAACTTCATTTGTGTTTCTGAGTTTTGTTTCCACTTGAGGGTCCATTTGTTACAAATAAAAACAGCATGAATGAATTCAGTTTCCTGTTTGAGTCAGCCTGTTGCCATGGTAACAGTGACAGAGTGCAGTGACTTTAAAGGGCCACACAGCGGAGACAAACTGACATATGATGGATCGATGAGCTTCATAATAAATTACAGTAAATTAATAAGTAATAATAAAGTACATTTATTATCTAGACTTTATTATTGTAATCTTTTACCATAATCTATTAATATTATTCAATATATTGATATACTTAATAGATTTAATGAATTTATAATTATTTAACCGTTGTAATGTTTACATACATAAAGGAGTTTATGTGTTAAATTATATTTTGATAAATCATCGACTACCTGCTGAACTCCATGAGCTCTCTGATCCTGGTATGCTCTTTATATAGTCCAGGTCCAGGACTCAGTGTGTCCCGCTTTGTCCTCAGAGTTTTATATCTCTGTATATACAGTACATCATACATCATCCTGCAGGTCTGGGATCACTGTTTATGTGTCCTGTCTGTGCCGATTGTCAATGATCACAGTATACATGTATTTATTTAACAGACTGAGTAAATTTATAATTATTAAATGTTTATATATATAAACTTCAGATTTCTAAATGATATTTTAATAAATCATCGACTACCTGCTGGACCTGAAACTCTGTCAGATATCTGAACACCACAGAAGAAGAATCTGATTCCTCTTCAGGTCTCCTGACCTGTCTGTTAGTCCCGGGTCTGTTCTGGTCCATCGAAGTCCAGACTAAAACCAGGAGACAAGTTTATGTTTATGAATCCAGCTGCTGGTTGTCAGGCAGCAAAGTGACACGAGAGGAAAAACAGTGAAATTCCCCAAAGAGAAGACTAATGAGGCACTATTAGAGACCGGGGGGAGGACGGGGGAGGCAGACAGAGAGAGAGACAGAGAGTCAGAGAGCAGCTCAGGTGTTTATCTCCTCACAGTTTAACAACAGGAAACATCCCAAAACCAGCAGGAGAACTGGTTCTGTCTCTCTGAACTGGACAGACGGAGATGCTGACTGGCTGAGAGCTACTGCCGTTGTGTTTCTTTTCTTTTTTGGACTTTAATGGACGGACAGAGAGAAAGGACACCACAGTGATCACCAACAGCTACAGGTCGGTACCTGCACAGCTGAACTGGGACCAGTGGGTTACATACTGCGTTCACTGGTTTCAGAAGTATTCCGCTCCTTTATTGAAGTCAAAGTAACAGAACTGAAACTCTGAGTTTGGTCAAGAAATCTTTAAACCTTTTGTTTCAACTCAACATTTAAACTTCATAAATAAACTGCAGCAGTTTGTTATAGTGTTGTTATTATAATGTTATTATAGTGTTATTATAATGTTGTTATAGTGTTATTATAAAGTTATTATAGTGTTGTTAAGTGTTATAATAGTGTTATAGTGTTATTATAGTGTTGTTATAATGTTATTATACTGTACGGATTTCTGTCTGTTGTTTACTTGTTTTTGCTGGTTTCTGTCTGTTGTTTACTGGTGTTTGTGTGTTGTTTACTGGTGTTTGTGTGTTGTTTACTGGTGTTTGCTGGCTTCTGTCTGTTGTTTACTCGTGTTTGCTGGTTTCTGTCTGTTGTTTACTGTTTTTTGTGTGTTGTTTACTGGTGTTTGTGTGTTGTTTACTGGTGTTTGCTGGTTTCTGTCAGTTGTTTACTGGTTTCTGTCTGTTGTTTACTGGTGTCTGCTAGTTTCTGTCAGTTGTTTACTGGTTTCTGTCTGTTGCTTACTGATTTCTGTCAGTTGTTTACTGGTTTCTGTCTGTTGTTTACTCGTGTTTGCTGGTTTCTGTCTGTTGCTTACTGATTTCTGTCTGTTGTTTACTCGTGTTTGTGTGTTGTTTACTGGTGTTTGCTGGCTTCTGTCTGTTGTTTACTGGTATTTGCTGGCTTCTGTCTGTTGGTTACTGGTTTTTGTGTGTTGTTTACTTGTGTTTGCTGGTTTCTGACAGTTGTTTACTGGTTTCTGTCTGTTGTTTACTGGTGTTTGCTGGTTTCTGTCTGTTGTTTGATTGTTTCTGTCTGTTGTTTACTGGTTTCTGTCTGTTGTTTACTGGTGTTTACTGGTTTCTGTCTGTTGTTTGCTGGTTTCTGTCTGTTGTTTGCTCATGGTTTCTCTCTGTTGTTTACCGCTTTCTGTCTGTTGTTTACTGGTGTTTGCTAGTTTCTGTCTGTTGTTTACTGGTTTCTAGGTTAGGGTTCTGCTGTACAGGTTGATACAAACATACATATAATACATAAAGCATTACATAAAATACATCTTACATATTACATATTACATATAAGACATAAAGTGCCATAATTAAGTATCTTATCAAATGCTAAGATACTTAAGTATGGTTAAAAGCCAGGGAGAAAAGGTGTGTTTTTAGGGACGATTTAAAAACCTCAAATGATCCAGCAGATCGGATGTGCCAGGGCAAGTTATTCCAGAGCCTAGGGGCCGCAGTCACAAAGGCTCGGTCACCTTTGGTTTTTAGTTTTAATTTAGGGGCAACCAGTAGCAGCTGGCTAGAGGATCTCAGTGTTCTGGCAGGGGTGTGGGTATGAAGAAGCTTGGTTAAATACTGGGGGGCTAAGCCATTACGAGCTTTAAAAACAAACAATAAAATTTTAAAATCTTATCTAAAAGCAACCGGTAACCAGTGTAGTGACGCCAGGACAGGGGATATGTGGTCACGCTTGTGTTTGCCGGTGAGGAGACGGGCAGCAGCGTTCTGTACCAGCTGCAAGTGGTGTAGGAGTGAGCGGTCCAGGCCAAAATAAAGTGTGTTGCAGTAATCCAATCTCGTATTAATAAAAGCATGGATTACAGTTTCCAGATCTTTACGTGGCAGGTTTCTGCCTGTTTACTGGTTTCTGTCTGTTGTTTACTGGTGTTTACTGGTTTCTGGCTGTTGTTTACTAGTTTCTGTCTGTTGCTTACTGGTTTCTGCCTGTTGTTTACTGGTTTCTGTCTGTTGTTTACTGGTTTCTGTCTGTTGTTTACTGGTTTCTGTCTGGTGTCTACTGTTGTTTACTGGTTTCTGTCTGTTGTTTACTGATTTCTGTCTGTTGTTTACTGGTGTTTGCTGGTTTCTGCCTGTTGTTTACTGGTTTCTGTCTGTTGTCTGCTGGTTTCTGTGGTTCCAGTTGAGATGGGCTGTCTGGGGGGGAAGACAGAGGAAGAACGACTGGATGAAAAAGCGAAGAGAGAAGCAAACAAGAAGATTGAGAGACAGCTGCAGAAAGAGAGACAGGCTTATAAAGCTACACACAGACTGTTACTGCTGGGTGAGACACCTGCTTGTCTGCCTGTCTGTCTGTCTGTCTGTCTGTCTGTCTGTTTGTCTCTCTCACCTGTCTATCTCTCACCTGTCTGTCTGCAGGTGCAGGTGAGTCAGGTAAAAGTACTATCGTGAAGCAGATGAGGATTCTTCACGTTGACGGTTTCAACGCTGAGTGAGTAAAAATTCTTCAGCTTTTATTTTGAAATCTTCCTTCCTTTTATAAAATAAAAGTTTGATGAACATTGTCACATATGATGATGTCATACGTGTTCAGTCCAGTCCACAATCAGCCAATCACAGCTCATCTGGCTCAGTCAGCCAATCACAGCTCATCTGGCTCAGTTAGCCAATCAGTCTGTCTATTTTTCTTACAGAGAGAAACAGCAGAAGATTCAGGACATCAGGAAGAACGTGAAGGATGCCATCGTGGTACGTCACACCTGATGACCTGATCACATGACGGACTATATAAATATATATATATATATATATATATATATATATATATATATATATATATATATATATATGTATATATATATATATATATATGTGAGCTGTGTGTGTGTGTGTGTGTGTGTGTGTGTGTTCAGACCATCGTGTCAGCCATGAGTATGCTGACTCCGCCCATGCCTCTGGGTAACCCTGGCAACCAGTTCAGAGTCGACTACATCAAGAGCATTGCACCGCTGTCCGACTTTGAATACACAGAGGTAATACACACACACACAAACAGAAAAACACACACATATATAAACACACACACACATATATAAAAACACACACACACACTGGTGCTAGCGTTAGCCAATGGATGTTCAGATGCTAGATTAGCTTAGCAGCTTGCTTAAATGATAGCAAATAAAATTATTCTTGCTCCAGGGTGTTGTTTAGCTCAGTTGGTAGAGTATCCGCCCCATGTACAAAGGCTCAGTCCTTGCCGCAGTGGCCCAGAGTTCGAATCCGACCTGCGGCCTTTTGCTGCATGTCATTCCCCATCTCTCTCTCTCCCCACATTCCTGTCACTCTTCAGCTGCATCTATACAATAAAGCTTAAAATTAATATTATCTCTGCGGGCTAACCACTGACCTAACATGCTAAGAGGCTAACATGCTGTTATTGGCTCCACCACTTTAATATTTGATTGGACAGATTTTCATGCAGTGCCACCATCCAATCAAAGTTTGTGTGTCAAACTTCAAACCAAATATTCCCATCAGCCTATGCATTTTCTCTAATACTGATGCTACAGACATACAGCTAACATTAGCATGCTAACATGCTAATGTTAGCATGTAGCTGTCAGCTAACAGATTATGAAACACAGATTTAAGCAGCTGTTAGGATTAGCAATCATTACCTGATGCTAACAGCCACTACTTTATTTTCTGCTGCTGTTAGCATTAGCAGCTGAGGTGCTAACACTGATCTCCTGTGACATCAGACAGGTGAAGCAGCACCCGGAGAGTCGTTAAGAGCTTGTTTGTTTTAATGATGTTAATGACATGATGTAACGAGTTAACGAGGGACTGAAACCACACAGGACAACACACTGTGTGTGTGTGTGTGTGTCACCTGAGGCCTCATTAAAACGCCGCCAGTCTCTAAAGACTCAAAGAGACAAAACAAACGTCTTCCTGTCACTTTCTATTGGCTCTGACACTGCTGATTGGTGGATTGTTGTCCAATCAGATCACATCACACTGAACAAAATACATTTAATGACTTTACTGCATGAATTCATAAAAAATCATAAACTGTCATCGCAATGTTTGTGTTCATCATAAACTAGCAGAGTTGATACTACACTACCTGTGATCAGCTGAATGGTGTCTCAGTCATGAAGCTAACCACAGAGCTAACCATGGAGCTAACCACAGAGCTAACCACAGAGCTAACCATGGAGCTAACCACAGAGCTCCATTGTGTGAGAACAGACAGATCAGCTGATCACAGGTCATTGTATCATCAACATGATTTAAACTTTATGACAAACTCATCACAGTGCCTGAACTTCCTGTCAGCTTATTTCGACATCAGTTGTTCCAGTTTAGTGATGACACTTCCTGTTTCTTGAAGATTCTTCCTGTTCCATGATGACACTTCCTGTGTGAATCAAACTGTCTGTCTCTCAGGAGTTCTTTGAGCATGCTCAGAAGTTGTGGGAGGATGACGGCGTGAAGGCATGTTTCGAACGCTCCAACGAATATCAGCTGATCGACTGCGCTAAGTAGTAAGACACACATACACACAGGTATCACTGTCACATGTTAAATCCTAACAGACCAATCAGAGCGTTCCAATAACCCTGACAGTCCATCACAGCTCAGGTGGAGGTGACTGGATGAATAGACCAGTGATGGTTTTCTAATGTTGTAAATGCTACTCAACTTCTGACACAAGCTGTGGTCATCTCCAGACTAGACTACTGTAATGCCCTCCTGACGGGCCTCTCAGCCTGCACAGTAAAACCTCTTCAGATGATCCAGAACGTGGCGGCGCGCCTGGTCTACAACCAGCCCAAAAGGTCACATGTCACCCCGCTGCTGATCGAGCTCCACCTATAGCAGCCCGCATTAAATTCAAATCACTAATGCTCAACTACAAAGTTGTCTCTGGTACTGCACCTACCTACCTGAACACCCTTGTACAGGCATATGTTACCTCACGAGCGTTGCACTCCTTCAATGAACTATGCCTGGCACGATCCAAACTTTTCTTGTCTGTTGTTCCCGGTTGGTGGAACGTCCTACCAGTTCCTACCAGAGCAGGGGTGTCCCTCTCTACCTTCACAAACCTCTTGAAGACCTCCAGCTCTTCAGAGAGGACCTCATCTGCAACACTACCAACAGCTGGACATGATACATCTACCCACAGCACTTACTGCTGCACTAACATTTTCTTATCGCACTATACCTTGATTGTTCCCTTCTCTGTAAATCGCTTTGGATAAAAGTGTCTGCTAAATAGCTAAATGTAAATGTCAAAGTGATGTGTGTGTGTGTGCGTGTGTGTTGCAGCTTCCTGGACCGGTTGGATTCAGTCCGGAGAACAGACTACACACCTACTGACCAGGTAACAAACCAACCAATCAGCTCCCAGTGTTTAGGCTGACTCGCCTGTAGCCAGGCAGTGAATGTGTTTCTTCTTCTCCCGTAGGATCTGCTGCGCTGCAGAGTGCTGACCTCAGGCATCTTTGAGACCAGGTTTCAGGTGGACAAGGTCAACTTCCAGTGAGTGTTTAGCCATGCCCCCTCTGCCCACCTGCACCAACCAGCTGTCTCTCTACCCATATATTATATATTATATATATTTTGTCATGAATAAAACTTAATGTTGTCATTTTATTTCTCTTATTAATACCTGTCTGTCTGCCTGTCTGCCTGTCTGTCTGTCTCTCAGTATGTTTGATGTTGGAGGACAGAGAGATGAACGCAGGAAGTGGATTCAGTGCTTCAACGGTGGGAAAATCACTGATTGGTTAGATGATGATGATGGTGGTGATGATGATGATGATGATGGTGATGATGAAGATGGTGATGATGATGATGATGGTGGTGATGATGAAGATGGTGGGGATGATGATGAAGATGAAGATGGTGGGGGTGATATAGATGATGATGGTGGTGATGAGAAGATGGTGGTGATGATGATGATGAACGTGGTGATGGTGATGATGATGATGATGATTGTGGTGGGGAAGATGGTGGTGATGATGATGAAGATGGTGGTGATGGTGATGATAATGATGATGAAGATGGTGGTGGTGATGATGGTGGTGATGAAGATGATGATGATGAAGATGGTGTTGATGATGGTGATGATGATGATGGTGGTGGTGATGAAGATGGTGGTGATGATGATGATGGTGGTGATGATGGTGGTGGAGATGAAGATGGTGGTGGTGATGATGATGATGGTGGTGGTGATGAAGATGGTGATGATGATGATGATGATGATGATGATGATGAAGGTAGTGATGGTGGTGATAATGATGATGGTGGTGGTAGTGATGATGATGATGGTGATGATGAAGATGGTGGTGATGATGATGGTTGTGAAGATGGTGGTGGTGATGATGATGATAATGATGATGGTGGTGGTGATGATAAAGATGGTAGTGATGATGATGATGATGGCAGCGATGATGGTAGTGATGATGATGGTGGTGGTGGTGGTGATGATGATGATGATGATGATGGCAGTGATGATGGTAGTGATGATAATGGTGGTTGTGATGATGATGATGAAGATGGTGGTGATGATGGTGGTGGTGATGATGATGATGAAGATGGTGGTAATGATGATGGTGATGAAGATGGTGGTGGTGGTGGTGATGATGATGGTGGTGATGATGGTGGTAGTGATGATGATGATGGCAGTCATGATGATGAAGATGGTGGTAGTGATGATAATGATGGTGGTGATGATGATGATGATGAAGATGTGGTGATGATGGTGATAGTGATGATGATGATGATGATGGTGGTGGTGGTGATAATGGTGGTGGTGATGATGATGATGATGGTGATGTTTTGTGTTCAGATGTGACGGCCATCATCTTTGTGGCAGCAAGTAGCAGCTATAACATGGTGATCAGAGAGGACAACTCAACCAATCGGCTGCGAGAATCTCTGGACCTCTTTAGATCCATCTGGACCAACAGGTCATTACCTGATTCTCTCTGTGATTGGCTGTAGTGAACCATCTTTGCTCTGTGATTGGCTATAGTGCACTCTCTATGCTATGTGATTGGCCATAATGAACCCTCTCTGCTCTTTGATTGGCTATAATGAACCCTCTCTGCTCTGTGATTGGCTGCAGATTTCTGAAGACCATCTCAGTGATCTTGTTCCTGAACAAACAGGATGTGCTCGCTGACAAAATTCTGGCTGGAAAATCCAAACTGGAGGATTATTTCCCTGAATACACCAACTACCAAGTACCTGCTGAAGGTACAAGTACATACATGTACAAGTATACACACACATGTACAAGTACACACATGAACACGCCTCCTGGTGTCTGTGTGTCTGTTCAGCTGTTCCAGATGCTGATGAAGACCCCAGAGTAACCCGAGCCAAGTTCTTCATTAGAGACGAGTTTTTGGTAAAAACTCTTAAACTCTTCATGTTATCTTGATGTTACAAGTCTTTACGTTACAACTCTACACGTTACAACTCTTCATGTTACGACTCTTCGTGCTACAACTCTTCAGGTTACGACTCTTCATGTTATGACTCTTCAGGTTACGACTCTTGAGGTTACGACACTTCACGTTATGACCCTTCACACTACGACTCTTCAGGTTACGACTCTTCATGTTACAACACCTCACGTTACGACTCTTCAGGTTACAACACCTCACATTATGACTCTTCAGGTTAGGACTCCTTATGTTACGACTCTTCAGGTTAGAACTCTTCACATTACGACACCTCACGTAACAACTCTTCAGGTTAGGACACTTCACATTACGACTCTTCACGTTACGACACCTCATGTTAAGACTCTTCCGGTTATGACCCTTCATGCATTATGGTTAATGTAGGATCTAAAAATATAGAAAACCTGTCTGTCTCTGATCTGTCTGTTTCTCAGAGGATCAGCACGGCGAGTGGTGATGGGAAACATTACTGTTATCCTCACTTCACCTGTGCCGTTGACACCGAAAACATTCGCCGTGTCTTCAACGACTGTCGTGACATCATCCAGCGGATGCACTTGCGGCAGTACGAGCTGCTCTGATTGGCTGCTGGATGTTCACCTGGTCGCGCCCCACATGGACTGACATGTGACCTGAAGATGCTAACCTAGAAGCTAATCTGATATCTAATCGATACTGATAGATCCTGATATATTTACACTCTTTATGATCAGTTATATCACATTCATCACTTCAGCTTCTCAGTTTATGGATTATTACTTAATGATTATTGATTTTTAATTATTGATTATTACATAATGATTACTGATTTTTAATTTTAATTACTTAATTATTACTGATTTTTAATTATTGATTATTACATAATGATTATGACAGAACGGGAGAATCTGTGTCTATTTCTTGTCTGTGTTTATCCCGTTGGATACAGAGGACTGTGGGTAGTGTAGTTCTGAAAGGGAGCACAGGATGTGGTTTTTCTGTTGTTGCCATGGCAACAGTCTGCATGTTATATGGGGGATTAAAGGTTTGCTCAGACTTTTAACTCTTGAATATATTTTATATTTTTTCATGTCTCTGAACTTGAACTACATATTTATTACAATCTTTCTCCCGATTAGCTGTTCATGAATGATGTCTTAGATTTATTGAAACGGTCATATTAAAGAATTTTTATGTCAAAACTTTGATATCTTGATTTTTCTGCAACACACTAATAACATGTTAACGACATGTAACAACCTGGTAACACATTAATGACATGTGAACAACCTGGTAACACATTAATGACATGTTAACAACCTGGTAACATGTCATTAACATGTTAACTGGTTAACGTGTCATTAACATGTTAATGACATGTTAATGACACATTAATGACACGTTAACAACACATGCAGTATTAAGAGTTAATATTTTAAGAACATGAACCTCAGCTGGGCCACCTGAGGGAGGGTGTCTGATGTTCGAAAGGCCCGAAACACTCAATGATCTCAGGTCCATCACTGATGATGTGCCCCAGCTAAGCATCAGCAGATGTTTCATTACAACAGAACACACTTAAAAATGGTTAAAGGTAAAATTTACAAACAAACAATCTGATCACTTCAAATTTAATTTTATTCAACAAAAACATTTTTAATAAACATTTTTATTTAAAACAAACTGAGTACAGGTGAAGTGGATGACTGAGTAAAGGTTAAGTGGATGACTGAGTAAAGGTTAAGTGGTTGGTTGACTGAGTAAAGGTGAAGTGGTTGACTGACTAGAGGTGAAGTGGTTGGTTGACTGAGTAAAAGTGAAGTGGTTGGTTGACTGAGTAAAGGTGAAGTGGATGACTGAGTAAAGGTGAAGTGGTTGACTGAGTAAAGGTGAAGTGGATGACTGAGTAAAGGTGAAGTGGTTGATGGACTGACTAAAGGTGAAGTGGTTGATGGGCTGAGTAAAGGTGAAGTGGTTGACTAATTAAAGGTGGTTGGTTGACTGAGTAAAGGTGAAGTGGTTGGTTGACTAATTAAAGGTGAAGTGTTTGATGGACCGAGTAAAGGCGAAGTGGTTTACTGAGTAAAGGTGACGTGGTTGATGGACTGACTGAAGGTGAAGTTTTTGATGGACTGAGTAAAGGCGAAGTGGTTTACTGAGTAAAGGTGAAGTGGTTTACTGAGTAAAGGTGGAGTGGTTGATGGACTGACTAAAGGTGAAGTGGTTTACTGAGTAAAGGTGAAGTGGTTAATGGACTGGGTAAAGGTGAAGTGGTTAATGGACTGAGTAAAGGTGAAGTGGTTTACTGAGTAAAGGTGGAGTGGTTGATGGACTGACTAAAGGTGAAGTGGTTTACTGAGTAAAGGTGAAGTGGTTAATGGACTGGGTAAAGGTGAAGTGGTTAATGGACTGAGTAAAGGTGAAGTGGTTTACTGAGTAAAGGTGGAGTGGTTGATGGACTGACTAAAGGTGAAGTGGAGTTCAGATAACGCGCTCTCTTTTCCGTCTTTCACGTGCCTGACTCTCAGGCCCGGTCACACTGCGCATGCTCAGAGGCAGTGATCCGTCTCGCCCACACAGGCTCTTTGGCCCGCCGCCTGCGTGCCCCTGCAGTGTGTGCGTGCTGGCGCAAAGCGCGGCCTTCCGCTCTGTGCTCGTCCTCATCAACAACAACAACAACCGGACAAAGTGATTACCGGCTCTCGGTGCGCTGACACACCTAGAGGAACACGCTCACACCGGCCCGCTGTGACGGTAAGAGCCCGCTCCCCTGGCCCCGCGCTCTCCTCTTTCCCCCCGCTCCGGCCGCCGTTTCCGCGGGGATGTCTGCGCGCTCTCGAGGCGTTCATGGCCGCTCGAGCCCCGTCTCGTTCGTGTGGTCGAGGCCGCGGCGCCGCCGCTGCTCGCGTGCCTGTGTGTCGGTCCCGGGGACGGCGGAGCGGAGGGTCCGCGGAAGCACGCGGCCCGCTCCCCGCCGATGCTGATGTCGGTCAGCGTGTTTAACGAAGACGACGCGTGGAGGACCGTCTGCGAATAAACGCCATTTTGTGTGAGCGGAGCAGCAGGCCGGACTGTCCGCCATTTAACACTTCAAACACACCGATACTCGTTACCGGCACTGTACCGCCCGGTGTCCGTGACACACCGCCCGGCTGTTAGCACCGGGCCCGGTGTGTCCGGTCAACGTAACGATGTTTAATGTTTAATTAGCATGTTAGCTCCAGGCTAACGTTAGCCTCCCCGGTGCCCGCAGCTAACAGCTACCGTCTGCAGAGATAACGGCTGTTCTCCCGGTAGAACCCGACCTGACCCGTGTTAAACGGTTTGATCCGGACCTGATGACGTTAAACGTTAGCCTCCCAGCTGTTAGCCTGTTAGCCTAGCCCGCTTCAGCTCGGTTTAAATAAAGTGAGGTCAGTCAGAGCACTAACTGGACTCGGGGTGTCCTTTAACGGTCCGGTCCAGACCGGGTAAAGCCCGGTGTGTTCGGTTAACACTGTCACTGAGTGCTCCGTGCTAACAGCTAGCCTGTCTGCTGCCTGCCCCTAACACACGCAGCACGAAGCGTGCACGCGCTCCGGGCGCATGTCCGCAGGAGGAGAGATACATGAACTGTGGCTGGTCTGAGCACGGAGGGGGGGTCAGGTGTGCGCAGGTAAACACAGGAAGTTCTTTTAGTTTGACAGCTGACAGAGTGAAGACCAATCAGAAACCTCCAAATGATCTCCTCTGTCCTAACTGAAACGCTCATCCTGAACACTCGTCTTAAACTCTCGTCTTAAAAGCTCATCCTAAACACTCGTCTTAAACTCTCGTCTTAAATTCTCGTCCTAAACACTCTTCTTAAACTCTCATCCTAAACACTCGTCTTAAACTCTCGTCTTAAACTCTCATCCTAAACACTCGTCTTAAACTCTCATCCTAAACACTCTTCTTAAACTCTCGTCTTAAATTCTCGTCCTAAACACTCTTCTTAAACTCTCATCCTAAACACTCTTCTTAAACTCTCGTCTTAAATTCTCGTCCTAAACGCTTGTCTTAAACTCTCATCCTAAATACTCGTCCTAAACTCTCGTCTTAAATTCTCGTCCTAAACGCTTGTCTTAAACTCTCATCCTAAACGCTCGTCTTAAACTCTCGTCCTAAACGCTTGTCTTAAACTCTCGTCCTAAACGCTTGTCTTAAACTCTTGTCCTAAACTCTCGTCCTAAACTCTCGTCCTAAACGCTCGTCTTAAACTTTCGTCCTAAACTCTCGTCCTAAACTCTCGTCCTAAACGCTCATCTTAAACTCTCGTCTTAAACGCTCGTTCTAAACTCTCGTCTTAAACGCTCGTCCTAAACGCTCATCCTTGACCTAGATGTTCATCATCCTGAGGAAAGATGTGAAAGAGAGGTGATAAAGAGTTAGGAGACATCATGATGGTGATCTGTGTTAAACTACAAAGTAGTGTGATGGACTACAAACAGCTCCATGTTAGATGTTGGTGCTCTGCCCGTGTTGTTTAATGCAGGATATATAAAGATGACTGTAAACAAAGTGTTTGTCACAGTGAGAATGGTCGCTCACCCTCCTGTCCACTCACATACAAACATGTTAACAAGTTCTGATTAATAATCAGCAGTAACTTCATGATGATCTGCAGGACGCTGGACGTCCGTCACAGTTACAGACGCTTTAACCGTCACACTGAATGTCACATTCATGATTTACCTTCATTTCAATGGTCAGGACAACTTATTAACAACGTCTGACAATGTTTACACAACATTTGTCAAACAGCTGTGTGTGAACGCAGCTCCACAGTCAACAACAGAACACACTTCATGACGTCATCATGTATGTTCATATCCACACGCTCTGCTCATGAACTCTTTCTGCTTCTCAATGACTCAGCACTTTTTGTTTTGTCGTGAAGCTGCTGGTTTGATTCAGACCTGCTCTCTGATGTGGGTCAGGTAATAACAGGTGTTCCTCTGTTCAGATGACAGAGACAGTAAAGTACGTGGACGACGAACATAAGAGCATCTTCCTGAAGCTGCTGAACGAGCAGCGCCTGGAGGGCGAGCACTGCGACATCGCCGTGGTGGTTGAAGATGTCAAGTTCCGCGCTCACCGCTGTGTGCTCGCCGCCTGCTCCAACTACTTCAAAAAACTCTTCAAGAAACACGAGGTACTGTCCAAATACACACATGTACTCTGTAAATCAGGGGTCGGCAAATAAGTTTGGACCCGGGCCAATTTTTTTTCTGAGAATTCCATCGCGGGCCATGACCATGCTTAAAAGGTTTTCTATTTTTTTCTATAATATTAAAAATAAACGTTATTTAACTTTAAAAATGCAGTTAATTTAAAACATTAATTTGCTCCTATGTGCTATTATTACGCCCACTGCTGCATCTCCTGGTGTCTGTCATGAAACAGGCAACCTGCCCTAGCAACCTGCCGTAACTAATTTGATATTTGAGCCGACCTTGTTTGGTTTTGTTTTTATTTTTATTTAATGAAACATATTTGTTCACGTTGTCCGTTGTAAGAGGGACACAGGACACTTTTATTTTCCACAGATTACAGCCAATTAGCGTTCAACCTGTGCGTCAAAGTAAAGAGGCTGCAAGGATGTTCTGGCTGCTGTTTTGTCACATTACTTATCAGCTACTTTTCAATAAATGTTGTGAAATCTGTGGAATTGTTGTGTTTTTGACAGAAAACATGAGGTTTAAAAGATATATTAAAAAATATATATATATTAAAATAAATCAACGTCATCTAGCGGGCCAGACATAATTGATGGTGGGCCAGTTTTGGCCCGCGGGCCGCTAAACCCTGCTGTAAATACTTCAAGAAACACGTGGTACTGTCCAAATACACACATGTACTCTGTAAATACTTCAGAAACACGAGGTACTGTCCAAATACACACATGTACTCTGTAAATACTTCAAGAAACACGAGGTACTGTCCAAATACACACATGTACTCTGTAAATACTTCAAGAAACACGTGGTACTGTCCAAATACACACATGTGCTCTGTAAATACTTCAAAAACACGAGGTACTGTCCAAATAAACACATGTCCTCTGTAAATACTTCAAGAAACACATAGTACTATCCACATACACACATGTACTCTGTAAATACTTAAAAAACACGAGGTACTGTCCAAATAAACACGTCCTCTGTAAATACTTCATGAAACACGTGGTACTATCCAAATACACACATATACTCTGTAAATACTTCAAAAACATGTGGTACTGTCCAAATACCTAAAGATTCCTAAATGTGTGAACATCTGTGTCGTGCCGCTCACCTGTATCGTCTCCTCAGGTAGACAACTCCTCTGTGATTGAGATCGACTTCATCCGCTCAGACATCTTTGAGGAAGTGTTGAACTACATGTACACGGCAAAGATCTCCGTCAAGAAGAGAGACGTCAACCTCATGATGTCATCAGGCCAGATCCTCGGCATCCGCTTCCTCGACAAACTCTGCTCTCAGGTAACACACACACATGCACAGACAACACACACACACACACACACACACACAGGTAACACACACACACGCACACACAGGTAACACACACACACAGATAATGAATGCTGTATTCAGGGTTGTGTTTACCTCGTCAGTCGTTTCCTCGTCTGCAAACTGGAGTTGTAAATACAGAAGGTGGCACCTGAGGACGTGTGTATGCGTGTGTGTGTTTTGTCGTTTACCTGGTTCATTTGGTCAGGTGAAGCACCTCCCTCATGATGATGTGTTCATGTGTCCTCAGAAACGTGACGTGTCATCAGAGGACAAAGACAAGTTTCCCTATGACATCGTAAAGATGGCGCTGCCGCCGGAGGCTCAGCTGGCTGCTGACACTGAGGTACGATCAAACTTATCAATAATGATCTGATTAACGATCATCACACCTTTCAATTAACACTCTGTGTGTGTGTGCGCACGTGTGTGCAGGTACTTGGGGAGCACGATGACACGCCCACCACGGACGACCTTGTTGAGGCATCGGCCAATCAGGAGCTAGATAAGTCTCCCAGTGCAGCGCTGCGTGTGCAGGAAGCCATCCTGAAAGAGCTCACCAATGAGGACGTACACAAGGTACAAACACATTCACAGAGACGTCCTCACAGTAAAGAGACGTCCTCACAGAGACGTCCTCACAGTAAAGAAACATCCTCACAAAGACATCCTCAAAGAGACGTCCTCACAGTAAAGAGACGGCCTCACAGAGACGTCCACACAGTAAAGAGATGTCCTCACAGAGACGTCCACACAGTAAAGAGATGTCCTCACAGAAACGTCCTCACAGTAAAGAAACATCCTCACAAAGACATCCTCAAAGAGACGTCCTCACAGAGATGCCCACACAGTAAAGCGACATCCTCACAGAGACGTCCTCACAGAGACATCCACACAGTAAAGAGACGTCCTCACAGAGACGTTCTCACAGTAAAGAGACGTTCTCACAGAGACGCCCACACAGTAAAGAGACGTCCTCACAGACATCCTCACAGAGACGTCCACACAGTAAAGAGACATCCTCACAGTAAAGAGACATTCTCACAGAGACGTCCTCACAGTAAAGACACGTCCTCAGAGATGTCCTCATAGAGACGTCCTCACAGTAAAGAGACGTCTTCACAGTAAAGAGACATCTCCACAGTAAAGAGACGTCCTCAGAGATGTCCACACAGTAAAGAGACATCCTCACAGTAAAGAGATGTCCTCACAGTAAAGAGACGTCCTCAGAGATGTCCACACAGTAAAGAGATGTCCTTACAGCAAAGAGATGTCCTCATAGAGACGTCCTCACAGTAAAGAGACATCCTCACAGTAAAGAGACATCCTCAGAGATGTCCACACAGTAAAGAGACGTCCTCACAGAGACGTCCTCACAGTAAAGAGATGTCTTCACAGTAAAGAGACGTCTTCACAGTAAAGAGACGTCCTCAGAGATGTCCACACAGTAAAGAGACGTCCTCACAGAGACGTCCTCACAGTAAAGAGATGTCTTCACAGTAAAGAGACGTCTTCACAGTAAAGAGACATCTCCACAGTAAAGAGACGTCCTCAGAGATGTCCTCATAGAGACGTCCTCACAGTAAAGAGATGTCTTCACAGTAAAGAGACGTCTTCACAGTAAAGAGACATCTCCACAGTAAAGAGACGTCCTCAGAGATGTCCACACAGTAAAGAGATGTCCTTACAGCGAAGAGATGTCCTCATAGAGATGTCCTCACAGTAAAGAGATGTCGTCACAGTAAAGAGACGTCCTCACAGTAAAGAGACATCCTCAGAGATGTCCACACAGTAAAGAGATGTCCTCACAGTAAAGAGATGTCTTCACAGTAAAGAGACGTCCTCAGAGATGTCCACACAGTAAAGAGATGTCCTCACAGTGATGGCTGTAACAAGTCCTCACACATCTACCTAAATCATGGTAAACAGCCCATGTGACCACACCTGTGTGATTTCCAGGTGACCTGCTACGACCAGGATGTGGTGACAGAGATGGAGGCGGAGCCTAAAGAGCTGGGGGCGGAGCACCACTCCACCCAGACGCTGACATTTGCAGACAGTATGGGGGAGGTAAAGGACGAGCAGCCGCCCGGCTGGACGACGGCAACAACAGACATGAAGTTTGAATACCTGCTGTACGGACACCGAGAGCAGCTCGCCTGCCAGGTGTGTGGGAAGACCTTCCTGGATGAGAGTAGACTCAGGTACATAGAACACACCTGGTGAGCTCACACACCTGGTGAACTCACACACCTGGTGAGCTGACACACCTGGTGAACTCACCTGGTCTTTCTGTCTTCAGGAAACATGAGAAGCTTCACTCAGCAGAGCGTCCGTTCGCCTGTGAGATCTGCACCAAAGCTTTCACCACCCACGCTCACCTGAAAGGTAAGAACACACCTGAGCTCTGATGTCGTCACATGAATGACAGTGTGAAGCTGGAGATGTTTCAGGTGAAGCACCGCCCTTTCCTTTTTGTTGTAGAACACCTGAAGATCCACACGGGCTTCAAACCGTACAGGTGTGACGTTTGTGGGAAATCATTCATCCGAGCTCCGGACCTGAAAAAACACGAACGAGTTCACAGCAACGAGAGGCCATTTGCCTGCCAAATGTGTGACAAGGTGAGCACACCTGCCTCTCACCTGCTTGCCTCTCACCTGTCTGCCTCTCACCTGCTTGCCTCTCATCTGTCTGCCTCTTACCTGTCCGCCTCTTACCTGTCTGCCTCCCACCTGTCTACAGGCGTTTAAACACAAGTCTCACCTGAAGGATCATGAGAGGAGACACAGAGGAGAGAAACCGTTCGTCTGTCCGTCCTGCACCAAAGCATTCGCCAAGGTATGACTACTACTAACTACTACTACCTACTACTGCTACTACTACCACCTTCTACCTACGACTACCTACTACTACTACTACCTTCTACTTACTACTACAACCTACTACCTACTACTACTACTAACTACTACTACCTACTACTACTACTACCTTCTACCTACAACTACCTACTACTGCTACTACTACTACTACTACAACCTACTACCTACTACTACTACTAACTACCACTACTACTACCTACTACTTATTAGAGTTGCACGATACCCACGGTACCCCGCGGTGCCAAATCGTAATGGTTCCTACTATACTAGAAATTCTACATGACAGTACTACTGTGGATTACTATAGTGCCAGTTTCCGCTACATAGCGGCGTCGTTGTCAGTGGCACTCATATTTGTTTCAGTCTAATTCTTACTTCACCGGTATTATGTTTATCATGCACCAAACAACATTATAAGTAATTAACAAGTATTTATAACTTATACAAATACATTGCAGTTCATAAAAATAATAATAAGAAAAAGGCTACAGTATTGCGATAATACCCGGAACTGTGATACTTTGTCTGGTATAGTATCGTGGTTACTTATTTTGGTATCATTACAACTCTACTACTTATTACCTACTACCTACTACTTACTACTATCTACTACTACTTATTACCTACTACCTACTACTACTACCTACTACTTATTACCTACTACTTACTACTACTACTACCTACTACTACTACCTACTAATTACTACTACTACCTGCTTGCCTACTGCTGCTACCACCTTGCCTGCTACTACTACTGCCACCTGCTTGCCTGCTACTGCTGCCACCTGCTTGTGCCTGCCACCTGCTGCCACCTGCCACCTGCTGCTGCCTGCTGCCACTGCCTGCCACTGCCACTGCTACCTGCTACTTGTGCCTGCTGCCCACTGCTACTACTATTACTACCACCCACCTTTGCACACCCACCACTTACTACCCACTACTTGCACCACTGCTCTACTACTGTGCCTACTGCCTGCTTACTTACCACCTTACTGCCACCTACTGCCTGCTACTGCCTACCTACCACTGCCACTACTACCTGCCACTTATACCTACTACTACTATTACCTACTACTTATTACCTACTACCTACTACTTACTACTACTACTACTACTACTACCTACTACTACTGAGTGAGTTCGGGGTCTCTGTGTACCTGTGGTGAGTTCAGGGTACTGTGTACTTTCAGGCGTCAGATCTGAAGCGTCATGAGAACAACATGCACAGTGAGAGGAAACAGCTGAATCCACTGCAGAGTGACACGGAGACGCTGCAGGCAGCTGCTATGGCTGCTGAGGAGCAACATCTGGACACCATCAGCTGATCTTAACAATCATCTGGACACCATCAGCTTATCTTAACAAACATCTGGACACCATCAGCTTATCTTAACAAACATCTGGACACCATCAGCTGATCTTAAACATCTGGACACCATCAGCTGATCCTCATCAGTGTAATTAAATAATTTGTGTTGGCTGGTTGTTTTCAGACTCTGTCAAAGTGTTTGTTTTTTGGGGTTTTTAACATGGACTGATGACCTCAGCGATCATGTGATAAACATGTTAAACATGGACTGATGCCCTCAGCAATCGTGATAGACATGTTAAACATGGCCGCCGTCTGTATGACCTCCCTCCTCTGGCTTAATGTCTGTTTGTCTTCACAGCAGCTGTTTTTCGGTCGATTTTGACGCTGTTGGTTTGTGTTGTAAATAAACGTTCTGTTCAGTTTCATGAGCAGAGCTGCCGTGTTTTAAACCACGTTTGACTTCACTGCATGTCATCGCCTTCATCACTACAGGAGCCCAAAGTGGACGCTTTATACTTAGATTAGATATACTTTGTAGCAGCCCTTGGCATTTTGAATAATGACAGTGGAGATTTTCTGACGGGTGCACTTGATTTTATTCCACTGGATCTTTAGGCACCGTGAAAACTAAAGAAAATAAACATAAATTGCATGAAATATGAATGAAATATTTCATACACATTTTCACACAAAAATCGCACGATTTCAATTTCATACAAATTCACCCATCTAAGGGTTTAAGAAAATGAATTTGGCTTAAGTATATCTGGCATATTGAACATTTTACAACTTACAAAGAATACATCCTATGCCATGACTTCACAGTATAACCAAATTTATAACATTTTTATACCTTGCTCCGCTTAACCAAGGGATGCAAACTCTGACCTCTAGCAAACATGCGGTTAGCATCCGCAATCTCTGCAGCGCTCACTCACGTGAGCTGAAACAGACAAGATAAAACATTTAACAACCGCGTGCACCGTTCACATTCAAATGCACTATAAACACACATCTGACAATAAATCTCAATAACATACCGTGCTAATTCACCAAAAAAGCACAAAGTGATAACAAGCCTGTTTCTACGTCAGCGGTGTGGTTTCTCTCACGCTCTGTGTCCCCACTTTGTGTCCACCCCGGAACATGAATAGCGAACAACAGTTCCAACCCCGTAACATGAATGGGCCTCCAAACTGCTCTAGCGGCCACTTACACTCCCACCAAATCATATGAATGAATTCAACTAGGTGAATGAACAATGAAACATATGATTTCTCGACTATAACATGATACACATGAACGTACTGGTGAATCATATAATGGGTATAGTAAATAAACCACCACATCATATCAGGGGGTGTGTACTTTGAGTGACAGTTAATTAAGTCTATTTATTCACTTTCAATGAGAAGAACTAGTTTCTGGATTGGTCTCACTATGATTGAGGGTTTAGAGGGACGTCTTTTGTCTTTGTCCATCTCCGATCACCTACTTGCACCTTGACCTGGCGAACTAAGCCATCAGTCCCTTTTAGGGTTTCAACCACTCTTCCCAGGTGCCATTCGTTCCTTGGGAGTAGGTCTTCCTTGATGATGACTATGTCATTCACTTTCAGGTTGCGTCGAAGTACATGCCACTTTTGCCTTAAGGATGCGTTCAGAAGATATTCTCGTCTCCACCTGCTCCAAAACTGCTCCACCAGGTACTGTACTCGACGCCATCTCTTTGCAGCGTACATATCTTCTCTCACAAACTTACCAGAAGGAGGCAAGGCCATCTTTGATTTCATAAAAATCAGGTGGTTAGGTGTCAAGGGTTCTAGTGATTTGGTGTCATTGATTGAGTCAACGCTTAAGGGACAGTTGTTTACAATGGCCATAGCTTCATAAAACAACGTTCTCAGTGAGGTATCGTCTAGTCTACCTGGACACTGAGCGATTGTGACCTTGAGCATGTTGCAGATGTTTTGAATTTGCCACTCCCAGACTCCTCCTGCATGGCTTGCGGAGGGAGCGTTGAAAATGAACTTGCACTGTCTATCTGCAAGGAAAGCTTCAAGTGCCTTGGTGTCACACTGTTTGAGGGCTTCCTTGAGCTCGGTTTATCCCCCACAAAGTTTGTTCCGTGGTCACAATGGAGCTGAGAAACTGCTCCTCTAAGGCTGATAGAGCACCTTAGAGCATTGATGAAAGCGTCTGTGGACAAATCTTCTAGCATCTCAATGTGGACTGCTCGAGATGACAAACAGGTGAGGATAAGTCCGTATCTTTTGTGCTCTTTGCGGCTCCTTTTTATCAGAAATGGGCCAAAACAATCCATTCCGCAGAATGTAAAGGGAGCTGAAGCTTCACACCTTTCCTTGGGAAGTTCTGACATTTTTTGCTCTTCAACTGGCCGTCTGAGCCTTGGGCACTGCACGCATTTTCATATCATCTTGGACACCGCCTTGCTCCCACCAACAACCCAAAACCCATTAGCTCTGAGCTCTGCTAGCATTTGGCTTCGGCCTTGATGGCAGATTTGGGCATGATAGTGAGCTAGGATCAAACTTGTGATGTGACGAATAACAGGATGCTTCAGTTCTTGACTCAGGGTTGAGTTTTTTAGTCTCCCCGACACAAATGAGTCCTGCTTCAATGATTGGATCAAGGCAGCGCAGCGGGCTTGAGCTTGGAAGACAGCCTTTATGTGGACTCTGCAATATCTTTAGTTCTGGAACAAATGCTTGCTGCTGGACAAGCTTAAGGACGATTCGATGGCTCTCCTATGCTCTTCAACAGTCACCAGATCACCGTAGATCTGGACCCAAGTCTCTTAATTCTTGAGACGGCCTTTACAAGTGTTGTCCAGGTGGAAAACCGGTTGAGGCGACTTAGGACATCGTTTTGACTCTCTGACCTGTGTTGTAAACACATGAATCGACTTAACTTCTGGGTCACCAACAAGAAGACATGTGGAGGGATTAGATGATGGACACACCTCTTGTTCCCATAAGAACTTGGGTCCTGACAACCAGTTGGTTAAGGAGATTTCTGTAGCATCAAGGCCTCTGGAAGCGTGATCAGCCGGGTTTTGTGCAGTATCTACATAGTGCCATTGATCTGATTTGGTGACTTCTCTGATCAGCTGAACTCGGTTTGCTACGAACACATGGAACCTCCTTGCTTCGTTGTTAATGTAGGCTAGCACCACCTGAGAGTCAGTCCAGAAGAATTCTTCGTCGATTGTCATCTCTAGCTCTGATTTTAGCATGACACTCATCTTGGATGGATTGGAAGTAACTGCAGCCGCCAGCCTCAATCTTGGGATGCTGGTGATCTTTGTAGGCGCGACTCTTGCTTTTGCCATTACCAGACTGCAATGAATCTCATTTTTGCAGTTTTTATATCTAAGGGAAGAACAGGAGCCATATCCAGTGTTACTGGCGTCTGAGAAGTGGTGTAATTCCACTTTAACAACTTCACCAAAGTTCAGAGGGCGGTAACATTGAGGTATGGTGACTTCTTTCAGCTGACTCAGGCCTTTCTTCCACTTCTCCGACCGTGGACGTAGGCTCTCTGGGATTGGATCATCCCAGTTGATTCCTCTGCGGCATAACTCTTGTAGGATGGACTTCCCACTAAGGGTGAAGGGAGCTACAAACCCAAGTGGGTCGTAAAGGGAAGCGACAACTGATAAGAGACCTTGGCGAGTTGGAGGGTGGTCCTTTGCATTCATGTTAAAACTGAATGTATCATTTTTCATCAACCACTGTATGCCAAGCACATGCCCATCTGGTACTGCATCTGGATGGAGAGTTAGAGGATCAGTGGTTATTGCTCTTTCAACGGGGGCAACACAGGAGAGAGCCTCCATTTGGTTTGAGCTGAACTTATGCAGGCGTAAACCTGCACCTTTGCACAGTTCTTGAGTTTTAACAATCAGTTCTTTAGCCTTCTCAACTGTTGCAACGCTGGATAAGCCATCGTCCACGTAGAAATTTTTCTCAATGAATGCTGATGCAGCAGGTCGCTCTACCTTGTGTTGTTGGGCTAGATACTACAGACTAAAGTTGGCGCATCCTGGAGAGGAAGCAGCGCCAAATAGATGAACCGTCATCCTATATTCTTTCGGCTCAGCTTTCAAGTCTCCACCCTCCCACCAAAGGAATCTTAAATAGTTGCGGACTTCTGGTGAGACATAAAACTGGTGAAACATTCTTTCGATGTCGCAGGTCACAGCAACTGCTTCCTTTCTAAATCAACAAAGAATGCCCACTAGAGGACTGATGAGGTCAGGACCTGATAGCAGGGTATCGTTGAGAGAGACACCATGGAATTTTGCCGAGCAATCAAAAACAACTCTCAATTTGTCCGGCTTCCTTGGGTGGTACACCCCATGATGTGGGATGTACCACACAGTTTCTCCCTCTGAGGTCTTAGGGACTAGCTCTGCATCATCTTTGCTGATAATATCCTCCATGAAGGATATGTAATGGTTGCGATACTGTTCATTGGTCTCCAACTTTCTCTTAAGGTGTTGCAACCGAACAGTAGCCAGTCTTCTGTTGTCGGGCAATGATGGTGGGTTGCTGCTCTTGAAGGGAAGGGGCATCATGTAATGTCCGTCTTCCCTTTGCTTAATGTTGTCGCTGAGAAATTGCAAGAAGCGAACATCCTCTTGAGACACGTTTGTCTTCATAGCCTTTCGTCTGTGGTAGATGGCACTGGTATCTCTTTCACTGCAACTCTATGCACAAAGCTCTGGTTAGCTTGTCTGTCTAGGTGGGGATTGGCAGACCCTATAATGCTCCATCCAAGCACGGTTCTTTGTGCAAAAGGCTCTTTTTCATCACCTATGATGACCTCTAAGGGAGCCAGCGCTGAGGGGCAATCACAGCCAATTAGCAACCCCACCTCACAGTCTTGGAGTGGTAGTAACTTGGTGCTTAAGTGTTGCAGATGAGACCACTGGAGAGCTGTAGCTTTGGTAGGGATATGGGACTTATTGATTGGGATGAAGTCTCGTGTATAGGCTTGTTGCAGCTGGACACTGAATTCAGAGTTGAGACCACGAACCTGAAGTCCACTGACGATTTCACTTGCTATAACTGTGTTGACAGCTGTCATTGTGCTGAGTTTGAGCTTCACTGATTGAGTGTTCACATTTAGCTCAGTGACTACATCTTCTAGGATAAACATCAAGTTGCTCTGTGTGTCGAGTAGAGCATAAGTGAGGATCTCTCTTTGGGGCTCTAACTTTGATGACACAAGAACTGGTACAATGCTTGAGGTGGCAGAAGTGTTTTGCGTTAGTGCATGAGTCATGACCTTGCCGATTTCTCTTTCTGTGCTTGTATTGTTTTCTGTGGTCGCAGAATTCTCACTCACTCTTTCAGCAGGTTTCTCAATGTGTAAGCAAGTTGGATGACGTTTACCACAAGTGCTGCAGATGTGTCTCTTCTTACAGTCCTTGGTGATGTGACCCTTTCTTAAACATCCAAAGCAAAGATGATTTTCATGAATGAAGGCTTTCTTCTCATCTGTAGTCCTTTTTGCAAAGATGGGACACTTAGCGACACCATGAGTTTCATCTTTGCAGACTAATCTTTGCGCTATCTAATGACCTTGAAAATGATTTTTTGCCTTGAATGCTTGTGTTAAGCACTTCACTCTTTTTGGGAGCCTCTCATCTGTTGCCTTAATGTTCATCAAAATGGGAGAGGCAATAGGGTTGCATGCTATACGTGCTTCTCTTTGCATGAACTCTGTGAAGCATGCAAAATTCGGACAGTCTCCTGATTCATCCAACTCTCCTACAACAATACGACTCCACCTGCGCACTATCCAGTCAGACAGTTTTTTAAGAAGCTTATGATTTTCCTCACAATCATTTAGGATGGCCAGGCCTTTGACGTGAGGAATAGCCTCAACACAACCTTGAAGAAAATCAGCGAACTCTCTTAGTGCTATGGGATCATTTGCAGCGATTTTGGGCCACTTTGCAAGTCTTTCTCTGAAGGCTCTTTGGACAACGAATGGACTTCCATACCTATCTTGTAGGACAGCCCAAGCTCCTTGATATGCATCTTCAGAGTTTCGAAAGAAGACACCTTCTATGGCCTTGCGTGCTTCTCCTGCAAGATAATTTTTCAAGTAAAGCATTTTTTCACTCTCTGGGAGGGGCCTCTGATTAACAAGAGCCATAAAGGATATTTTCCAGTCTATGAACTTTAAGGGGTCTCCAGAGAAAACTGTCGGTTCTGGGACCGGAAGACGGTTTAAAGTGAGTGTGCTTGCAATTACCTGGGCTAAGCTCACCTCCTCCTTAGTCGTTGTCGGCTCAGGGGGTTTAAGGTGGGGCTGGAATGATGCAGCTTCTGGATCTAGAGATGTTTTTAAGTCAGTGTTATGGCGGCCATATAATGATTTGAACTGACTCTTCTTCGCAGTGTGCAAAACTGTTGTATGCTTGCACACGGGCTGCTGCTACCTTTACTTCATTGTCTGCTTGCAGCTGCTGTAATTTTGATTTTTCATCCTCTAGTCTTTCAGCCTCTCTTTGCTTCATTTCTGCCAGCATTTGTGCTTCTTTTATCTTCTTATTCTCAAGTTTATCAAGTTTTGCCTGTTGTGCATGTAGTTCTTCCATGACTTTAGCTCGTTCTAAGTTAGCAGCCAATTCTGCTTCTGCGTCTGCACATTTGCTGGGGACTCTGGAATGGGTGCTTGAGTCAGCGTCTGATCCTTGTAAAGAGGGAAGAGTTTCTGTTTTTGTATTACCAAAAATGGACCCATACTCATTCTTGTTTAGCACCATTCTCACTCTCTCTTTCTCAAGATGGTCCTTGAAAGTCTCATTTACGCTCTCTTTCGTTTGCTGACAAGTTCACAAATCTCAGTTGTCAGAACTGCACATGCATCCATCTTCTTAGCAATATCAGGAGTGGTAGTATGGTTACGTCGAATGGGTTCATAGCATTGAAGTACAACACTGTGTTTGTATTTGATGTTGCCTTTGATTGCATCAAGATCTTCAGGTGAGCAGAAGCTCTTTAGTCTTACTCTAATTTCTTTGGCCGTATGTCTCCAGGAATCATAGACTTTATTAAAAGCCTTTTCATTTTCTTTGCTTCCTGTTCATGCAACTCTTGGCCCTTCGCTGTTAAACTTCGCTCACGGGAACTGGCCCTGACCTGATGTGTTTCTAGGGGGGTCTCTATTTCTTCTGCAGGCAATGACATCTTATTGCTCTAGTGTAACTATTTGCACTATTGTAATTAGTGTTTTGTTTTTATGTCTAGATTAAAACTACATGGGTGATGACTTTAAAACTACATATTATCACTCATGAGAGACATTAACACTTTAAACACACACTAGGGTCCCAGAAAACGATAACACGAATGTCATAAACCAGAAGATTACTTGCTACTTAGTGTCAAATAATTTTTTCCCTTTCTCCTTGAACTATCACTAGGTACAGGAATCACTCTGTATGAGCTGAAGGATCTTATCTGCCCTTAAACACTATTGCAGGACAACATTTGTTTGTACCGTTGTATACACAGCACTTGACATTCTTCAAAATTGTTCAAAAAGACTGTCACTGAGTTTCTTGAATGTCCCACATCTTGTGGTGTCAACTAACTTTAATTCTTCTTACCCCACCAGTTTGTGTCTATGTGTTTTTTCTTTTTAACTTCACATCGGCCAAAGTCTCTCACTGCAGCGGTGGCATCCAGGACCTCGGGAGTCATACATCTCCTAGTTGATGTTTCTGGGCACGATGGATGACTCCAATACAGCGTCAAGTTTTCACTGTAGCAGCCCTTGGCATTTTGAACAGTGGAGATTTTCTGACAGGTGCACTTGATTTTATTCCTCTGGATCTTTAGGCACCGTGAAAACTAAAGAAAATAAACATAAATTGCAATGAAATATTTCATACACATTTTCACACAAAAATCACACGATTTCAATTTCATACAAATTCACCCATCTAAGGGTTTAAGAAAATGAATTTGGCTTAAGTATATCTGGCATACTGAACATTTTACAACTTACAAAGAATACATCCTATGCCATGACTTCACAGTATAACCAAATTTATAACATTTTTATACGTTGCTCCACTTAACCAAGGGATTCAAACTCTGACCTCTAGCAAACATGCGGTTAGCATCCGCAATCTCTGCAGCGCTCACTCGCGTGAGCTGAAACAGACAAAATAAAACATATTTAACAACCGCGTGCACCGTTCACATTCAAATGCACTATAACACACATTTGACAATAAATCTCTATAACATACCGTGCTAATTCACCAAAAAAGCACAAACAAAGTGATGACAAGTCTGTTTCTACGTCAGCAGTGTGGTTTCTCTCCTGCTCTGTGTCCGCACTTTGTGTACCCCGGAACATGAATAGCGAACGACAGTTCCAACCCTGTAACATGAATGGGCCTCCAAACTGCTCTAGCGGCCACTTAAATACTTTATTCATCCCACCACAGGGAAATTTCCTTGTTACAGCAACAGAGGAAAGTGTGGCATACACTACAGAATTAGAAAAAAGCAGAAAAGGCAAAAAAAAAAAAAAAAAAAAAAAACAGAAATATCTGTAACCTACACAATAAACACGAAAAACAATCAACCTTCAAACAGAGAAGTACTGAGGATAAAAGTGGCATGATATATAAAGAGTATTGTAATGTAATTGTAATGTGACCAAAATATATAAATAATATTGCAAAAGTAAACAGAAACATTGATGTGTATTCACAGAATAAAATTAGGTTAAAAAAATGGCAATTAGCGGCCCAAAACTGACACGAGAGAGAGAGCGAGAGAGTCTCTTTTAAACCTCATGTTTTCTGTCAAAAATACAACAGTTCCACAGATTTCACAACATTTATTGAAAAGTAGCTGATAAGTAATGTGACAAAACAGCAGCCAGAACATCCTTGCAGCCTCTTTACTTCACGTACAGGTTGGAACGCTAATTGGCACGTGCGTGCGCTGTAACCTGTGGAAAATAAGTGTCCTGTGTCCCTCTTGCAACGGACAACCTGAACAAATGTTTCATTAAATAAAATATAAAATAATAAAAAAACCAAACAAGGTCGGCTCAAATATCAACGTGAATGCACATCAGCGGCATGGGGAAACAGATCTGCGCTGCTGTATACATTAGTTACGGCAGGTTGCCTGTTTCATGACAGACGCCAGGAGATGCAGCAGTGGGCGTAATAACAGCACATAGAAGCAAATTAATGTTTTAAATTAAACGCATTTTTAAAGTTAAATAACGTTTATTTTTAATATAATAGAAAAAAATAGAACCTTTTTTCCAGTAGGAAAGCATGGTCATGGCCCGCGATGGAATTATCAGAAAAAAATTGGCCCGCGTCTAAACTTATTTGCCGACCCCTGGTCTAGAGTCTTATCTGCAAAGGCAGGGGCTGCAGCACACACTCATGCAGAAGGGCAGAGTGTCACTGCCCGCTTCTTCATGGGGCCTTCTAACAATCAGTCCCTGGCTTCTCCGTCCAACGACAGCTCCAGCGTGGTTACTGCGATCGGTCCCCTCTGTTCCTACTTCGGCTTCCTGCCCTTTCCGCTCCATCCGTCTCCTCCTCCTGTTTTCTCTGCAAGCTTATTTAAAGTCCGCCAATTTTACGCTCCGCGGGTGCAGGCAATTACGCCGTGAGGAGTCACATCCGTATGGGCTTTTCAGAATAAAAGCACAATACACTCCCAGTGTGCAATACATGTAATAAAAACACAAATAAAAACTACACACTAAAATCAGAAATATTGTAAATTAAAAACACACTGGGAGCTAAAAAGACACACAATAAAATCTTACTTTACCCATGCGATACATACACTTTACATTTCATGCTTAACTTACACTTTACACTAACAATTTACACTTGCACTTACTCTTTACATTTACACTTCATCACTACAGGAGCCCAGAGTGGACACTTTACATTTACACTTTACACTTCACCCTTTAATATGCTTACATTTTACACTTAAAGTCTGTGTAAAGGCAATTCCATGTTTTCTTTCAAAACACAATAAATATGTTGGACAATAGTTGCTGAAAACGTGAAAAGACTTTGAACAATGTATTACTGAAATGTGGAGTTAAAGGTTCAAACAGTTTTTCACCAGTTTTCAGTCCAGGATTTTGTGGGCGGTCCTAAAACGAGACATCACGCGGAGACCATTAACATAAAATTAGCAGAACTCCGCCCCCTAGCGCAACAGTACAGAAGCCTTAACGGTATAGATTGTGGTTCTGGTGGCTCAAACATATAGGGCTGAACAATACCAATAATACTGCTAGCTGTAGCATTCATATTGTGCTTGTTACAGTCCTAAAACGAGATCACGTGACGTCACGCGGTGATCATTAACATAAAATTTGCATGTTCCGCCAAGTGGGCGTGACCTCTGCACATTCAGTGGACACGCCCCCACAGTCCTGGGGCTGAATTCATTTTTACCTGATTTTGACACCTAATTTCATAAAGTTGTCGTTATTTTTTATCATTCAAATTTGGCTGGATGGTTAATAACACTTTCTTCCTTAGTCTGACAAACTCAGAACACAAATTTATTTTGACTTTACACAGATTTTAAACTTAACTTACACTTTACATTTACACTTACACTTCACTCTTTATTATGCTTGCAATTTACACTTAAACTTTATGCATACACTTTACACTTACAATTTACACTTTATGCATACATTTTACACTTACAATTTACACTTTATGCATACACTTTACACTCACACTTAAACTTTATGCATACACTTTACACTTAAACTTAACTTACACTCACACTTCACCCTTTATGCTTACACTTTACATTTACACTTTCTGCTTACACCTAAACTTTACACATACACTTTATGCTTGCAATGTACACTTAAACTTAACTTACACTTTACACTCACACTTACACTTCACCCTTTATGCTTACAATTTACAATTTACAACGTATTTTTTAGTTTTGTATTTCGAAATAAAATCAACAGTGAAACTGAATAACAGAACACACACACAGAAATACACACATTCACACACACCGACACACACACATGCACACAGAGCGAAATACACACACACACACACACACACACACACACAGAAACAATGGTTTGAGTTGAATGGGAGCAGACAGACGGTTAAAGGAGCAGACAGACAGTTAAAGGAGCAGACAGACAGTTAAAGGAGCAGACAGACAGTTAAAGGAGCAGGCAGACAGTTAAAGGAGCAGGCAGACAGTTAAAGGAGCAGACAGACAGTTAAAGGAGCAGACTTTCACTGTCACATGACTTCATCATCATCAGTGTGTTGCTGATTCAATCACTGATGTTTAACAGTGGATCCAGGCAGCAGTTTGGTTCTGTTGGTTCTGATTTGTTTGTCTTTGATTCTTTATCAGAACTGAAAGGACGTCTTTGTTCTTCGCGTATTTTAATGTTAAACAAAGTTTAACAATCAGCACAGCAGAATGAGCCTTTAAAGAGGAGAGACTCCCCCATCATCACATCACATGGTACAGTCCATCCCCACCCCCACCTCCACCTCCACCCCCCTCTTATTTAGCTGAATGAATGAGATAGAGTCACTGTGGCATGCCAACGAGAGGCTGCAACACATTCCTCTGTGCAACACAGACCACTGCTCTGAGCCCACTTTACCTCCAGTTAGTCCCAGTTTAAGTCCAGTTAGTCCCAGTTTAGGTCCAGTTAGTCCCAGTTTAGGTCCTATTCAGAGATGAAGTTTCTGCTGTTGTTGATGCTGATGGAAGGAGCTGCAGCTCAGCAGAGAGGTGAGAAACATTCTACAAACTTCTACTTGAGTTCTGCTGAGTTCTGTTGAGTTCTTGTCAGACCCGAAGATCCAGATCTCCTCAGACTGAATCAAAGAACACGGTGACTGATGATTGTTTGATTTTCATGAATTGATATGTAAAAACAAACTTCATGTTTTAGATGTTCAGACAGAAAATCTGAGTTTTTAACTTCAGTCTGAGGAACATGGATGACTTTTACTGTTTGTACAAACATTTGTACGACGTTTCTATGATGATGAGAGCTCTGAAAACACAAACCTTTTCAATTAAAATAAATTTAGACTTTCTGATATCATCTGTTTACTGCAGTACAAACTGTGTTTACTGCAGTACAATCTACTTTACTGCAGTACAAACTGTAAATCTGTGTTTACTGCAGTACAATCTACTTTACTGCAATACAATCTTGAGCGAAACATTAAAGCAGTTTTCTAAACGCTAGTTACGTTAAGTGCGTGTGTGTGTGTGTGTGTGATAATTACTGTTAAGAATCACACTCCACCCTCTTCCTGCCCCACACACACACACACACACACATCTGCATGTGTTGGTGGGGAGGGTCAGAGGTCAATCTGAACATGAATACACCGATTAACACATTCCACCACACACACACACACACACACACACATACACTAAGTTAGACAGACAGACAGACAGACAGCGACCACCCACTTGATGTAATCACACCTCGACAGCTGATCACACACAAAAGTAATTAACATCTGTTTGTGTGAGAGAGAGAGAGAGAGAGAGAGAGAGAGAGAGAGAGAGAGAGAGCATTTATTTAAATTCAGATTTTGGTTTGAAGCAGGTTTAATGTTGAGTTTAGTCTAAAGAATTAAGATAAACTCAGGTTGAAGCAGGTCTAATGCTGAGTTTAGTCTAAAGAATAAAGATAAACTCAGGTTGAAGCAGGTCTAATGCTGAGTTTAGTCTAAAGATTAAAGATAAACTCAGTTTGAAGCAGGTGTACAGTTTAATGTGTTTTCAGTAGTGAACATCTTGTTATTACATGGTCACACAGTGTCACATGACACAGCCTCAGGAAGTGAACTGTCAGCATGAGGTTTTAGACGCTGATTCACCTGAGCGTTTACCTGCAGAAACATCTGAACTGCCTGAGGCACAGCTGACTGTCTAGTTAGAGAACAAAGAACACACAGTTCATTCATGTATTCATGGTCTCTGGTTAGTTAGCATTGTGTTAGCTGTGTGCCTCAGAATGCTAACAGTTAGCGGTGTGTTTCAGGATGCTAACAGTTAGCTGTGTGTTTCAGGATGCTAACAGTTAACGGTGTGTTTCAGGTCTGTTCCCGGCCATCTTGAATTTGGCGAGTAATGCGGTGATCAGCAGTAATGCAACCTGTGGAGACCCTGAACCTGAAGTTTACTGTAAACTGGTCGAACATGTTCCAGGACGACGGATCAAGAACCCACACTGCCCGAAATGTGACGCCAACTCCGTCCTGTCCAAAGGTACAGAACCAGAACCACAGTCATTTTTGACCTCATTACAATGTCTGACTTCCTGTCAATGGTACCATTCATCAGTGCATGACAGTACTTGCAGTACTTCACAGCAGTAAGTAGTAGTAGGAGTAGTACTCGCAGTACTAACAGTAGCTGTGTGTTATTCAGAACGTCATCCGATCACAAACGCCATCGATGGGACGAATCAGTGGTGGCAAAGTCCGAGTATCAAGAACGGACGACAGTTTCATTGGATTACCATCACATTGGACCTCAAACAGGTAACACAGACACACACACACCTCTCCAGGTGTTCAGGCTCATGACACATTTTGTCTGAATCAGTGGGCTGATTGGTTCGAACCTCAGCACACCTGAGTAACCAGGTGACCACAGTACAGGTACACATGTCTGAGTATTCTGAGTAACCAGGTAACCACAGTACAGGTACACATGTCTGAGTACTCTGAGTAACCAGGTGACCACAATACAAGTACACATGTCTGAGTACTTCTGTCTCTTCAGATTTTTCAGGTTGCCTACATCATCATCAAAGCAGCCAATTCTCCTCGTCCAGGTGAGACCTACCTGTTCGTCTGTCTCAAATCAAATCAAACTTTATTTGTATAGCCCAAATTCACAAAATACATTTGCCTCTGAGGGTTTTACAATCTGTACAGGGTGTGACACCCTCTGTCCGTAGACCCTCGGTTAAAGTGAGGAAAAACTTGAAAAGGGATCCCTCTCCCAGGATGGACAGACGTGCAATAGATGTCACGTGTACAGTACAAATCAACAGAGATATATTGTACAATTACAATGAATGATAAAGTGACAATGAATTACAATGAATGATAAAATGATTACAGTAGTACAGAGAGAGAGAGAGAGATTTTCAGTTTTCAGTAAAGGAAAATGTGACTGCATGTTAAACCAATACCGTGCCTGACTAGGCATAACCCTGAAAGAGACAGACAGAGACACAGAGAGAGAGAGAGAGAGAGAGAGAGAGAGAGAGAGAGAGAGAGTCCCCTGGCAGTCTAGTTCTATGGCAGTATAACTAAGGGATGACCTGAGCCAGCACTAGCTATAAGCTCTATCAAAAAGGAAAGTCTTAAGTCTACTCTTAAAAGTGTTGACCGTGTCTGCCTCCTGAAGCCAAAATAGTAGTTTGTTTCACAGAAGAGGAGCTTGATAGCTGAAAGCTCTGGCTCCCAATCTACTTTTGGAAACTATAGGAACCACAAGGAACCCAGCAATCTGAGAGCGCAGTGTTCTAGAGGGGTAGTAAGGTACTATGAGCTCTTTAGATATGATGGTGCCTGACCATGAAGACCCTCGTATGTAAGGAGAAGAATTTTAAATTCTATTCTAGATTTAACAGGTAGCCAGTGCAAATGGGAGAGATGTGATCTCTTCTATCTTGGTTCCTGTCAGAACACATGCAGCAGCATTCTGAATTAGCTGCAAAGTCCTAGGAGACTTATTGGGGCAGACTGATAACAATGAGTTGCAATAGTCCAGCCTAGAAGTAACAAATGCGCAGACTAGTTTTTCTGCATCCGCTTGAGACACGATGCGTCTGATTTTGCCGATGTTACGTAAGTGGAAGAAAGCAGTTCTCGAAATTTGTTTTATGTGGACGTTAAAGGACAAATCCTGATCAAAAACAACTCCAAGATTCTTTACGGTGGAGCTGGAGGCCAGGGTGATCCCATCTTAAGTAACTAAGTCTCTAGAAAGAGTTTCTGAGGTGTTTGGGTCCAATTACAAGAACTTCAGTTTTGTCTGAATTTAACATCAGAAAATTGTAGGTCATCCAACTTTTTATATCCATAAGGCATGCTTGGAGTTTAGTTAACTGATCAGGCTTGATCGATAAATATAATTGGGTGTCATCGGCATAACAATGAAAATTAAAGCTGCAAGCAGCGATGTACGGGCCCTCGCACATGCGCACGTCGGGGTAGGTGCTGGACACCGTCCCACGCGCATCGCACACCCGTCCGTCAAGTGTAGAGCAGACTGACCAAGTGTAGGTATACACCCAAACATGTACTTGTATTTGTGTGAGAATTGTACAACAAATGTTGTGTTATAGTCATACATAGGACAGCAGCATGATGTTGTTTCAGTGTCTGCTTTGATATGAGCAGAGCAACATGTTAAAAGTGACACTTGCAACCACCAGCTTTAACCTTCTGGCCACTAGAAGGAGACAAACACACAGGCACAAGTCTGGAAAGCTGTCATTGCTAAAGTCACAGAGAGTCCTCCACCCAAAATGTCTGACTTCCTGTGCATCTGGCACCATGGCGTCCATAAGCATCTTTGTGCGTCTGGGTATGACACACGCGTGTACCGAATTTTGTCGTCTTATGCCAAAGTCACCCTATTTATTTAGCATTTTTGAAAATTTGCAGGGGGCGGTATAGAGCCATTTTGCAACACCAATGCAGGCAACTGCCAAATTATTGAATTTTTTCACAGGCATGACGCACCAGCAAAAATCTGTGACTTTTCACGAACGTTACGGGCACGTAATTCGTCCCAGAAGAGGGGCAAGAAGTAAAAAATAATAATGCGAAAAAATTCCTTCAGTTACAATAGGTCCTTGCATCTTTCGGTGCTCGGGCCCTAATTAACGGAGTGATTCCTAATAATGTTCCCTAAAGGAAGCATATATAAACTGAATAGAAGTGGTCCTTGTACAGAACCTTGTGGAACTCTGTGACAAACTTTAGTATGCATGGAGGATTCATTAATGATGTAAACAAACTGAGATCGACCTAAGAAATACGACCTAAACCAGCTTAGGGCGGTTCCTTTGATGCCAATTTGATGTTCCAGTCTTTGTAAAAGAATTTGATAGTCAATGGTGTCAAATGCGGTCTCTGTGCTATGAGGCACTCTAAATCCTGAATGAACTCCTCAAATAAACTGTTCTTATGGAGAAAGTCACACAGCTGATTGGCTACAGCTTTCTCAAGTATCTTAGAGAGAAACAGAAGGTTTGATATCGTTCTGTAATTGGCTAAAACCTCTGGATCTAGAGTGGGCTTTTTAAGAAGAGGTTTAATTACAGCTACTTTAAAGGACTGTAGTACATATCCTGATAATAAAGACAGATTAATCGTATTCAATAAAGAAGGGCTAACTAGAGGTAAAACATCCTTGAGCAGCCTGGTTGGGATGGGATCTAAGAGACAGGTTGACGGCTTAGATGAAGAAATCATTGAAGTTATTTGATGAAAGTCGATGGGAGAAAAACAGTCTAAATATATATTGGTTTTCAAACTTGCTGTGTAAGAAGGTAGATCAGTGCCTGTTGAGGGCAAGAGGTGATGAATTTTGTCTCTAATAGTTAATAAATAAATAATTTTATCATTAAAGAAGCTCATGAAGTCATTACTACTTAGACCTAAAGGAATAGATAGCTCAGTAGAGCTGTGGCTCTCTGTTAGCCTGGCTACAGTGCTGAAGAGAAACCTGGGGTTGTTCTTATTCTCCTCTATTAATGAAGAGTAATAGGCTGCTCTGGCATTATGGAGAGCCTTCCTGTATGTTTTAAGATTATCTTGCCAGACTAAACGAGATTCTTCCAGTCTGCTGGCTATACCATGGTGCTAACCTCCTTTGTTTAATTATCTTCTTTTTCAGATGTGCAATAGAGTCAAGAGTTGCTTGTAATGAGCCTGTAGTACTATCAACAAGACAACATCTATTTGTGAGGGGCTAAAGGAAGCAGACAAGTCCTCTGCTACATTGAGACATGGCATTGAATTCAATACTGAAGGAATCACTTCTTTAAATTTGGCTACAGCACTATCAGATAAACATCTGCTGTAGGAGTTTGTGCCAAAAGGCTTATATGAACTCAAAGGTTATTAAAAAATGGTCAGACAGAAGAGGATTCTGTGGAAAGACTATTAGATGATCAATTTCAATGCCATATGAGAGAACAAGATCAAGAGTGTGGTTCAGACAATGAGTCGGTTTATTTACACTCTGACAGAAGCCGATTAAATCTAATAAAGAGATAAACGCAGTACTAAGACTATCATTGTGGTTGTCCACATGAATATTAAAATCACCTACAATAATTACTTTATCTGTTTTAAGGATCAAGCCTGATGCAAATTCAGATAAAACTCCAGAGTAAGGACCAGGAGCATGATGTACTGTAACAAATAAAATTGGATGTAATGTTTTCCAGGTTGGGTGAGTGAGGCTAAGAACAAGATTTTTAAATGAATTATAATTTAGTTTAGGTTTAGGATTTATTAATAGAGTCAAATATGGCTTCACCACCTTGACCGGTACTTCGAGGAATATGAGTATTACAATGACTGGGAGGAGTGGATTCATTTAAGCTAACATATTCATCCTCCTGCAGCCAGGTTTCAGTGAGACAAAATGAATCAATATCATAATCAGACATGAATTCATTGACTAAAACAGCTTTAGAGGACAAGGACCTGATATTCAGGAGTCCACGTTTAATTCTCTTATTTTGGACTGTTGGAGATGTTGATTTAATTTTTATTTATTTAAGTTTTTATGATGAACTCCTCTTCTGTTTGTTTTATCTTTAAATAATGTAGGTGGATGGGAGACAGATACAGTCTCTATACTAAAGGACTGGGTGGGCAGCTGCTCTAATGGAGCAGAGAAGCGTGTAAGACTGCAGCTCTGCTTCCTGGTCTCAACTCTGGGTTGTCACAGTTTTGGTCGACTAATAAACTTGGCCATGTTTCTAGATATGAGAGCTGCTCCATCCAAAGTGGGATGGATGCCGTCTCTCCTAATCGGACCAGATTTTCCCAGAAAGGTGTCCAATTATCTAGGAAGCCCACATCGTTTGCTGGACACCACCTTGACAGCCAGCGGTGGAATGACGACATGCGGCTATACATGTCATCACTGGTCACATTAGGCAGAGGACCAAAGAAAACTGGAGTCCAGCATCATTTTAGCGTATTCACACACCGATGACACATTAATTTTAGTGACCTCTGACTGGCGTAACCGGGTGTCATTACTGCCGACGTGGATAACAATCTTACTGTATCTACGTTTATCCTTAGCCAGCAGTTTTAAATTAGACTTGATGTCTGTCTGTCTGACCTGTCTGTCTGTCTGACCTACCTGTCTGTCTGTCTGTCTGTCTCTTTGTCTGTCTATCTGTCTGTCTAACCTGTCTGTCTGTCTGACCTGTCTGTCTGACTGTCAGGTAACTGGATCTTGGAGCGCTCTCTGGACGGCGTGATCTTTGACCCCTGGCAGTTTTATGCCATCAGTGACAGCGAGTGTTTGTCTCGTTACAACGTGACGCCACGACTCGGACCGCCGACCTACAAGAGAGACACAGAGGTCATCTGTACGTCGTACTACTCCAGACTGAACCCTCTGGAACATGGAGAGGTGAGACAGGCTGTCTGTCTGTGTGTCTGTCTGTGTTGTGGTTGGATGGTTCGTCCGTTGGGACTTGATCATCAAATACAGAGAGACCTGAGCAAGAAGTCAGCTGATCTGTGATAAATGACCCCACCTCGTTCGCCACGCCCAGCCTAATGCCATCCACGCCCAGCCTGATGCCGTCTGCGCCAACACGCCTGGCTCTCTTCATGGTGGAGGTTGGCGGTGGCAGCCAAGCAGGTCCAAAAAGTAACGTATGGCATTCAGGTGAAGGGGCTCACAGACTCTCCCGTCCTCCATGACCATCTGAAAAACATCCACAAGGTCTAACAAACTGCCAATCAGCCGTCACCATCAGATCCTCTGATGACTCCACCTCCAACCAGGCGGTCTGTCTGTAGCTCTGTCTGACCTGTCTCACTCTCCACCTGGCTCTCTCTCTCGCTCTCTCTACCTGTCTCTCTCTCAGATCCACACATCTCTCATTAATGGCCGCCCTGGAGCCGATGATTTGACCTCTGACCTCTTGAACTTCACGTCGGCTCGTTACATCAGACTGAGGCTGCAGCGAATCAGGACGCTGAATGCTGACCTGATGACGCTGAGTGCCCACGACCCACGAGACATTGACCCCATTGTGACCCGGAGGGTGAGACAGTCGGTCAGAAAGACAGGTGATGTTGTTTGTGTGGCCACATGATCAGGTGTAACCCTCTGAATGTTTCACAGTATTATTACTCCGTCAAAGACATCTCTGTGGGCGGGATGTGCATCTGCTATGGCCACGCCCAGAGCTGCCCACTGGACCCTGTTACCAAGGTAACAGCATACACCTGTACACCTGTACACCTTTACACCTGTACACCTTTACCCCGGCACACCTTTACACCTGTACATCTTAAACCTGTACACCTTTACACCTGTACATCTTACTTTGTACACCTTTACACCTGTGCATTTTACACATGTACACCTGTACATCTTACTTTGTACACCTTTACACCTGTACATCTTACACATGTACACATGTACATCTTACTCTGTATACCTTTACACCTGTACATCCTACACCTGTACACCTGTACATCTTACACCTGTACACCTGTACACCTGTACATCTTACACCTGTACACCTATACATCTTACACCCGTACACCTATACATCTGTACATCGTACACCTTACACCTGTACACCTGTACATCATACACCTGTACATCGTACATCTGTACACCTTTACACCTGTACACCTATACACCTGTACAAAATGTTTCCATTAACCTGTGTGTGTGTGTGTGTGTGTGTGTGTGTGTGTGTGTGTGTGTGTGTGTGTGTGTGTGAGAACAGAAGCTGCAGTGTGTGTGTGAACACAACACCTGTGGAGAGAGCTGTAACGAGTGTTGCCCCGGTTACCACCAGCAGCTATGGCAACCAGGAACCATCTCTGAGGGCAACACCTGTGAAAGTAATAATCAGGGTGGACTCTGACCTGTCTGACCCTCACCTGTCTGCTTCTCACCTGTCTGCTTCTCACCTGTCTGACACTCACCTGTCTGACTCTCACCTGTCTGACTCTCACCTGTCTGCCTCTCACCTATCTGACTCTCACCTGTCTGTCTCTCAGAGTGTAATTGTCACAACAAAGCTGTTGACTGTTTCTACAATCAAACCGTCTCTGAACTCTTTTTGAGTTTGAACACTCGCGGCGTTCGTCAGGGGGGCGGAGTCTGTATTGACTGTCAACAGAACACTGCTGGCATCAACTGTGAGACCTGCAGACCCGGATACTACAGACCTGCTGAGGTACTGACACGTACTGCACAGAATACTACACACCTGCTGAGGCACTGACACGTACTGCACAGAATACTACAGACCTGCGGAGGTACTGACACGTACTGCACAGAATACTACAGACCTGCTGAGGCACTGACACGTACTGCACAGAATACTACAGACCTGCGGAGGTACTGACACGTACTGCACAGAATACTACAGACCTGCTGTGGTACTGACACGTACTGCACAGAATACTACAGACCTGCTGTGGTACTGACACATACTGCACAGAATACTACAGACCTGCGGAGGTACTGACACGTACTGCACAGAATACTACAGACCTGTGGAGTCTGAGTACTGTAGAAGTAATAGAGTAAAAGTACTTTGTCTGTGTCTGTAGGTGTCTCCATATTCAGACTCTCCATGTGTTGAATGTAACTGTGACCTGAGAGGATCAGAGTCTGCAGTCTGCAGCACAGATGACTCACAGACAGGTGATTTAATATTCATGGTGTCATTAATATGCTCAATATAATTTGTGGCATTAATTTTCATGATGTCATTGCTCCTGCATGTTTCCTGTGTTACCTGTGTGTTTCCTGTGTACAGGTGTGTCTGCAGGTCAGTGTGTGTGTAAACAGGGTTTTACAGGTCAACAGTGTGACCGCTGTGCGTTTGGATACAGAGATTTTCCTCACTGTGTTCGATGTAAGTGTTACCTGTCCGGCAGCATCAACACAGACCCCTGCAACCCCTGCATCTGCAAGGTAAACACAGTGACATCATACTGCACTGGACCAGGGTCACCTGACCAGAATTACAGAATCAGCAGTGTGTATGCACAGTTTTTCTGAAATCCTCTCTCTGATGTTTCACCTGTTCTCTGACGTGTCACACGTTCTCTGATGTCTCACCTGTTCTCTTCTCCTCAGGTGAACGTGATGGGAGCTCACTGTGATCTGTGTAAACCAGGTTTCTACAACCTACAGGAGAATAACCCGCTCGGTTGCACTGACTGTTTCTGCTTTGGTGTGTCTGATGTCTGCGAGAGCGCCGCCTGGTCCACAGTTCAGGTAACACACAGGAACACACACCTGTCCTGAGGTAACATGAACCTGTCCAATTTTATTCCTGTATATGAACTTGTTAAGATGTGTTTTCAGGTACTTCATGCGGACGCTTGGCTCCACTCCTCTCAGCCCACCCACGCCCCCTCTGTTGTCAGTGGCAATGACCTGCCCACCCCTGGCAACGCCTCTTCTGGCCACACCCACCAACAAGTCCTGACATGGGCAGCGCCCAAAAGTTTCCTTGGAAACAAGGTAGGCTACCAATTCCATATATGGTCATCAGTCAATCTCCTACCTGTCTGTCTGTCTCTCTGTCTACCTGTCTGTCTGTCTGTCTGTCTGACTGACTGACTGACTGACTGACTGACTGACTGTCTGACTGACTGTCTGTCTGTCTTCCTGTCTGTCTGACTGTCTATCTGTCTTCCTGTCTGTCTGTCTGACTGTTTGTCTGACTGTCTGTCTGTCTCTAGCTGTCGTCTTACGGAGGTTTCCTGAACTACTCGGTGGTTTACGACATCCCATTGGACAATGAGGACCATTCTCTCCCTGCCCACTCGGACATCATCATTGAGGTTAAAATGTTAATTAATTAATGTGAATTAATTATAATAAATTAACATTATAATTCATAATTAGTTTGTAGTAAGTTCTGTTTCAAGTTTTAAAAACTACAATCAGCTGACTCTCCCTCTCGTCTCCAGGGAAACGGCCGGGCTCTTCGTCTCTCACCTCCTCTCCTCCTCTTCCTCTCTCCATTGGCTGAGCGCTCGGTTGCCATGGCGATGGCCTGGCAGCGATTCCTGGATGTTCAGACGGGCCTTCACGTTACCCGAGATGACCTGCTGTCAGTCCTCGCTGATGTGATATCACTGAGGGTCCGAGTTCACCTGAACGCCTCTGCCGATGGGCCAATTCGGTGAGGACAAAGTAATCAGATTACATCGAATGAAATTCTTTAGGAACCTGTCCCTTTAGGTCGTAGTGAGTCACTGCCTCGAGTGAAGGAGTTCAGGTACCTCAGGGCCCGGTTCACCAGTGAGGGTCCAGTGCAGTCAGTAGTAATGTGGACTACTAGTGGTCCAGGTGCTGATCCTGAAGGTGAGCTGTGGTCAGGTGTGTGCGTGGATCCAAACAACTAAACTGACTCACCTGTTCACCTGAGCTCAGTCTAAAGTCCAGTTCAAAGATTCCTGATGACATGAAACCGTTTCAGGACCAGCGAGCTCCTTGACTGAGCCTGACCTGTCTGCCTGTACCTGTCTGTCTGACTGTCTGTCTTTCAGCCTCAGGTCAGTTTCTCTCGACTTTGCTGACTCTAGCTCAGTTTCTGGCGTTCAGGCAGTTGCCGTGGAGACATGTGAATGTCCGTGGGGTTACAGTGGAACTTCCTGTGAGGTCAGCAGTTCATTTCATTGAACTTTATCAAGTTACTGTAGTACTGGTTGTACTGGTAGTACTGTGGTACTGTAGTACTGTTTTGAGAATAGCATCAACCTGTGTGTATTCTTGTGTATTTGTGTGTGTTTGCGTGTTTTAGGCGTGTCTCCCAGGCTTCTACAGGGTGGGCGGAGTTTTGTTTGGAGGAAACTGTATGCAGTGTGAATGTAACGACCATGCCATGGAGTGCGACATCAATGGAGTTTGTTTGGTGAGTTTCAACAACCTGAAAAAAGGGTACAGGGTCAACAACAGGGGCAACGACAGGGTCAACGACGGGGTCAATGACAGGTGCAACGACAGGGACAACGACGGGGTCAACAACAGGTACAACAACAGGGACAACGACGGGGTCAACGACAGGTGCAATGACAGGTGCAACGACAGGGTCAACGACAGGTGCAATGACAGGGTCAACGACAGGTGCAACGACAGGGTCAACCACAGGGACAACGACAGGGTCAACATCAGGGACAACGACGGGGACAACGACGGGGTCAACGACAGGGTCAACGTCAGGTGCAATGACAGGTACAACGACAGGTACAACGACAGGGACAACGACAATTAAGCTGTTACCATGGCTACCGCTGACTAAACATCTGTCTGTGTGTGTCTCAGGGTTGTACCCATAATACTACTGGTCCTCACTGTGATCAGTGTCTTCCTGGTTTCTATGGTGACGCCACAGAGGGAACAGCAGAGGACTGTAGGACTTGTCCGTGTCCTCTGACGGAGCAGTCCAACAGGTAACAGTAGTGTGTCTGTGTGTATATAAAAATGTGTGTGTGTGTGTGTGTGTGTGTGTGTGTGTATATATATATATATATATATATATATATATATATATATATAAATATGTGTGTGTGTGTGTGTGTGTATGTTTCAGTTTCAGTCCCACCTGTGTGCTCGAGGCATCCGGCCAGGTGTCATGTGACAGGTGTCAGGAGGGATACACAGGAAGTAACTGTGAGAGGTGAGGATGACTGACTGTCTGATTCACCAATTAGAATCAGTGAGCTTGGCGTGACAGCTGTCTGTCTGTGTCTCCAGGTGTGCCAGTGGTTTCTATGGTAACCCACAGATAGTGGGCGGGGCCTGTGTCCGCTGTGAGTGTAACGGTAACGTGGATGTCAGAGAGGCGGGCCACTGTGATACTGTGACAGGGGAGTGTCTGCGCTGCCTCGGCAACACTGCTGGGAGGCATTGTGAGGTCTGTCAGCCTGGTCACTATGGAGACGCTGTGCATGCCAAGGACTGTCAGGGTGAGACACACACACACACACACACACACACACACACACACACACACACACACACACACAACACACACTAATACACACACAGGAATGTTGATCCTTTAAAATCCAGATTAGATTCGACCTCTGACCTCATTCTGTGCTGTCATATGACTGTGTGTGTGTGTGTGTGAGTCTCTTCATCATTTTCTGATCAATCATTGTAGCCTCTGTGATGTCATCATATGGTGTTCAGATGTTACATGTTAGCTCTGTTAGCTCCATTGTTAGATCAATATGTATCTATCTATCAAAGATCTTAATGGTTATGGAAGGTTAATTCAAAATGAAGCAAATGGTTCAATATTCAGGATGTTAACAACAGCACTGATTTTATATCCTATATATATTTTATATGTTTTTATGGGTGGTGCAGTGGTTAGCACTGTCGCCTCACAGAACCTTGTTTGGTTCTGTCTGTGTGGGGTTTGCACGTTCTCTGTGTGTCTCTCTGGGTTCTTCCCACAGTCCAAACAGCAGTTACAGATAATGGATGGATGGATGATATATATTACATATATATTGATGACACTTGTTGTGTTATCTGTGCTGCCTAATCATCTCATATTGGTTTCTTTCTTTGAGTTTGGGACTTGTAATTTTAACGCCATCTGTGAGGGGCGGGGCTTCACACTCTGACTGACAGTGGGCGGGTCTCTCTCTCTCTCTCTCTCTCTCTCTCTCTCTCTCTCTCTCAGAGTGTGGCTGTGATGTCAGCGGCTCCCTCTCTAGTGTCTGTGATGTCACAACAGGTGAATGTTTGTGCAGACAGAACGTGATGGGACGCACCTGTGACCGTTGCCAGGTGAGACACACACACACAAGTCTGAACTGTCGATGTTTCTGATTATTCAATCGTAATTTGACTTTTTATTCATTTCATTTTGTTTTATTTCATTTTTTTGCTTTTTTTCAGTTGGGGTTTTTCGGGCTGCAGAGTGGGCATGGCTGTCAGGCTTGTGGTTGCAGCCAATTAGGATCGCTCTCTGAGTCATGTGATGCCAAGGGGAGGTGCCAGTGTGCAGAGGGCGTGGCTGGACATAAGTGTGACCACTGTAGCCATGGTTACTATGGTTTCCATGCCAACGGCTGCACAGGTAATGAAATAGCAAAGGTAACGTGTCACTGATTGGTTGTCCGTCTTGACTCTGATTGGTTGTAATCTGTTGTCTTCCCAGCATGCACCTGTGATCACACAAAAGGAAACTGTGACCCTGAGAGTGGAGAGTGCATCTGCCCGGCCCACACAGAGGGAGACACCTGCCACAGGTGTGAGACAGGTTACTGGGGTCATGACCCCGCAACTGGCTGCAAGGTACGCAAGGACATACACACGAATACACAAGAATACACTCTGGTACACACAGGTAACCACAGGTACACACAGGTACACTCAGGTAACCACAGGTACACTCAGGTACACTCAGGCACACTCAGGCACACTCAGGTAACCACAGGTACACACAGGTACACTCAGGTAACCACAGGTACACACAGGTACACTCAGGTACACGCAGGTGACCACAGGTACACTCAAGTACACACAGGTAACCACTAGTACATACAGGTACACTCAGATACACTCAGGTACATACAGGTACACTCAGATACACTCAGGTACACACAGGTACACTCAGGTAACCACAGGTACACACAGGTACACACAGGTACATTCAGGCACACATAGTTACACTCAGTTAACCTCAGGCACACTCGGGTACACTCGGGTACACTCGGGTACACACAGGTACACTCAGGTACACACAGGTACACTCAGGTAACCACAGGTACACACAGGTACACACAAGTATACTCAGGTAACTACAGGTACACTCGGGTACACTCGGGTACACACAGGTACACTCAGGTACACTCAGTTAACCTCAGGTACACTCAGGTACACACAGATACACTCAGGTAACCACAGGTACACTCAGTTAACCTCAGGTACACTCAGGTACACACAGATACACTCAGGTAACCACAGGTACACTCAGGTACACTCGGGTACACACAGGTGTGCAGCCTAACTTTCTGGTGTCTCTTTAGCCATGCAGCTGCAGTGCAGCAGGAAGCTCCACCCCTCAGTGTGATCTGACCAATGGACAGTGTCACTGCAGAGAGGGGTTCTCTGGGAGGTCATGTGACCAGTGTGCACCTGGTTACTATGGTCACCCAGAATGCTCAGCGTGTGGCTGCGACGTGGTGGGAGCAGATGAAACGTTCTGTAACACAACGCTGGGAGTGTGTGACTGTCTACACACTGGAGAGTGTGTGTGCAAGGTACCATACCTGTGTGTTTGTGTGTGGTGTGTGTGTGTGTGTGTGTGTGTATATATATATATATATATATATATATATATATATATATATATATATATATATATATATATATATATATATATATATATATATATATGTGTGTGTGTGTGTGTATATATGTGTGTATATATATATATATATATATATATATATATATATATATAAATATGTATTTATAGGTATGTCCGGTCGTGTGTGAGGAGTGCGTCTCTGGTTGGTTCGCTCTGTCAGCTGACAATCCCGATGGCTGCTCGCAGTGTTTTTGTTCAGGACTCAGCCGAGACTGTGAGGAGCAGGGAGGCCTCTACAGAGTACCTGTAAGTACGCATCGTACTGCATACATAGATATAACAGGCAGGACTGTACAGAGTTCCTGTGAGTACAAGTACACATCATACCTCCACATGGAGCTTCCTGTGATGTCACAGACCGCTTCAGGTGTCCTTGGTGGTCTTCTTGGTCCTAACCCTTCCTCTGACGAAGTCTTCACTTGTTTATGTCTTTCCTCTCATGATCTCGATGTTCTGAGGTTCTGATGGTCTGATGTTCTGATGTTCTGATGTTCTAATGTTCTAATGGTTTCATGTTCTGATGGTCTGAGGGTCCGACGGCCTGATGGTCTGATAGTCTGATGGTCTAAGGTTCTGATGTTCTAAGGTTCTGATGGTCTGATGGTCTGAGGTTCTGATGTTCTGATGGTCTGAGGTTCTGATGTTCTGATGGTCTCATCCTGATCTCTCCCTTCGTAGATCAGTTTGGCTCGCACTCCTGCTCTGCTGTCATTGGTCAGTCAGTCTAACCTGCAGGGTGAAGTATCTGGAGTTTACCAGCAGGGCGGTGACATGCTGCTCGACACCCGACAGTTCAACAGCAGCAGGCTGACCGGCCCACTCTACTGGAGACTGCCCCCCCACTTTGAAGGCCCGCAGGTACTGTTGACTCCATCCCTTCACGTTGACTTACAGGAGTGACCCTTCAGCCACTGTGTACTTACTGTGTACTTACTGTGTATTTACTGTGTACTTACTATGTACTTACTGTGTATTTACTGTGTAGCTGCTGTCGTACGGTGGCCTGCTGTCTTACATCATCACCTTTTATGCTGAGGACGGCTCTGGGTTGTCCAATCAGGAGCCTCAGGTCCTGATGAGGGGCGGGACTCTTAGGAAGCTGGTCATATACAGTGACATGGTTGCCCCTAGCAACGGCATTAGGACACAGCATGACATCAGGATGACAGAGGTATGCCGCTGGGAATTATGGGAAACCTGCCACAATATAGCATACAATTAGCGCAAAATGAATCTGTCAGACTGACTGTCTGACTGACTGACTGTCTGACTGTCTGACTGTCTGACTGACTGTCTGACTGTCTGACTGACTGTCTGACTGTCTGACTAACTGACTGACTGACTGTCTGACTGACTGTCTGACTAACTGACTGTCTGTCTGACTGACTGTCTGACTGTCTGACTAACTGTCTGTCTTTGGATGTTTTAGCACACGTGGAAGTATTTTAACTCGGTGTTGGAGAAGTCGGTGAGTCGTGCTGACTTCATGTCCGTCCTCAGTAACATCGAGTACATCATCATCAAGGCGTCATACGGGACGAGACTGCAGCAGAGCAGGTACACACACACACACACATATATATATATATATATATATATATATATATATATATGATGTCATTTCCTGACTCTATATGTTTTGTTCAGGATCTCCAACATCACCATGGAGACGGTGGTGGAGGTGGCGGTGGAGCCGGAGTTACATGAGAGGGCAGAGGTTGGAGAGGGCGTGGCCAGACTGATTGAGTCCTGTATCTGTCCACCTGGATACACTGGACTGTCCTGTCAGGTAATTTATTCATGCGTTACCATGGCAACCACAGAACCCACAGTAGTTAACAGTAGATGAGCCTCAGAGCACCATCCAGTGGTTATGTACCTGTCTCTCTCATTCTGACCTGTCTCTGGCTACCTGATCTGTCTCTCTCATTCTGACATGTCTCTCTCTACCTGATCTGTCTCTCTCATTCTGACCTGTCTCTCTCATTCTGACCTGTGTCTCTCATTCTGACCTGTCTCTCTCTCTCTGACCTGTCTCTCTCTCTCTCTGTGCAGGAGTGTGCAGCAGGTTTCTTCCGTAAGCCTCTGTCTGAGTTGTCGTCTCAGAGTAAGAAGTCCTTGTTTGTTCATCCATGTGTTCCATGTCGCTGCAGCGGCCACAGTGAGAGCTGCGACGCAGAGACTGGAGACTGCCGGGTAACATGCTAACATATGCTAACGCATGCTAACACATGCTAACACAGACAATAGAGGTGGGTAGAGTGATGTTTCTATTTTGTTGTACAGGGCTGTCAGCATCACACCAGTGGGCGGAGCTGTGAGCTTTGTGCCATGGGGTATTATGGGAATGTCAGTGGCTCCATTAGCGACTGCTCGCTGTGTGCCTGCCCCCGGCGGGACAACAGGTGAGTTGCACTTTGATGATACTTTACTTGTTGTCTTCTCTCAGCTTGCTGACGTAAACTGTGTGTGCGTAGTTTTAGCCCCACGTGTGTGTCTGAGGGAGCGCATGGTGATTTCCGCTGCACCGCCTGTCAGACGGGGTACGAGGGGAGATACTGTGAGAGGTGAGGGTCATGACATCACAGGGTGATGATGTAATATGACTTTTATTTTGAAATTCTGGCCTGAGCTCACATGTTTGATCACATGTTAAAGGAAGTGACATCACTGCATGCGTGTCATCCTGCAGGTGTTCTATTGGTTACTATGGTAACCCGTCAACGCCCGGCGGTGTGTGTTCACGATGCAGTTGCAGTGGGTGGGGCTCTCTGCGGCCGCTCTGTGACCCGCTGAGTGGACAGTGTGATTGTAAGGCCGGGGTCAAAGGTCGGTCATGTGACCATTGTGACGAGAGGCACATCCTGCAGGGAGGACAGTGTGTGTGTGAGTAACCATGACACGTGCAACATCAGACATCATGTGTGTTTGTTGCGTGTTATCAGACGTCATGCGTGTGTTTTGGTCTCCAGCTTGTGATGACGAGTGCAGTGGCATTCTGTTGGATGACCTGGAGAAAATACATGCCCACTTCCTGTCTGTTAACCTGAGCGCTGTTGCCGTGGCACCGTACCGTCAGCTCGTGTTGCTGGAGAACCAGACCAGCGCCATACAGGTAAACGCACTACATGACCTGATGATGTGTGACACTGCCCTGCCCTGTTTCACCTGTTTGAGTCACTCACCTCTGTGACCTCTGACAGGTGGACGTGGCCGCTCTGCACCTGTCCAGAGTGGAAGATGAGCTGAATCATGTGACCTCTGACCTCAGCGCTTTGATGCAGCAGGTACCCAGGGTTCACTCTGTTATATAAACACTACAGGTAGGCCACAGGGGATTGTGAGAGTTCATATTTTTCCTGTCTCCTGATTGGCCAGGTTGCACATCTGTCTAACAACCTGGACAAAGTGGGCGTGTCCACCTCACAGGGAGCAAAGCTGCTGGAGAACATAAGCAGCCTTCAAGACAACATCCAGGGTAAAGTTAGCCTGTGCAGACATCATTAACGTGTCATAGGTGACATCATGACCAGGAAGTGCTTTTCAAAGTAAGATGACATAAAACAACTCTGTAATCTGATTGGTCTAGTGCTTCAGAGAGAGGCGGAGCGTCTGAATCAGACCAAAGAGGACGAGCTCAGTTCAGCCAATCAGACACGTCTGGTGCATGAAGTGGCCTCCATGTTGGAAACCATCAGAGGGGTCAACCTGATGGCCGCCAGTGTTGCAGCCAATCAGGAGCTGGGGTGTGTTTGTGTGCTTTATGAATAATTAATTAATTTGTCTGAACACTCGTTAACTGTTGTTAACTCTCTGCAGTCTGGCAGAGTCTCTCGTCGACTTCCTGCAGAACCACTTCCTGTCCAGCAGGGCGGCAGCTGACAACAAGCTCCGCCCCCTGTCTGCCTCTCTCAGCGTTGCCATGGAAACGCTGCAATGTGCATACACACACCTGAATGACGCCGCACGCCAAAACACACAAACACACACTCTGCTGGACACCATACACACTCTTCTGCACCGCTACCAGGTAAACACACACGCACACCTGAGCCAGGTGTAAACAGACACCTGGTCAGGTAAACACACCTTTATTGTGTCTGTTGTGTCCTGCAGACGGTCCGTCATAACCTGAGCACTGAGTGTTTGTTTGAGGGCGAAGTCATGGAGGACAGTCAGGTGCTGCTGGATGACGCAGTCAGCCTGACAGAGGACTTAACAAACACCACAACAGTGAGACATCCTTCAAATCAATCAACAATCAATCAACGACCACTGATCATTAACATGTACTAACATCATCTCACCTGTGTGCAGCAGGTGGAGGTGTTCAGCGGGCAGTTGGACCAGTGGAGCCCCCTTCTGAGGAAACAGGTGGATGCTTTGGTCATTGGACTGAAGACGACTGACGCTCTGGAGAACGTTTACCGTGCAGAAAACCATGCCCACCTGCTGCAGAGCCACGCCCACTCCCTGTACAGGTGTGTGTGTGTATGTGTGTGTGTGTGTGTGTGTGTGTGTGTGTGTGTATGTATGTGTGTGTGAGAGTGTCTGTGTGTGTGTGTGTTAACTGCCTTCTTCTCTCTCAGCTCCCTGTCATCGGTGTGTAACACGTCTCAGAACAGCAGCCGATTGGTTCAGCTTGACAGTGACATCACAGAACGAGTTGCCTCCGCCCAGCAGGCCGCCTCAATTGCCCATGCCACTGCCACACTGTCTCTTAACATGGTGAGTCCTCACCTGTCATCGTTCCCACCTGTCGTTTTTTTCACCAGTCGTTTTCTTCACCTGTCGTCCTCCTCACCTGTGTCCTGTTTGTGTGTTTCAGACTCTCCAATCAGAGCAGTCGCTCTCAGTGGAGGGCAGAGCCAAACTGAACATCAGCTCTGTGGTTTTAGATGAAAGTCGACGAATCAACGAGACAGCTGAAGGTCTGTCTGTCTGTCTGTCTGCTTGTCTGTCTGTCTGTCTGTTTGTCTGTCTAACCATCTGTCTGTCTCTCAGACTTACAGCTAAACATCTCCATGGTAACCAGTCGACTGGGATTGGTCAGAGAGAGTGTCCATAACTTCAGCCTTCTCCTCCATCAGCCAATCAAGGAGCTTCAAAATCTCTCCAGCGGTGAGTGACGAATGAATGAATGAATGAATGAATGAATGAATGAATGAACGGAAGGACAGACAGACAGATGGATGAATGGACGAATGAATGAAAGAATGAATGAACGCATCCTTTGCTGTTTTCAGGTTGGTCCACGTCGCTGCAGCAGACTCAGTCTCAGGCTGCAGTGACACACTCCGGCCTGCGGGATGCACTGCAGCGACTGCACAGCCTCAGACAGCAGCTGCAGGATTCTTCTTCTGTGGTGGAAAACACCAACAGCACAGCGAGGGAGACCAACCAGCTGGTGATGGTGACACACTCTGCAGGTACGTCAACACTTTCATCAGGGCAAACTGCCCAAAGATTTACAGGCTGATAACACTTCCTGTTTCCTGTGTGCTCAGCCAATGAGGCGCAGCGTAAGCTGGAGGAGGTGGAGCATCGCACAGACCGTCTCATGGACCGGATAAAGCCACTGAGCATGCTGGGAGAAACACTGAGCAGGAATCTGTCTGACATCAGAGAGCTGATCGATCAGGCCAGAAGACAGGCGGCCTCGGTACATAAACACACACAAACACACACACACACACACACACACACACACACACACATTTATATAGAGCCTCCAGAGGGCGCTGTGTTCTGGTGGTGTGCTAGTGCTTCATGAGCTCTTTAAGATATGATGGTGTCTGACCATGAAGAGCTTTGATCTTGGTTTCTGTCAGAACACGTGCAGCAGCATTCTGAATTAGCTGCAAAGTCCTCAGAGATTTCCTGCAGGTGAGTGAGGTGAGCAGCCTGATAAAGCGTTACAATAGTCCAGCCTAGAAGTAACAAATGCGTGGACTAGTTTTTCTGCATCCGTGTTAAAGGACAAATCCTGATCAAAAACAACTCCAAGATTCTTTACGGTGGAGCTGGAGGCCAGGGTGATCCCATCTAAAGTAACTAAGTCTCTAGAAAGAGAGTTTCTGAGGTGTTTGGGTCCAATTACAAGAACTTCAGTTTTGTCTGAATTTAACATCTGAAAATCATCCAACTTTTTATATCCTTAAGCACACGTTCAGACAGGGACATGGACACCGGACGCCAGCAACGTTTTTCAATTCATTTCAGTGGGGGTCGTGCGTTATTGCGTCTGGGAGAGAAGTTGAGCCAGATTCACCTTTTGGGAAAAACGGAGCCCCACGTCACATCCCGCAAGCCAATCAGACACTCAGATTGGTCAAACCTCCACAGACAGCCTCTGAAGCAGAGGCTATCCTAGAGGATTCACAGACTAAACTCTAATAATCTACCTGTGTGTGTGTTCTGACTTTGTTTATTTCATGTACCAGTTTCTAAATCTGAGTCCGACTCGCAATTTACGCCAAAATATAACGACACGAAGAAGTTTAATTTGATTTGTGTAACAATGAAAATTAAAGCTGCAAGCAGCGATGTACGGGCCCTCGCACATCGCACACCCGTCCGTCAAGTGTAGAGCAGACTGACCAAGTGTAGGGTGTCATCGGCATAACAATGAAAATTAAAGCTGCAAGCAGCGATGTACGGGCCCTCGCACATGCGCACGTCGGGGTAGGTGCTGGACACCGTCCCACGCGCATCGCACACCCGTCCGTCAAGTGTAGAGCAGACTGACCAAGTGTAGGTATACACCCAAACATGTACTTGTATTTGTGTGAGAATTGTACAACAAATGTTGTGTTATAGTCATACACAGGACAGCAGCATGATGTTGTTTCAGTGTCTGCTTTTATATGAGCAGAGCAACATGTTAAAAGTGACACTTGCAACCACCAGCTTTAACCTTCTGGCCACTAGAAGGAGACAAACACACAGGCACAAGTATGGAAAGCTGTCATTGCTAAAGTCACAGAGAGTCCTCGCACTTTGAGAAGTCGCCACAGCCACACCATTCCGACTTTGGAAAAGACTTTGATAACTTTAATTCCGCAATGGCTGAGGAGTAACCTGGCCAAGTTTGCAGCCGTTACCATTAAATCTGTAGGACTACTTTGATCATATGCAAGGTGTGTAAACAAAGTGACGTTTCCAATCACCAGCAGGTGGCGCTATAGGTGAGTGTCAGTATAATCATATGTATGCGTTCAGGCCATGTCCAGCGTCCACCCTATGACGTTTGGTCAGGTTCGGACAATGTATGCACAAGTTAAAAGCGACTTTGTGTTTTGTGGCGAGCAGTAGAGAGTCGTCAAAGTTTGAGGCAACACCACGGCCACACCCTTCAGACCTTTGAAAAGTTGTCCATAACCTTTATTCACCCATGGCTGAAGAGTAACCTGGGCAAGTTTGAAGCCAGTAGCATTCAATCTGTAGGATGAGTTCGGTCACATGCAAGGTGTGGAATTGGGCAAAAATGCCGCCAAATTGCATCTTCCACCTAAAATGTCTGACTTCCTGTGCATATGGCACCATGGCGTCCAGAGGCTTTTTTGTGTGTCTGGGCATGACGGAGGCGTGTAGCAAATTTCGTCCGCCTACACAAAAGTATTCCCAATGGTAGGGGGTTTTTGAAAATTTGTAGGGGGCACTATAGCCATTTAGCTCTGCCCACACACGATACCCTTCACATATGTACGAGGTCGTCAGGGTGGACGAGTGTGCCAAGTTTCATGACCATGCGATGATGAAAAGGTGTTCAAACCACAAACGCCATCACACGACTTTCGCCACCTGGCCACACCCACACCGTATTAGGTGGTGTCATTGTTAGGAAGCATCACCAAGTCCTGAAGCCCTACATGAGCCAATTTGATGACACTGCAGCGATCCAGATAGGCGTGACACCTTGACATGTAAAGCGTGACATTTCCAACCACCAGCAGGTGGCGCTATAAGTGAGTGTGAGTATGAGCATATGTACGCGTTCAGGCTGGGGCCAGCGTCCACCCTATGACATTTGGTCAGGATAGGACAGGGTCGGCAAATAAGTTTGGACCCGGGCCAATTTTTTTTCTGACAATTCCATCGCGGGCCATGACCATGCTTTCCTACTGGAAAAAAAGGTTTTCTATTTTTTCTATTATATTAAAAATAAACGTTATTTAACTTTAAAAATGCATTTAATTTAATTTAAAACATTCATTTGCTTCTATGTGCTATTATTACGCCCACTGCTGCATCTCCTGGCGTCTGTCATGAAACAGGCAACCTGCCCTAGCAACCAGTCGTAACTAATGTATACAGCAGCGCAGATCTGTTTCCCCATGCCGCTGATGTGCATTCACATTGATATTTGAGCCGACCTTGTTTGTTTTTTTTGTTTTTTATTTAATGAAACATATTTGTTCAGGTTGTCCGTTGCAAGAGGGACACAGGACACTTTTATTTTCCACAGGTTACAGCACACGCACGTGCCAATTAGCGCTCCAACCTGTGCGTCAAGTAAAGAGGCTGCAAGGATGTTCTGGCTGCTGTTTTGTCACATTACTTATCAGCTACTTTTCAATAAATGTGAAATCTGTGGAATTGTTGTATTTTTGACAGAAAACATGAGGTTTAAAAGATATATATATATATATATATATATATATATATATATATATATATATATATATATATATATACATATATATATATATATTAAAATCGATCAACGTCATCTAGCGGGCCAGATATAATTGATTGCGGGCCGCTAATTGCCGACCTCTGGGATAGGACAATGTATCCACAAGTTATAAGCGACTTTGTGTTTTGTGGCGAGTAGTGGCAATCGTCCAAGTTTGAGCCATCGCCACAGCCACGCCGTTCAGACTTCAGGAAAGTTTTTGATAACTTTTAATCCCCCATGGCTGAAGAGTAACCTGGGCAAGTTTGAAGGTGTTAGCATTCAATCTGTAGGGCGAATTCAATCATATGCGAGGTGTGGAAATGGGCAAAAATGGCACCAAAACAACTTCCACCCAAAATAGCCGACTTCCTGTGCATCTGGCACCATGGCGTCCATAAGCATTTTTGTGCGTCTGGGTATGACACACGCGTGTACCGAATTTTGTCATCCTACGCCAAAGTCACCCCATTTATTTTGCGTTTTCGAAAATTTGTAGGGGGCACTATAGAGCCATTTTGCGATGCCAATGCCCGCGACCGCCAAATTATCAAATTTTTTCATAGGCATGACGTGCCGGCAAAAATCCGTGACTTTTGCACGTATTTCATCCCAGAAGACAGACAAGAAGTAAAAGAATAATAATAATAGTGCAGAAAAATTCCTTCAGTTCCAATAGGTCCTCGCGCCGCTGTCGGTGCTCGGGCCCTAATTAATGGAGTGATTCCTAATAATGTTCTATGCTTCTAAAGGAAGCATATATAAACTAAATAGAAGTGGTCCTAGTACAGAACCTTGTGGGACTCCGTGACAAACTTTGGTATGCATGGAGGATTCATCATTGACGTGAACAAACTGAGACCGATCTAGAAATACGACTTAAACTAGCTTAGGGCGGTTCCTCTGATGCCAATTTGAGGTTCCAGTCTCTGTAAAAGAATTTGATGGTCAATGGTGTCAAATGCGGCACTAAGATCTAACAGGACAAGTACAGAGATGAGTCCTTTGTCTGATGCCATTAGGAGGTCACTTGTAACTTTGACTAGTGCGGTCTCTGTGCTATGATGCACTCTAAATCCTGACTGAAAATCCTCAAATAAACTGTTCTTATGGAGAAAGTCACACAGCTGATTAGCTACAGCTTTCTGAAGTATCTTAGACAGAAAGGGAAGGTTTGATACCGGTCTGTAATTGGCTAAGACCTCTGGATCTAGAGTGGGCTTTTTAAGAAGAGGTTTAATTACAGCTACTTTAAAGGACTGTGGTACATATCCTGATAATAAAGACAGATTAATCATATCCAATAAAGAAGGGCTAACTAGAGGTAAAACATCCTTGAGCCTGGTTAGGATGGGGTCTAAATATATGGTGTGGTTACGATGATGATGATGATGATGATGATGATGATGATGATGTCATCAGATTAAGGTGGCGGTGCAGGCGGACAGAGACTGCGTTCGTTCCTACAGACCTCAGATTCAGTCAAGTAACTTCAACACTCTGAGTCTGACCCTGAAGACGTCGAGTCCAGAAAACCTGCTCTTCTACCTGGGCAGCAACACCACGGTAACACTACACAACTACTACACAACTACACAACAAACACTACACAGGACTGGAGTCCGATCCTGGTCCCAGGAATCTAAACCTCATTTATGTATTCAGGTGGACTTCCTGGCAGTACAGATGCATGATGGGAAGGTGTCTCTGGTGTGGAACGTGGGCTCAGGCAGTACCAAACTGGAGTTTCCTGGACTGGACATCACCAACAACAGATGGACCAGAATCAACGTGACACGGTAAATACACGCCTCATCACATCAACACGTCACATGATAAAAACAGATCACACGATGTAATGTCTTCATGATGTCATGGCTGATAGACCACTCCCCTTGTTTATGAATGTGTGATGATGTCATGGCGTTGGCAGGTTTGGGGCCCACGGCTCTCTGTCGGTCCATCAGCTGGAGTTGGAGTCGGCTCCGTTGCCCGCGGTAACAGCGACATCACCAGGACCATCCCGGGTTTTAGACATTGACAGAAACTCTGTGATCAACATCGGAGGACTGGGAGCTCACACTCAGGTAACACAGACACGCATCAGGTGTACAGGCGTGTGTAGCGGTATACAAGTGCACAGGTGATAACTGTGTGTGTGTGTGTGTGATGTCAGAGCCCCACAGTGCTGCGGTCCTCCACCTTCCAGGGCTGTCTGGGTGAAGCATCGCTCAACGAGAGAAGCATCGGCCTGTGGAACTACATTAGCAGAGAGGGCGAATGTGGAGGCTGCTTCAGCAGGTAAATACACAGAAGTGACTGACAAAACACCTGGATGACCACAAAACACCTGGAGCCTCATGTACAAAGGTTGCGTACGCACAAAAACGTGGCGTACGCCCTTTTCCACGCTCACGTTCAGATGTATCAAACGTGAAATGATCGTGGAAACGTGTGTGCCCCACGCCAACTTCATGGCTGGCGTACGCACGTTTCTACAGCCATTGTTCCTTCAGCGACACTTAGAGTTGATGCTGGGAAACTGTTAATAATGTGAAAACAAGTAGTCATCAGAGTGATGTCCACATCAGAGACACACTTATAAACAATTAACACACCCACATGTTTGCAATTATATGGGTGGATATAAAAGCATGCGCAATGTGATGAAGAAAAAGGTATTAACAATGGCAGCGTTAGCGTTGTTAGAGGACCTTGCAAATGGTGCAATCCGACG
>CM071618.1:733190-933190 GCA_036365135.1 Miichthys miiuy
ACTAACTTGGACTCTCTTTGAACTCTTAGGTGAGTGCTGAGGTCAGCCGGCGGTCTGTGTCTGTGTCTGTCAACGGTTCAAGTCCGGACTCTGTTACAATCAAAGGAAACCAGCTGGACGTTGACGACACACTTTACCTGGGAGGACTGCCACATGCACATGCCACCAGGAAGATTAATGTACGTATGACATCGTTCTTCACAAGCTGACTGTGACCTGGTAAAGGTCATATGACTTAGTGATGGTCATGTGACCTTCACTTCCTTTGTTTCTCTCAGGTGAGCAGCAGTTTTGCAGGTTGTGTTCACTCCGTCAGTCTGAACGGAGCCGTGTTGGATCTGTCCAAGCCAGCCTCACAGCATGATGTCACTTCCTGTTTCACCAATGATCAGACAGGAAGTTACTTTAATGGAAGTGGATACGCCACCATGAGTGAGTCAACACAAAGAAGACAACATGACACAAGCGTGTTGAGCGGGAGCGTGACGTCTAACCAGCGCATTAAACTGTGTGTGTGTGTGTGTGTGTTCAGTGCATGATGGTTATAAGGTCGGCTCTGACGTGTCTGTGTCTCTGGAGTTTCGAACGAGCCAGTCAGAAGGAGTGTTTCTGGGAATCAGCAGTGCAAAGGTTGACGCCATTGGACTGGAGATGATCGGTGGACAGGTAAGCATAGAGTTACCTGTGTGTGTGTGTGTGTGTGTACGCGTGCGTGCGCGTGTGCAGTGATCATCTCCTGTATGTGTCCTTAGGTGGTGTTTAATGTGAATAACGGGGCTGGTCGAGTGTCGGTGCGTTCAATTGGTCAGGTGTTGTGTGATGGACAGTGGCACCGCCTGTTGGCCAGAAAAACCAAACACACCCTGATTCTGAGTGTAGATGGACGGAGTTACACCACACCCAACCCTTACCCACAATCCACCTCTGCTGAGACCAACAACCCAGTTTACCTGGGAGGATATCCAGGTGAGTCACAGCTCTGAAGTCTGCTACAGACGTCACATAAGAACCATGTGGCACTGATACTGACCTGTCTGTCTCTCCACCTGTCCATCTCTCTACCTGTCTGTTACAGTCGGGGTGAAGCAGAACTGCCTGTCAATCAGCTTCAGGTTCAGAGGTTGTCTGAGGAACCTGCAGCTCATTAAGTCTCACCTGAGCGATACTCTGAACCTGAGCTCGGCCCACTTCCTGATGGGCGTCACTCCTAACTCGTGTCCTGTTGCCTAGCAAAGCCGAGTTCGGTTCTGATTGGTCCACAGACACCAACAGTTTACATGACATCACTGTGACTTAATTTGTAACTGTGAATCATTAAAGATCATCTGAAAACTCCTAAAACTTCTACCATCCCTTCATGCAGCATTACCTCATATTATACTTGCCCTGGGGTCCTGGTTCTCTCTTCACAGAAGCACAGAAACTTTGTTTAATTGATTCATTCATCATTTTATTTCAGTTTCGAAGGTAAAGACAATGAAACATGACACCCAGGGGGAGTGGTCAGTCTGTAACATGACACTGGGGGGAGTGGTCAGTCTGTAACATGACACCGGAGGGAGTGGTCAGTCTGTAACATGACACCGGGGGGGAGTGGTCAGTCTGTAACATGACACTGGGAGTAGGGGGGAGTGGTCAGTCGGTAACATGACACAGGGGGAGTGGTCAGTCTGTAACATGAGTGTGTAACATGACACCGGGGGGAGTGGTCAGTCTGTAACATGAGACTGGGGGGAGTGGTCAGTCTGTAACATGAGTGTGTAACATGACACCAAGGGGGAGTGGTCGGTCTGTAACATGACACCGGGGGGAGTGGTCAGTCTGTAACATGACACCGGGGGGAGTGGTCAGTCTGTAACATGTGACTGGGGGGAGTAGTCAGTCTGTAACATGAGTGTGTAACATGACACCGGGGGGAGTGGTCAGTCTGTAACATGACACCAAAGGGGAATGGTCGGTCTGTAACATGACACCGGAGGGAGTGGTCAGTCTGTAACATGACACCAGGGGGAGTGGTCAGTCTGTAACTTGATACCAGGGGGAGTGGTCACACAGAAATCAATAAATCAATCAAATAAATAGACATAAAAAAACTAAGACAGATGAGTAAAATAATTCAGAACGAGGGTTTCCATGTTGAAATGAGAGAATGGCACATTACTATTGCATTATAGGTAAATACAGAGCTGAATTTTAGCTGCTATACAGTGAGTGGTTACAGTGCTAGTAATCATGCTCTATTACATGTCAGACAGGAAACAGTTTGCAGCAGACTTTCAGAATAAAAGACCCAGTTTTGACCAGGCAAGAGTCAGGTGATCTCACCTGGTGAGGTCCGATGTGATGCAAACTGTTTCCTGGATGTTTCATAAAGCTGCTGTCTCTGAGGAGCAAATACACCTGAGTCAACCAACCAATGAGACACCTGCATTAACCTGTTGGGGTGTCAGGTGTGTGTGGAGATGGGGCTTCAGCAGAAGGTCAAATCTTCGTGTTAATTTGTGGTGACAGTTCATCTGATGTTGACTGGCTCCAGCTGTCAGGTTGCTATGAGAACATGTTCATGGCGCCACAGCAATGCTACCTGTCTGTCTCACCTGTTTGTGTTTTTAAATAGTTTATTCCTTTAATTGAACTAAATCTAATTATCTATATAACTAATGTTCATTTTTCTGAAGCTAACTAAGCTACTGGCCCCACACCCAGTCAGACAGACAGGTGCTGCTGTGTGTACACGTGTACATGCATGTGCGTGTGTGTGTGTGTGTGTGTGTGTGTGTGTGTAAAGCCTCAGTTCTATTAATGTCCTCTGGGTGTCGCTGCAAACAGTTTCTTAGTTGGCTCTGTAGTCTGAACTACAACTCCCATGATGCAGCAGAAGCTTCTGTAGTCAGTCCTAAAAGAGAGACAGAATATGTCTTTATCATGTGATCTCTGAGCTGTATAAAGATGTTATCATAATGTTTCATGAATATAACAGCGTCACAGGGATTCAATTCATCTGATTATTCAGCTCACAGATGACACAGGAAGTGAGAGCAAAGATCCAACTGACACCCACCTGTGATGTCAACCAATCAGAGAGCTCGATTTTTTAGAGTAAAATGCAATCTGACCACCAGATGGATCAGTCATCCATTAACTCAGAGAGAGGCTAGGCTAAGTTAGCCAGAAGAACTTCCTGCACATGCTAGTTAGCAAGTTAACAAGCTTCAAAGCATGGACCACAATGTTGGCATAGCATATTAGCATGTCACCACTGTCCTCTCAACAGTTTGTGATTCTGAAGATGAACTCAAGATCTGGCTAACAGGTGGACAACAGACATAAAATAAAAACAACAGGTGGATGACAGACAGATAAAGGTGGACGACAGGTGGATGACAGACAGATAAAAGTGGACAACAGGGGGCAGGGCCACACTCCCTCATTGGGGCTGTAAAATGATGTCACATTTGAGAGGACAGTGAATAATGTTAGCATAGCATGTTAGCATTGCATGATTGTGTTTTATGCAGCCATATTGAGCCAAGAAACTGATGAGTCATCATTGATCAGCTGATTGGTCAAGAAGGTGTTTCCTGAAGACGGCTTCAGTTTATCTTCACCAACCAATCACCAATCACTCGTCCTGTTCCTGTTCTTCTAGAACATTTTGTCCAATCAGAACATTTCCTTCTGTCTCCTAACCAATCAAAGCTTCTCTCTTCTGGCTGAACTTCCTGTTCCTGAACACGTGTGTAAAACATGCAAACAATGTTTTGTATGCTGCCATGCAGCAGCCAGCCAATCAGCATCCAGCCTGAGACCTGTCGGACGGTCTGTTACCTGTGATGTCACTAATCAATCACATGATCAGGAGAGACCTCTGTTTCTTTATGGACCACAACTCGTGTGACGGACAGCTCAGGATGCTGCCGCCGTGCCTCGCTGAGTACTGCCGCCAGAGCCTTCAAGAAAGACACGTGGGTCAGAACCTGGTCCAGATACCAGTCCTGGTTTAGGTCAAATAATCCAGGTCTGACCAGGGGCTCTAATCAGGATTTAGTACCTTTTTGTTATATAATTTAATAAATTCATCATTTTATTTCATTTAATTTGATGTTTGCATGTACATGTAAGCAACATTAATTTAATGTAAACCATAGTCTGTATGAATACTCCATTCTGATTGGCTGTCCAATCCTGATAATGGACAAACTGTTTTTAATGAATGAAAAGTATTTACCTGGTCATGGTCGATCTCTGTGTCTCCAGAAATCACAATTCTCTTTTCGATTCTGGTTTCTGAGATTCCCCCTTTCACTGTCTGAAGAGAATTTAATTTATTATTGATTTAATTGATCTTTACTGGATCCTCCCCAGTTCTAGTTCAGGTATTTAACTTCCTGATGGACAGTGTGATGGTGTGTGTTACCGTGGTGACCAGTGTTACCTTGGTGATGTGTGTAGTGGTGGTGGTGTTGGAGGTCTCTGCAGTAAAGGTCTGGGAGCTCAGCAGCAAACCTGCAGGAGGATCAGAGTCCACTCGGCTCTGAAACACAAAAACACTCACATGATTGATCACATTATTGATTCAGTATTGATGAAATTGATGGAAGATTATTGATTATTCTGGTGTCATTTTATAAATACAGACTGAGCTCAGCACATTAAGACTCAGTTTAGAGGAATTATTCATCCTCACCCCTGGAGCTTCATATGTGAGAGTCTTCCTCATCACTGGGACCTCCTGATAGGAACACAGAACATTAACAGATTTAGAAACTGAAAGCTGATTTGAATCCAGTCTGTCTGTTCTCAAAGGGATAGTTTGGTTTTTTGAAGTGTGGTTCTATGAGGTTCTAGTGCACGCTAGCATATTCTCACTGCTTTACTTTGCCATCAGACAGTTGGAACTTCATTGTCACAGCCATCAAATTTAACGTATCCCAAAACCTAAACCCAGTGCAGCAGATATTAATCTGCGGATCTGAAAATGTGCTCACTGGTTTTACTGCTGACTCAGTCCAAAGAGACCGCCATGGACTGACCGTGGATCAGAGCCTCATAGAACCAAATTTCACTGAAAGAGAATTAACCCTTTAAAGATTTAATATTCTGAAGTCTCTTGGTTTGTTACATTGCCTTCATATCACAAGCAGAAGGAGCAGGAGTCAGTGGGGTAGGAGTCACTGGGCAGGAGTCAGTGGACAGGAGACAGTTGGGTAGGAGTCAATGGGAAAGAGTGACTGGGCAGGAGTCAGTTGGGTAGGAGTCAGTGGGTAGGAGTCAGTGGGCAGGAGTCAGTTGGGTAGGAGTCAGTGGGAAGGAGTCAGTGGGGTAAAAGTCAGTTGGGTAGGAGTCAGTGGGCAGGAGTCAGTGGGCAGGAGTCAGTTGGGAAGGAGTCAGTGGGGTAAAAGTCAGTTGGGTAGGAGTCAATGGGCAGGAGTCAGTTGGGTAGGAGTCAGTGGGTAGGAGTCAGTGGGCAGGAGTCAGTTGGGAAGGAGTCAGTGGGGTAAAAGTCAGTTGGGTAGGAGTCAGTGGGCAGGAGTCAGTAGGATAGGAGTCAGTGGGCAGGAGTCAGTGGGGTAGGAGTCAGTGGGCAGGAGTCAGTGGGGTAAAAGTCAGTTGGGCAGGAGTCAGTTGGGTAGGAGTCAGTGGGTAGGAGTTAGTGGGCAGGAGTCAGTTGGGAAGGAGTCAGTGGGGTAAAAGTCAGTTGGGTAGGAGTCAGTAGGCAGGAGTCAGTGGGGTAGGAGTCAGTGGGCAGGAGTCAGTGGGGTAAAAGTCAGTTGGGTAGGAGTCAGTGGGCAAGAGTCAGTGGGGTAAAAGTCAGTTGGGTAGGAGTCAGTGGGCAGGAGTCAGTGGGGTAAACGTCAGTTGGGTAGGAGTCAGTGGGCAAGAGTCAGTGGGGTAAAAGTCAGTTGGGTAGGAGTCAGTGGGCAGGAGTCAGTGGGGTAAACGTCAGTTGGGTAGGAGTCAGTGGGCAAGAGTCAGTGGGCAGGAGTGACTCGGCAAGAGTTAGTGGGGTAAACGTCAGTTGGGTAGGAGTCAGTGGGTAGGAGTCAGTGGGCAGGAGTCAGTTGGGAAGGAGTCAGTGGGGTAAAAGTCAGTTGGGTAGGAGTCAGTGGGCAGGAGTCAGTGGGATAGGAGTCAGTGGGCAGGAGTCAGTGGGGTTAAAGTCAGTTGGGCAGGAGTCAGTTGGGTAGGAGTCAGTGGGTAGGAGTTAGTGGGCAGGAGTCAGTTGGGAAGGAGTCAGTGGGGTAAAAGTCAGTGGGGTAGGAGTCAGTGGGCAGGAGTCAGTGGGGTAGGAGTCAGTGGGCAGGAGTCAGTGGGGTAAAAGTCAGTTGGGTAGGAGTCAGTGGGCAAGAGTCAGTGGGGTAAAGTCAGTTGGGTAGGAGTCAGTGGGCAGGAGTCAGTGGGGTAAACGTCAGTTGGGTAGGAGTCAGTGGGCAAGAGTCAGTGGGGTAAAAGTCAGTTGGGTAGGAGTCAGTGGGCAGGAGTCAGTGGGGTAAACGTCAGTTGGGTAGGAGTCAGTGGGCAGGAGTGACTCGGCAAGAGTTAGTGGGCAGGAGTCAGTTGGGTAGGAGTCAGTGGGTAGGAGTCAGTGGGCAGGAGTCAGTTGGGAAGGAGTCAGTGGGGTAAAAGTCAGTTGGGTAGGAGTCAGTGGGCAGGAGTCAGTGGGATAGGAGTCAGTGGGCAGGAGTCAGTGGGGTTAAAGTCAGTTGGGCAGGAGTCAGTTGGGTAGGAGTCAGTGGGTAGGAGTTAGTGGGCAGGAGTCAGTTGGGAAGGAGTCAGTGGGGTAAAAGTCAGTGGGGTAGGAGTCAGTGGGCAGGAGTCAGTGGGGTAAAAGTCAGTTGGGTAGGAGTCAGTGGGCAGGAGTCAGTGGGCAGGAGTCAGTGGGGTAAAAGTCAGTTGGGTAGGAGTCAGTGGGCAAGAGTCAGTGGGGTAAAAGTCAGTTGGGTAGGAGTCAGTGGGCAGGAGTCAGTGGGGTAAACGTCAGTTGGGTAGGAGTCAGTGGGCAAGAGTCAGTGGGGTAAAAGTCAGTTGGGTAGGAGTCAGTGGGCAGGAGTCAGTGGGCAGGAGTGACTGGGCAAGAGTCAGTGGGCAGGAGTCAGTGGACAGGAGTCAGCTGGGTAGGAGTCAGTGGGCAGGAGTCAGTTGGGCAGGAGTCAGTGGGCAGGAGTCAGTTGGGCAGGAGTTAGTGGGGTAAAAGTCAGTTGGGTAGGAGTCGGTGGGGTAAAAGTCAGTGGGCGGGAGTGACTAGGCAAGAGCCAGTGGGGTAGGAGTCAGTGGGGTAAAAGTTGGTTGGTAAGAGTCAATGTCAATGTCAAATGTCAGTTGGGTAGGAATCAGTGGTCAGGAGTCAGTGGGGCAGGTTTCTTTGGAGCAGTGACCACTGGGGCAGGTTTCTTTGAAGCAGGGACCACTGGGGTAGGTTTCTTTGAAGCAGGGACCACTGGGGTAGGTTTCTTTGAAGCAGGGACCACTGGGGTAGGTTTAACTCAGTGTCTGTCTCACGTGTTACCTCCTGCAGAGGTTCATCACTGTGGATGGATGGCTGCGTCTGATTGGCCGAACTCGGGGAACACCTGGAGGTGGGGAGGGGTAAAGAAGGAGGGGAGTTTTCTCCAAACTGCCACCCTCCCTCATCCTCCTCAGAGTCATCAGAGTCCTCGTTGTCGTGGTAACGCTGACAGTTGTTAGCCTCCTTGATAGTTAGCTCCTGCTCAATGTGGCTAACTACAAAGTTAGCATTAATGCTATCCTGACTAGCATCATTAGCACCTGGACTCTGAGCTTGTCTAACTGCAGCATCCATGGCTTCCTCCACTGCGGCCTGTGCTAACACGCTGATAGCATCTTCACTAGCATTGCTAGCATTGTCATCATTAGCCTGGCTGCTAGGTTCAGAATCACTGACATCATCATCACTGACCTCATGTTTATTGGCTGGATTATGAGCCTGGTTAGCATCATTAGCATTGTTACTGTCATCGTCACTGGCCCATTCCTCTGTGACATCATCAGCATGTGTCATGCAGGCCCCTGGTGGAAGGGATGTGGTGTTACTAGGGAGCGTGCCCACAAGATTTCCTGTTGCTACCTGAGGCTGGTCTGCCACTGGTTGGTCCTGATCACATGGCTCCGTCATCAGGAAGACCGTCTCCACCTTCTCTGATGTCTGAAACAGGAAATTGAGAGGAAAGGGACAAATTAACCAGGGGTAGGTGAGAGAGGGCAGGCTACAGGTACTGAGGTAAGAGGTGTCGACAGACATACAGACAGACAGACAGACAGACAGACAGCACCTTCAGCAGGTTGTGTTCTCTGAAGGTTTTTTGTTCTCTGGCCGATTTCAGCAGAGCCGACAGTTCAGGAGACATTTCATCAAAGGAAGGTTTAGGCTGCACACACACACACACACACACACACAGGGAAAGAGGAAACTTAATGTAAAAATAAACGTTTTTGTTTTTAAAACGCCGAGCTGCAGCCATGCGTGGGCGTGGCCAAGTGGACGTGGTCAGTGTGGGTGTGGTCTGTTAGGGTATGAAACATATGTTAATAATTAGTCTTTAATTACATACATATGTTTAGCTGTCAGTACTGAGACTGACTGTGACCAGACAGGTAGTGATATCAGGTAAGGTTAGGTGAGGTCAGGTGAGGTTAGGTGATGGCAGGTGAGGTCAGGTGAAGTCATGTGAGGTCATTAACTTTGATGGTGGCTCCTGATCTGTGAACATGAAGGATGAGGCAGAGAAAGTAAGCAGAAACATACAGGATGTGATGAAACACAGCAGCAACAAAACTTCAAAATAAGAGCCCTGTGAGAACATCCTTTGAAGGTTTTGGACCCCCCAATCAGTCTGGTTCATTGTTTAGTCTGTTCACCTGACCATAGTGGTCCAAGTCGTACCAGAACAACTTGTTTGTACAGGAAGTGGTCTGAGTTGGCTCATAGATTAATTCTGATGGACTCAACCAACCTCCATGTGACCTGACTACAAGAGCCAATCTGCAGGTTAAACAGGCTCCTGGTGCCAGGTGACAGAGACAGGGTGACATCCAGAGGGAGTTCAGACTCACTGCCCCTTCAGGATCCATTTGAGGTGATTCAGGTTGATCTGAACAGGACCTGAGGTTAGAACACGCCGGAGGGATCATATATGTGGCTTGGGTCCACCTCAGGATCATGTGCTCAGTCCTAATTTTATTATATTTATTAGATTAGATTAGATTAGATTAGATTAGATTAGATTAGAAATACTTTATTAATCCCAAACTGGGAAATTGCATAGCAATATTATGATATTATGATATATGAGTATTATGATAATGAGTTAGCCCTCTGCCAGTCCGGTTCTGTTTCAGTTTAGACCTCATGACTTCAGTCCAGGACTCCGCGGCTCTGGTTGTAAACACAAAGATATGAAGGTTTTACAAAACCTTCAAACAAGGAGTGAAGCATCAGAAAGCCAAAGAAACCAATCAAAACCAGGGAAGACAGACAGGAAGTGAAAAGCAGTGAAACATAAAGACTTTGCCCACGCCCAACGGCAGCCAATCAAAAAGAAGACAAAGGGACAAAAAGAAAGTCTGAGGTCGCTCTTTGTCTGCCATTTTGATCCAACAAGGAAGTGAAACAAAATGGCAACTGGGAGGAGGTAAAGGGAGAAGCTGAGTTCAAACTGAGCACTTCAGCTCCACCGAGTCATCTCATCTCCACCACCGAGTCATCTCATCTCCGCCACCACGTCACCTGATTTCCACCACTGAGTCATCTCATCTCCACCACTATGTCACCTGATCTCCACCACCGAGTCATCTCATCTCCACCACTACGTCACCTGATCTCCACCAACAAGTCATCTTATCTCCACCACCGAGTCATCTCATCGCTACCAACGAGTCATCTCATCTCCACAAACGAGTCTTCTCATCTCCACCACCACGTCACCTGATCTCCACCAACGAGTCATCTCATCTCCACCAACAAGTCATCTCATCTCCACCAATACGTCACCTGATCTCCATCAACACGTCACCTGATCTCCACCAACACAGCCTGGCTCTTAACTGTGGCAAAGATGGGAGACCAGACTGTGGAGTGGAATTATCTCAAGCATTTATTCACAACTCAAAAGTATTTAACAGAAAAGGTATATAAATGTCAGTAATCAGCAGTGTAAGCATGTGCGTGAATGTGTGTCAAACAAACAGAACAAAAGCAGTGGCTGCAGCGGCAAGGGCAAGAGAGAGCTCTGCAGTATGGACAGCCTTATATAGACACCACACCAGCCCAGGTGTCTCATCAAGTAGATGACCCTCCCACGACCTGGAACCTGCAACAGAGAGCAAAGCAGCAGAGAACACAGAGGCACCAAGTGAAGTGGTGGGGTCGTCACCCGCCCCTTAAAAACAGGGTTCCCACCAGAAATGCCGGCCAGCCAAAACTACACAAAATTTAATTAAGTGATCTACTCAGAACCACTATAGAGAACAAATGCATCACCTGATCTCCACTAACAAGTCACCTAATCTCCATCTACACGTCACCTGATCTCCACCCACACGTCACCTGATCTCCACCCACATGTCACCTGATCTCCATCAATGTGTCACCTGATCTCCAACTGCCTTATCACCCTCCTGCTGGGAGAGTTGAGGTGTTCAGTTTGAACTGGCTCTGACGAGCCTTATTTTGTGGTTCAGTACTGCAGGGTTTAAACGCCACTGTCAGAGTTCTGGATTTGCTCTTCATGCTGGTTTCCATGCCGACCACCAAACAGCGTACCACTCTGGCCAGAGAGGGTGACGTCCTGCCCATCAGGTGATCTGGCGAGGCACTGGGACTTAACACGACCAAAGGCGATTTCAGAGGGAGGACTGGAGTCACAGGTGAGATCACTGAGGCTCCGCCTCCTTTCATGTCATCCCCACAAATTACATCACTGATGATGTCACAGGTGTTGGTCGGCAGCTCCGTTGGTGAGGTTGGTGTCTTCACCTCACAAATGGTGATTAACTTTCCCCTTGGAATGACATCATCAGCAGTGGACAGCGGGATGACTCTGACCTGCCGGCCTGCCTCCATACTCCCTGTTGTCACAGTAATATTGGAGCTGTCGTCCCTGGTTGTCATGGTGACGACCCTACCGGAGGCGGTGTCATAGCTTTGCCCAACAGTGTAGCTCTTCTCTTTGATTGGCTGAGGGGGAGCTTGGTCTGTTATGACCTCGCCCATCTGGAGTGCACAGGTGAGCAACATCAAACACACAAAGACTGATTAACCAATCATGTGACAGATGTGGTAAGCTCAGGTAATAACATCAGGAGAGATGAGTGTCTGTGGTGAGTTCACTGTCTGTAATAACATCAGGACAGATGAGTGTCTGTGGTGACTTTACTGTCTGTGGTGAGTTCACTGTCTGTGATAACATCAGGACAGAAGAATGTCTGTGGTTAGTTCACTGTCTGTAATAACATCAGGACAGATGAGTGTCTGTGGTGAGTTCACTGTCCTTAATAACATGAGGACAGATTAGTGTCTGTGTTGAGTTCACTGTCTGTAATAACATGAGGACAGATGAGTGTCTGTGGTGAGTTCACTGTCTGTAATAACATCAGGACAGATGAGTGTCTGTGGTTAGTTCACTGTCTGTGATAACATCAGGAGAGATGAGTGTCTGTGGTGAGTTCACTGTCTGTGATAACATCAGGAGAGATGAGTGTCTGCGGTGAGTTCACTGTCTGTAAAAACATCAGGACAGGTGAGTGTCTGTGGTGAGTTCACTGTCTGTGGTAACATCAGGACAGATAAGTGTCTGTGGTTAGTTCACTGTCTGTAAAAACATCAGGACAGGTGAGTGTCTGTGGTGAGTTCACTGTCTGTAATAACATCAAGACAGATAAGTGTCTGTGGTTAGTTCACTGTCTGTAAAAACATCAGGACAGGTGAGTGTCTGTGGTGAGTTCACTATCTGTGGTAACATCAGGACAGATGAGTGTCTGTGGTTAGTTCACTGTCTGTGATAACATCAGGACAGATGAGTGTCTGAGGTTAGTTCATTGTCTGTAATAACATCAGGACAGATGGATGTCTGTGGTGAGTTCACTGTCTGTGGTGAGTTCACTGTCTGTGATAACATCAGGACAGATGAGTGTCTGTGGTGAGTTCACTCTCTGTAATAACATCAGGACAGATGGATGTGTGGTGGTGAGTTCACTGTCTGTGGTGAATTTACTGTCTGTAATAACATCAGGACAGATGAGTGTCTGTGGTGAGTTCATGTCTGTGATAACATTAGGATAGATGAGTGTCTGTGGTGAGTTCACTGTCTGTGGTGAGTTCACTGTCTGTGATAACATCAGGACAGACGAGTGTCTGTGGTGAGTTCACTGTCTGTAATAACATCAGGACAGATGAGTGTCTGTGGTTAGTTCAGAGTCTGTGATAACATCAGGACAGATGAGTGTCTGTGGTGAGTTCACTGTCTGTAATGACATCAGGACAGATGAGTGTCTGTGGTTAGTTCACTGTCTGTAATAACATCAGGACAGATAAGTGTCTGTGGTGACTTCACTGTCTGTGATAACATCAGGACAGATGAGTGTCTGTGGTGACTTCACTGTCTGTGATAACATCAGGAGAGATGAGTGTCTATGGTGCGTTCGGGTGACTGTGGCTGTGCTGTGTTTGACAGGGTGCGTCTCATTCATTCACCAGCAGGTGTCAGTGTGTTTCACCTCATCTGGCTCCAGCGGTTCAATCATCGGAGAGTCGTCGACTCGTCGTAGAGGTGAGGAGGCGAGACGTTTCTCCCACTCTGTCATCCCTCCTCCTCCTCCTGCTCCTCCTTCCTCTAGGAAGGAGCGTCTCAGAGCGCTGATGGAGGTCGGAGGTCTCTGCTCCTCCTCTGGACTACCCAGAGTCTCCTGAAGAAACAAACAGTCAGTCTGAGTCAGGACAGAACGCCAACATCAAACACACTGACGACAGGTGACTCACCAGAGTCTGCAAGTCTTCATCCTGATCAGACTAAGTGACAGACAGACAGACAGGTTCATGTTAGTAGAACAAGGAGCTAATTGACACCTGCTGCTCTGTGTGATACAGGTGTAGTTCAGGTTCATTAAGATCAGATCAACAGTACCTCAGTTGGCGTCAGGTCTCCGTCCACAGCTGTGTCAGTCAACTCAGTCTGAAACAGAAAGACAGGTGAGACAGACAGGTGAAATAGACAGACAGGTGAGACAGACAGACAGGTGAAACAGAGAGACAGATGAAACAGAGAGACAGGTAAGACAGACAGGTGAAACAGACAGACAGACAGACAGACAGGTGAAACAGACAGACAGATGAAACAGAGAGACAGGTGAAACAGACAGACAGGTGAGACAGACAGACAGACAGACAGGTGAAACAGACAGACAGACAGACAGACAGACAGACAGACAGACAGGTGAAACAGACAGACAGGAGAAACAGACACACAGACAGAGAGACAGATGAGACAGACAGACAGGTTAAACAGACACACAGACAGACAGGTGAAACAGAGAGATAAGCGAAAGAGAGAGACAGACAGAAAGACAGGTGAGACGGACAGACAGGTGAAACAGAGAGACAGGTGAGACAGACAAGTGAAACGGACAGACAGGTGAGACAGGTGTTTGTCACCTTGGTGTCAAGTTTCTGAGGAGTCGGGGGACTCTGCTGAGACAGTTCTGTCTCTCTGGTCCCTTCTTCCTCCTGCTGCACCTCCTCCTTCTCCTCCATCACCAACACCTCTTCAACTAGGAGACAAGGAGCCATGGAGAGGAGGAAACATAGAGACACGGAGAGGAGGTGTCAGTTACTTTCGGATCCACAGTCACCTGGTCTGACGCGTCTCCTCTGATTGGTCGTTTTCTATACCTTGCTCCGTCCTTGTCTCCTCTGTCCTCCTCTCAGGCGTTACCATGGTGATGAGGTCACTGACGGCAATGGCTTTCGATGCTCCGTACAGCCCCGTACCCATATCTACACACACACACACACACACACACACACACACACACACACACACACACACACACACACCAGCTGTGATGTCACAACCACAGAGAGCGTAACCATAGCAACCACCAGCCAGCTTCAGCAGGAGTAACCATAGCAACCACTGTGATGCTGTCAGCCAAGCTGTCTTCGTGTTCATCAGCGGCAAAGCATCACGGGTGCTCGTTGCCGAGGCAACGGCACATTCAGCCAGTCAGAGCTCAGGTGGCATGCAAGGCAGCCTGGGCCAGTCAGCCAATCAGCATTGACCTGTTATTACATCATCACACAGCTCGCTAACCAGGATACAAGCTAACAATGCTAACAATGCTAACTGTGCTAACTATGCTGACGTCAGACTTCCTTCCTGTCGCTAAGCCACGCCCCACTGTGTGAGGGCGGGGCTTAGATATTTCCATGACCATATTTTAAGATGGATGATGGGTTGAAGCATTTGACTGGACAGAAGATGATGACTGATGATGTCACTGATGACGGGACAGAGGTCTGACATTACATCAACAAAAACAAGATCTGATTGGACAGAAATGAAGACAGCCAATTACAAATGTGTCTGAATGAAGCAGAGCCCCACCAGCCAATCAGGACACAGCATTTCCTGAGAAGCTGAATGAAGTGAAGCATTCAGAGTGTGGCCAATCATAAAGCAGTACTGCTACAGTACTGCTACAGTACACAGCAGTAACGGCCTCTACCTGTATGTGGACTACCATTGGCTTTGGGGGACGCTGTGATGGCCGGAGAGCCAATCAGAGGTGACGTGGTCCTTGAAGCTGAGGACCAATCAAAAACCCTGGTTACCAACCAGAACAAGACAGAACTGACCAATCACAGAGCAGGACTCTTGAACCGGAACTCTCCTCCTGCTACTGCTAAGGTGAGTAGTAAACTATAACCACACCTACTGAGACCAGAACCAATACTGACCTATCACCCACATATAACCCACAACACCAACTGCTAGGCCTAGTCTTACTGATACACCACCATGACTACTGGGACCAGAACTATTACTACCACTGGGCCCGTAAACAGGACCAGTACGAGGATGGTCATGAAGAGTACCTCCATCCAGGCTGCGGCTCAGCATGTTCCGCTTGCTGACGCATCGTGGGAAATGTGGTGCAGGTCTGGAGATCTGAGCGCTGGCTCTGCGACTCTGAATCTGTGTCCGACCACTGTAACGAAACTTTGAACCCAGAGACAGGACCTTCTTAGGGGTTTCTTCTGGAGACATCAGCCTGAGAGACAGACAGGGAGAGAGAGACAGGCAGGGTCACATCATATCATGTTGTCATGTCATACATCACGTTGTGACACTGAACACATCACAGGCAGACTAACCTGAAGAAGGAGTGATGTTCCACGCAGACTTTCCAAAGTCTTTTAGCTGCTCTGTGGTTCAACAGCTTGAAGCCAATCGTCGACTCAAACTGGTCAAACTGGAGACAGACAGACAAACTGGTTATGTTTACAGGAACAGGACATGAGTAACAGTCTGTGGTTACTTCACATCCACCAATCAGACCAGACCAGGACTCGGGGTGTCATGTCTGAACTCTTCTTCTGTGGTGTTGAGCTGTGTGTTGGCATCTCACCTCTCCGGGTCGGATCTTGATGTAGAAGTTGTTTCTTTTGTATGAGATCTTCAGGATCTTCGGCCATGAGAATCTGTTGATCCTCAGTCTGTCTCTGTAGACCAGCAGACCGCTACTGCACACGCCCAGCATGATGGCCACGCCCTCCGAGTCCTGCACACACACACACACACACACACACACACACACACACACACACACACACACACACACACACACACACACACACACACAGACACACACACACACACACACACCATGGCTTCGTGAATGACTCAAATGGAAGAATATTTAGTGCGATCAAAAATGATGTCAGGGTTAGGGGGTGTTTGCTTGACCCATCCAACCACCTCCACCTCCTCCTGGACTTTCTTGGTCAATCTACCAATGAGTCCAATCATTTCTAACAGCCCCTAAACAATTCATAACATTTACGCAAACCATTTTCAAGTGCACCTCTCAAACACGCAGTACTAATGCAGTGCTAATGCTAACACTGTAAAGCAGCACAACAACAGTTAGCTTCAGTCAGACAAGAGAAAGATAATATATGTTTGAGGTGCAGTGTTTGGAGTGAGACCAGGCTGGGAGGACTGGGTCTCTGCACCAGGGATCTCTATAATGTTTGATGAGCAAAATAAATAATTAATGAATAAAAGAAACGCTGAATGATGACATCAAGATGTTTGTATGAACACTCACACAGTCAAACACACTGAAACACACCTGCAGACAAACAGTCTTACCTCGGACTTAGCTGAAGGCAAGCAATCAAAGCGGCTTCCTACCATCTACTCCATTCAGACAGACAGGTAGACAGGCAGACAGGTAAACAGACAGACAGACAAAAAAAGAACAGAACAGCTGGTCTAAATGTGAAAATTGACCATGCCATTCAAACATAACAATATTAACATTACAGTTACATAGATATATCCTTAACCATATAATCTGTAACTTTATAACTGTATAACTCTGTAACTAACACAAAAAACAACAACAAAAGAACAGAACAGCTGGTCTGAATGTGAAAATTGACACTCAAACATAACAGTCAGGGACAGTCAGCTCGGTAAGAAATCAACCAGCTCTACTGTTCCACCATTGATCTTTGTGTGTGATTGTCCTCAGTCTTATGAACATCCAGCTGTATGGTCATCGTTATGAATGAAATAACTTCATGTCCTGATTGAAGATCATGCATCAGTGTACAGGGTCTGGAGCTCCGGTATATTCGTGCAGACCCTTGTGGTCTGGATTCTGATGAAGATACATGGTGAGTCCAGGTGTTGTAGACTGACAGCTTGCATGATGATGTTCAGCACCAGCTTTTCCAGGTAGTTCATGTCAGTGTAACCTGCCGGTACTGACTGCATTTTGAGGGTTGGGATGTGTTTGGCAGCAGTATGATAGTGGATGTCTGTAAGATTCACAGAAGAGTTAGTGAAGAACAGGAGAGAGCTCCATGGTATAGTTTGTCTTTGATGCTGTTTGTGGATTTGAGGGAAGTCCAGTCTGTCCAGAGGTTTTTTTTTCTTCTTCCTGTAAACAGGGGTTGATGTCAGGGGAATCTCCAGGGTTTGGAGTTGTGGTGCTCATACAGAACTTATTGTCGCTGGGACCTGGACTCTTAGGTCCCAGTTTAAAACAACGATAAGTGATCAGGACTCTGTAGATCCAGTCAGAGCTGCTGCTGATCCAGATTGGAATGACATTAAGGTTTCACTCTGTGTGCAATGAATTTTCCATCATTGATTCAGTCTCTCAGTAACAAACACACAGATGATTGATCGTGGACAGGAAGTGGGCCATGTATTGATTGATCAGACAGTTGAAGATCACTGACGTGTACTCATTTAACATAAGAGGAGCACTGTGGGGAAAATATTTATTTTATACTGTAGAATAACTTGTTTTGTTTTTTAAGTCATCCCACTCTGTGAAATGATGTGAAAACACTATTTAACTGAAAATAACACAAAGAAACTGATCAATTCTTAAACATAAAATTGATTGAATGTTTCGAATTTGATGAACAAAGTTGTTCAGTGTGAACAAAGTCTGTAACAGTTGTGAGCAGCTGAAAGCAAACAGTTGCTGGATCATCTCCCAGTGAATGAGGGTACCTGTCAACAGGTGAGTCACTTGACAGAGAGGCTGAGTGTGCAGTAAAGATGTGGAGGGGTTCACCACTCTGTGAAAGACTGCTCTGGAAAATAGAGCAACAATTTAAGAATAATTTTTGTCAATGTAAAATGACAAAGAATCTGTGAATTTCATCGTCTACACTTCATCACATCAGTCAAAGATTCAGCCAATCAGAAGAAAGCTCTGTAACAAGGGACAAGGCTGAAAACCAATCATGTGTGTCGGTGATGTTCAGGCCCTGCAGACAGCAGAGCATCAAACACAGACAGGATTCTGTCATGGACATCACTGCATGGGCTGAGGAACACTTCCAACAACATCAACACACTTCATCTCTGACTCCACTAATGACAGCTCAGACTCCATGATTCCACCACGACTCCACCATGACTCCACCAAGAGTCCACCATGCAAAGAGGAAACCGGATAGAAACCAGATCTTGTAATGCCACTGTCGCCTTCTGTGGGCCAGAGCTCATTTAAGATGGACTGAGCTCATTTAAGATGGAATGAGCTCATTACAAAAGACAGCATCCATGATGGTATGACGGAGTTGGAGCACATGATATGATGGGTAACCTGACCATGGCATGAACATAAGTGAAGGCTCCATTAATGCTGAACAATATAAACAGGTTTTGGTTGGACATCATGATCTGGTCCACGTATGACCACTGATCATGGCTGACTCAGTGAGGAACCTTCAGAACAAAAACCCTATCAGACCAGAACCCCAGAGAACATGCTGCTGTTCTACCAGAACCACAGAGAATATGTTATCTTTGAATTCTCTTGTGTTCTGTTACCTTTGCGTGATGAAGATCGACTCCGTACATTGAAAGTTTCTTTACATTTTCCAGGAAGTGCATCTCTGCTTCAGCCGGTGTCATTCCTCTAAAACAAATACACATTTGTTAGTTTGACATCTTCAAACATTCAAACATCTATTCACCATGAATCTGCATCCTAGATGATGTTGTTTCGTGTTCTGAACCTGTATGTTCTGTGCAGCTCCATGATCTTCTCCTCCATTTCTTTTGTTTGATTTGGGGCAAAACTGAGTTGACTGACATCATCTGAACCACACTCATCTGATGTGAACAGAGAGAAAGACAGGTAGTCACAGACAGGTCACATGAAACAGACAGACAGGAAAGTGAACAGGGTTTGGTCGGATACAGCAGGGTCCAGTACCAGGATCGTAGTCTCCAAGCTCTGATTGGATGGTGTAGGAGCCGAGTACAGTGTGAGTTGCAAATGAACACGGGAGGCGACCAGAAACTATATCCTGTCTGAGCTGGAGACACAGGAAGTACCTGCAGGCAGACAGGAAGCAGACCTTTGTCAGGTACAAACAGGTGAATATATGACAGAGCTTGATTTACTTTACTTCAGTCGACTTACCTGGTGATGTCCTCGGAGAGCTGGGCAGGGTCAGGAGGGTAAAACTTGACATTAAAGGAGAAATTCCAGGGAACACCTGACAGACACAGATGAGGGAGTCATTTAACACAGGAAGTTAACCAACTGCCAGCCAATCAGGAGCAAACATAGATGAAGGGGACCGGGCCACTGACCTCTAACCTGCTTCTTCATCTCCTTTGACGGGTCCAACCAGTTCTACAGGATAAGAAGGACAGACAGGTCAGCAGACAGACATGCAGGTCAACAGTCAGACAGAGAGACAGACAGGTACCTTGTTGTTGTCTGCGTCTCTGAAGGATAGGGCGAAGTAGTCTTTTTCCAGCAGGTTGACGTGTTCACAGACCTTTTCGAAAAGCTGAACACCACGAGCTCGTTTCTACACAATAGATAGAGACAGGACTGAACACACAGTCAGCGTCAACACCGTCATGAAGGCCTGGTCCAGTCTTTGTCCTGGTTCACCTGTGAGTCTCACCTATCTGACCTTTCTGACCTCCACTTGTTTCACCTGTCTAACCTGTCTGACCTGTCTGACCTCCACCTGTCTGACCTCCTCCTGTCTGACCTCCACCTGTCTGACCTTTCTGAACTCCACCTGTCTAAGCTGGTTTAAGTCATATTTTTTATATCGATCTCAGTTTGTTCATGTCAATGATGAATCCTCCATGCATACCAAAGTTTGTCACACAAGGTTCTGTACTAGGACCACTTCTATTCAGTTTATATATCCTTCCTTTAGGGAACATTATTAGGAATCACTCTGATGCTGATGCTGATGACACCCAATTATATTTATCGATCAAGCGTGATGAAACCAATCAGTTAACTAAACTCCAAGCATGCCTTAAGGATATAAAAAGTTTGATGACCTACAATTTTCTGATGTTAAATTCAGACAAAACTGAAGTTCTTGTAATTGGACCCAAACACCTCAGAAACTCTCTTTCTAGAGACTTAATTACTTTAGACGGGATCACCCTGGCCTCCAGCTCCACCGTAAAGTATCTTGGAGTTGGATTTGTCCTTTAATGTCCACATAAAACAAATTTCGAGGACTGCTTTCTTCCACTTACGTAACATCGCCAAAATCAGACGCATCGTGTCTCAAGCGGATGCAGAAAAACTAGTCCACGCATTTGTTACTTCTAGGCTGGACTATTGTAACTCTTTGTTATCAGGCTGCTCCAATAAGTCTCTGAGGATTTTGCAGCTAATTCAGAATGCTGCTGCACGTGTTCTGACAGGAACCAAGATCAGAGATCACATCTCTCCTGTTTTGGCTTCTTTGTATTGGCTACCTGTTAAATCTAGAATAGAATTTAAAATTCTTCTCCTTACTTACAAAGCTCTTCATGGTCAGGCACCATCATGTCTAAAAGAGCTCATAGTACCCTACTACCCCTCTAGAACACTGCGCTCTCAGGATGCTGGGTTCCTTGTGGTTCCTATAGTCTCCAAAAGTAGATTGGGAGCCAGAGCTTTCAGCTACCAGGCTCCTCTTCTGTGGAACAAACTACCATTCTGGGTTCTGTAGGCAGACACGGTCAACAGTTTTAAGAGTAGACTTAAGACTTTCCTTTTTGATAGAGCTTATAGTTAGGGCTGGCTCAGGTCATCCCTTAGTTATGCTGCCATAGGACTAGACTGCCGGGGGACTCCCCCTCTCTCTCCCTCCTCTCTCTCTCTCTTATACTACTTATTGGTTGAAGATGTACTCACATCTCCCTTTACTGAAAACTCTACTCAAATCCCCCCTCTCTCTCTCTCTCCCCATCACCACCACCATCTGTAAACATACATGTCTCATTAATGCATGTTAATGCATGTTACTAACTAAACTTCTTCCCTGGAGTTTCTGTGCTCTCTCGTCCAGCAGGTTCTCATGAATCGTGGCTGCTGCTGTGGTCCTGCATGACGTCCACTACATATATTATTACTGTCATTATTGCTACCATATCTCCATTACAGTTTATAGTTAGTTATGTTTTGCTGCTGCTGTGCATCTGTGTCTCTCTCCATCTATCTGCCCCTCTCTCTCTCTCTCTCTCTCTCTCTCTCTCTCTCTCTCTCTCTCTCTATCTGTCCTATCTTTAACTCAACCGGTCGTGGTGGATGAGGTTTCTGCCTGTTTAAAGGAAGTTTTTCCTGTCCACCGTCGCCAAGTGCTTGCTCATGGTTGAACTGTTGGTCTCTGTAAATAATATTATAAAGAGTACGGTCTAGACCTGCTCTGCATGAAAAGTGTCATGAGATAACTTTTGTTATGATATGGCGCTATAGAAATAAAATTGAATTTAATTGAATTGACCTGTCTGGCCTCCATGTCTCTCACCTCCACAGTGTAGGTGAACAGGGATCCATCCAGCAGGGTCACTTTGGTCTGCATGGTCCTAAAGCTCAGCGGGTTCCTAGCAGGCGAGCGAGCGATCCAGCTGCTTGATGACAAGTGACTCGCTGAGTCCTCAGCCAATGAGCTTTGGGCTTGGCTCTGAGACAGTGCACCCTCTCCTCCCTGAAGATGCAGGAAGTGATGTCACATTCCTGAGTAACAGTCTCTTTGTTTACCTCTTTGTGGTTTTTACCTGTTTAGGTGTGGAGTGGGTGGCAGCTTCAGGGAAAGACTCCGTTTCTTTGGGCTGGGCCTCCTGTGGCTCACCTGGCTCTGTAGTCATGGTGATTCACCTGAGAGACAGTGATGACACGGTTACCAAACAGATGTGATGTCAGAACTGGAGAGGCATTCAATTGGTTTCTGACCTGGGAAGGCACATGCTCCAGTATAGACGACCAGAAGTACACACCCCGAAGTACACGACCCAAAGTAGACGACCTGAAGCACATGACCAGAGGTACACGACCAAATAGACTAGTTTGTGTTTAGTGACTGAGCTTTTTTTTTCTTTGTGCGAGCAGCAGCACAGGCAACATGGAGTCAACGGCCAAAACCTTTTTCATCGTTCAAGACATTATCAGGTGGTGCAGCAGTTTTCAACTCACCCAACACTGCTGAAGGACGTCGAACTATGTGTCCAAACATCAGTTACTTCGGACTGAACTCTGAGCTGTCTTGTGACACTTCCTGCATTGCAACCAACAACCCAGGCAGGCCTTCTTCCCAATCCTGAGAGTTCAGTACAATAGGAATCGCTTTGAGCTTATTTTCTGGACCGATAGAGTCAAACGAGAATTTCAATATGGGATCTGATGCTTGTTCTTCAGTACACTCTTCTCTAGACCATTATGGCAACCTGATCTTGACTGAGCTTGTTCAGAGCACTCACCTTGTTCCTCAGATTCCTGTAAGGGTGAAGCCACCTGCAATGTTACAAATCCTGAAAATTATCCATGCCTCGCACCGCAACCTCTCCAAATACCAGATCAGAGAATAGATGAAAACGATGTGTGGGAACCAACAGAGGAACCAACCCCGCACCAATTATAGGAGATCTTCCACCAGAGATAGGCAAAGTGCTTTCCACAAATAAACTCTCCACCCAAAGACACAAAAACCAACCCACTCAGACAAGTTGCTGCCACATGCAATGGCACTCGCAGAATAAACGTTATCAGTTATCCTTTAAATCTGTCACAACAAGTGACAGTGTAAAGAATGGACAGAGTATGAGTGACATCACACGGGTGAAGCTGAAAATACGCAGCAATGGCTGCAGCCATGCTGGATCTTCTGCTCACCCTCAGTACAGTTGTCATGAATGAGGAAATTAGCTATAGAGACCAAAGCTGTTTTTTGTACCAGGCTGTAAACATGTTTATTTCTGCTGTGAAGTTGGACATTTTAACATGGGGACTTATGGAGACTGACTCACTTCTGGAGCCAGCCTCAAGTGGATGACAAGAGGAACTGCAGTTTTTAGCACTTCCACATTGGCTTCATTTCCCAGCTTGGGAGGTTGCCACATGGTCACAACCTGATTACACTTTAAATATAAATAATATGATAATATATAAAATATATAAATGTAAGAAACAGTATAAAACATTAAACAAACATTGATTATAAATATAATAAATATAATAAATAAACATTTACACACACAGATGATGCAGGAGGTTTTCATGCAGTGGGAAACACCCCACTGCAACACACACACAAAAACACACACACAAACACACACACACACACACTCACACACAGAGCTGCAGTGTGATGAAGCAGAATGATGCACTCTCTCTCTCTCTCTCTCTCTCTCTAATAATCTGATCATCTCTTCTATCAATAACCTTCTCGTGTCCTCATCGATCAGCAGGTCGTCTTCACCTGTTTTCGTGTCCTCGTGTCTACCTGTCCTCCTGTCCTGTCCTCGTGCAGGACGCTCGCCCTCTTCCTCCCGGTAACGGCCGGACGCTTTTTTTATTATTACGTCATCTCTCTCTACGACAGAGCGCACGCACGACGGCGACGGCAGAGCTGTGACGCCATGACGCACGGCGCGGAGACAGATGTTCGTATTAAACCAGAGGAAGAGTGTGTGTGTGTGTGTGTGTGTGTGTGTAGTGTGTTACTCACCAGTAAATTGGAAACATCATCGTCATTGATTGAGACAGAAAAAGGAGAAGTTAATGTGAGGATTACAATATATATATATATATACACACACACACACGTTCATTAGGTACACCGGTTACCTGTACAGTGTGATCTGTGAGAAAGTGAGTTTATGTCACAGATGGATGTTGGATCACACTGTACAGGTGTACCTAATGAAGTGGCCACTTGGTGTACACAGTATATACAGTATGTACAGTATGTATGTATAGTATATATAGTATGTGCAGTATATACATTATGTACACAGTGTATATAGTATATACATTATGTACACAGTATATACACAGTATATACAGTATACTGTATATCCAATATCCATACTGTATATACAGCGTACATAATGTATATACTGCATATACTGTATGGCAGGGGTCGGAAAATAAGTTTAGACCATCGCGTGCCATGACCATGCTTTCGTACTAGAAAAAAAAGGTTTTCTATTTTTTCTATTATATTAAAAATAAACGTTATTAATTAATATACGTTTAAACATGCATTTAATTTAATTTAAAACATTAATTTGCTGTTATTACGCCCACTGCTGCATCTCCTGATGTCTGTCATGAAACAGGCAACCTGCCCTAGCAACCTGCCATAACTAATGTATACAGCAGCACAGATGTGTTTCCCCATGCCGCTGATGTGCATTCACATTTTTTAATTAGGCTATTTGATATTTGAGCCGACCTTGTTTGGTTTTGGTTTTTTTTATTTATTGAAACATATTTGTTCACGTTGTCCGTTGCAAGAGGGACACAGGACACTTTTATTTTCCACAGGTTACAGCGCACGCACGTGCCAATTAGCGTTCCAACCTGTACGTGAAGTAAAGAGGCTGCAAGGATGTTCTGGCTGCTGTTTTGTCACGTTACTTATCAGCTACTTTTTAATAAATGTTGTGAAATCTGTGGAATTGTTGTATTTTTGACAGAAAACATGAGGTTTAAAAGATATATTAAAAATATATATATTTTAAAATCGATCAACGTCATCTAGCGGGCCAGATATAATTGATGGCGGGCCAGTTTTGGTTAATTGCTAATTGCCGCCCCCTGCTGTATGGATATACAGTATATACAGTATGTGCAGTATATACAGTACATACAATATGTACACAGTATATATAGTATGTGCGGTATATACAACAGTATATAGAGTATATACACAGTATCAGTCCAAGTCTGGACAGGTCTGAACCAGAACTCTCAGATTTGGACTCATCAATCTAAAGTCCAGATGTCCTCTGGTCTAATGTCCATTCATGTGTTTGTTGGTCTCCATCAGTCATTCAGACCACGAAGGTGATTCACAGTCTGAACACTTCATGTTGAACTCTGAGCTGCTGTTCATCGTTGATCTGTGATGAACTTATCTGCAGCAGAGCTAACTCTGGCTCTTCTTCATGAGACACTTTGATAAGAGTGTTTGATGAAGACACATTCAGAGTTGTTGAAATGTTCTGGACTGACTGACCTTCACGTCTTAAAATAATGATGGACTGTTGTCTGTCTTCACTGAGCTGAGCTCTTCTTATGATAATATGGATTACTACAGTAGATGAATATTTACTGTCTGCCATCATGACCTCACACAGACAAATTATTTCACAGTTTGATGTCTTCAGTTTCTACAACAACAAACAAATTATAAAAATAAAAGTCCACACTTTAGACTCTACACATAAATATTATACACATGTGTAAATATATGAAGAACAAACAAGACAAACACAACATGATGATGATGATGATGATGATGATGATGATGATGATGATGAAGATGAAGCACAGATCAGACAGCATCAGTGACATCACTAAAACACAGTGAGCTGCTGACATGATAAAGAAGTGATTTACCTGTTCAGGTGAAGATGATGAATGTTAAAGTCCTTTAAATGTGTGTCTGTGTGTCTGTGTGTCTGTCTGTCTGTCTGTCGTCCGGTCTGTTGTTCAGACAGATTAGTGATCTTAACTCTGACACATCAGGCCACACCCACACAGATTACCCCTCCCCCTCAGTACAGCTGTCAATCACATGGTGGGGGTGGGTTTACAGATGTGCAGTCGCTCATTCATGATGACCTCCCTGCAAAGGATTATGGGATTTGAGTTTAGAAACATGAACACTGATGATGAGCAGAGTGAAGCAGTGTTTGTCTGGCGTGATGCTCCCTCCGTTCAGTCCATGGTTTCCTATTTGTGGAGCTGATCTGTCTTTGACCATAGCCAGGTTGAAAAGTAGAGTAGTGAGTAAGTTTGGTTGGCCTATGCAGTCAGAATAGCGTGATTAATACTGTTTAATAAATCTTTGTGCTACACAGGGAGGGGTTATTATAGCCACATCTTAATTCAGACCTGTTAGCGCCTTCTAGAGACAGCAACATTCAAACCAGAGCATGAATGGAAAGAGCAAAATTATTACAGGCTCTGCATCACCTCTGAGAATAATAAAGGTTTGATCCTGTTTCTCTCTGAACTAGCAGCCTTAGTGACCTTGCTCTTGAAGGGCAAGACAGCAGTGGAATATGTCTATGTCTATATATATCCATCATTTTATACCACTCTGTTCTCTGTTCATCATCACTGTGTGGTTTGAATCAGCCACCAAACAGAACAGACTGCAACAGACAGTCAAGACTGCAGAGAAGATCATCGGTGTCAGCCGGTTCTCCATCCATGACTTATACCAGAGTCAGGACACATCTCTGCAGATTCTTACCAACCCCGGCACAGCCTGTTTGATCTTCTCTCCTCTGGGAGGCGCTGCAGATTACTGAATGCCAAAACAGACAGACAGAAGAACAGTTTGTTTTCTCGGGCCATCGCTCTATTCATCAGCTAAACCAGACACACAGTGTCAGGTACAATCCCTGTGTAGAACCTGTGTATTATAAATTATTATCTTCACTGTTGACATTTGTTCTTTCAGTATGTGTATGTTCAGTATCTTTACACACATACAATCTATTCACGCCTCTCACACTGTATATACTTTAATTATCTATATACACAGCACAACCTGCTGCATGAATCATATTAATTTCAGCTTCCTTTGCACTGACTGTCTACAAATGTTACTATTGTTTGAGATTCTGTGGAATAAAAGCAGAAAAAGCTGGGGTGACTCCAGCTCTCTTTCTTTAATGCAGATACATCTGTTCATGTCAACCTCTTTGATCATTTCCCCTCTCTCCTTGTGTCCATCAGCTTGCCTGTGCTGAGCAGCTCTGGCCTCTTGGTCAGTTCATCTCCATCGTTCATGAAGCTCCTTCTCCTCCTGTTTTTGTCTCCTCCAGCTCATCCCTCCTTTCCTTTTCCTCAAGAATACTGGCTTGGAGATGACTCAGATTAGAAGCATGGCTGCTCCTGGAATGCTAACTAATCTGAGAGCTTGTAGTAATGTGAGTCCTGTACTAATTTTCTGATGTTAAATTCAGACAAAACTGAAGTTCTTGTAATTGGACCCAAACACCTCTCTCTCTAGAGACTTAGTTACTTTAGACGGGATCACTCTGGCCTCCAGCTCCACTGTAAAGAATCTGGGAGTTGTTTTTGATCAGGATTTGTCCTTTAACGTCCACATAAAACAAATTTCGAGGACTGCATTCTTCCACTTACGTAACATCGCCAAAATCAGACGCATCGTGTCTCAAGTGGATGCAGAAAAACTAGTCCACGCATTTGTTACTTCTAGGCTGGACTATTGTAACTCTTTGTTATAAGGTTGCTCCAATAAGTCTATGAGGACTTTGCAGCTAATTCAGAATGCTGCTGCACGTGTTCTGACAGCACTGACAGTTCCTTGCATTGGCTACCTGTTAAATCTAGAATAGAGGGTCTAAGGACAGAGGGTGTCACTCCCTGTACAGATTGTAAAGCCCTCCGTGTCAGGATGGCAGTCGTGACTGTTGGTTCCCTGTGTTCCCCCTTGTTTTCCCCATCCTTGTGTTTTGTTTACTTGTCTTTGTGTTTGTGTTGTGGGCGTGGCACATTTCCCTGGTGCCTCCTGGATAATCACAGATGAAGCACACCTGCCGTTCCTCAGCTCACCTGCCTTCCATCAAGTCATCACTGCAACTGCATATAAACCCTGGCCTTCCACCCACACCTTGTCAGATCGTTTGTTCAGCCACCGTGGTAGTTCACGTTCAGACCGCCTCAAAAACTATTGTTCCTTGTGCTTCCCGTTGATTTCTTAACTGATTTCCTAACCGCTGGTCCTCTTGTGCTCAGGTCCACCACCATCGCCACCTGCTTGCCTGCTCTCCATCAACCATCTCCAGACGGTCCACACTCCGTGCCTCCACCATCCGTTCCAATCACTGCTTCACCTCAGCCATTCCCTCCACCTTGTCATCGGACCCTCTCTTTCCCCTTTCCTCCCACGTCACAATAAATCCCCTTCTCTCACCAACCGTTGTCTGAGCCTGCATTTTGGGTCAATACCTTTGTAACCATGACATTCCGAGGCAAATGTACTTTGTGACTTTGGGCTATACAAATAAAATCTGATTTGGTCTTGATGGGAAAACTATGTGAGCCATGGGATCATGTATGTGTCTTCAGCATATGAATCCCATAATAGTCAGGAGGCTGCCTCTGTCGTGCTAACTGGCTGTGTGAGGGGTTTAGCTAACGGATGCTGGTTAGTGTTGCGTTCGCTTAATGCCTATGGTTGATGAATGATCAGATCTTTCTCAGTATTATCATAGAAGACATTTTATTTATTATACTCTTTCTCTCTTGGAGAACAGAACTGTCTCTTAAATCAGAATCTTACAAGTCCAAACGCACTGGAGGGCTTGACACTCTTCCTAATGAAGTCACCTATGATGTGTTAGTGCTGTCAGTATGTATCTGACTGTTAGTGTGTCTGGTACCCTGTACTGGTGTGTGACTGGGGGGTGTCAGTGTTGCTTGACTCTGTGGATGTATGATGTACCTCAGGTACTGTACTCTGGACTGGAACGTTATGAAATGTGCGTATGTGCGTACGATTTCTTCTGACCCGTCCATCTTCTGTGTCTATTATGTATGACCTTGGTGTTGATGCCTGTTGTAGAACAGTCCCTTGTTGTTTATCCCTGGGAAGCCACACCTTTTGGCCACACTACAGTTGTGATAAAGGTCGCGCTCTGTGACGGTGGTTGTATTGCTGACACTGGTTCTTCTTTTTCTGTTTCTCAGACTTCCTAAATTCCCTGGTGTTTGGCCAGTGAGGGAGAAGGGTTGCTGGGAGCTGTGGTATGTTGGAGCATATCTATCTCCCCATAAGGAGCTGTGAGGGGGAATACCCGCCTTCTAGAGGTGTAGCACGATAGGTCATCAACGCCTTTGCTTTCTCACCTCCTCCTTTCCACAGTCCTTTTACCGTAGCCACTGCGCATTCCGCCTCCCCGTTTGCCTGCGGATACTGTGGACTACTGGTCACATGGTTAAACCCATACTCCATGGCGAAAGTCTTAAAGGGAGCTCCGCTGTATTGTGGCCCGTTGTCAGATACCACTGTCTCTGGTGTTCCATGGCAACTGAATACGTCCTTCATCGCTGCCACAATTGTCTCTGCTGAAGCTACTTTAAGGTGAGCTACCTCTATGTAGCGTGAAAAGTAATCCACTACAAGAAGGTAAGTCTGTTTCTCCCAGAAGAACAAGTCTGTGCCGACGCGTTGCCAGGGTCTCTCTTGCACTGGTGTGGTCTGCAGGGGCTCTCTGTGCTCTGCCCTGTGCTGTGAGCATGTTACACACTTTTCCACCAGTTGTCTGATATATTCTGAAAGTCCAGGCCACCAAACTGACTGGCAGGCCCTTGCTCTACACTTTACAATACCCTGGTGACCATTGTGTAGGTTCTTGAGAATCTCTTGCCTCATGCAGTGGGGAATCACAATCCTCTGGCCTCTAAGCAACAGTCCTCCAGCCAAGGTGAGATTCTCTCTTTCAGGCCAGTATGCCCCCAGCTCTGGGGTGAGGTCATGTTTCTCTGGCCACCCCGTCTCACAATATCTGGTGAGTTTTTGACAATCAGCTTTCTGTTTCTCTTGTATCACCTTCAGCCTGGCCTCTGTGGCAGGAAGGCTTTGAACAATTGCATCCACAAACACTTTGACCTCTGCCTCATTCTCTTTTTCTTCTTGTGTGAACGTACCTGGCACATGCACAATGTCAAATGTGAATCTCAGCAGTCTCAGTCGGAATCTCAGAACTCTGGGTGGGAGCTCATCGAGTGCTTTGGTGCTTAAGAGTGGCACCAGTGGCTTATGATCAGTCTCTAGCCTGAATCTTAGTCCAAGAAGGTAGGATGACAGGCGCTCACATGCCCAGGTAGCTGCCAAAGCCTCCTTCTCTATTTGTGCATAGTTTTTCTCTGCATCCGACAGGCCTCTGGAGATAAACACACCAGGTTTCCATGTTCCATCTGTCTGTTTTTGAGTCAACACGCCTCCAAGGCCAAAAGATGATGCATCAGCTGATACACAAGTCTCTGCTGTGGGTGAGTATGAAGCTAACACCCGTGGGGAGATCAGTTCAACTTTTAGTCTCTGAAAGGCTTCTCTCTGTGGCTCTTCCCAATACCATTCATTCTTTCCACTCAACAGGTCTCTGATTGGGTGCATGTATGATGATGCATGCTAGATGGGGTAAAAACTTGCCTATGTAGTTGGCCATCCCCATCAGTCTTTTCACTCCTTCGACGTCAGATGGCTCAGACATCTCCATGATGGCTCTGACCTTGCCTGGATCTGTGGCCACCCCGTCTGCTGTGACCTGGTGCCCCAGCAAACTCACATTTTTCACTATTCAGTGTCAGGCCTTCTTTTTTCAGCTTTTCCAGGACCTGATAAAGTCTCTCATTGTGTTGTTGTATGTCTTCTCCATACACTAATATGTCATCTGCATGACACACGACACCTGTGCAGCCCTCCAACATCAGTGACATGCAGAGTTGGAAGTGTTCAGGGGCTGACGAAATCCCAAACGGCAGGCGATTGAATATCGCCCAAATGGTGTAATGAAGGTCGTCAGCAGCTTACTCTCCTCTGACAGGGGGATCTGCCAGAAACCAGAGGTTGCATCCAGCTTTGTAAACACCTTCGGTCCAGCCAACATAGCAAGTGTGTCATCTACTGCTGGGAGGATGTGTCTCTCTCTTCCAACCCACCTATTCAAGGATGTTAGATCCACACACAGTCGTATGGGTATCTTTGCTCTGGGTTTGGGAACCACGACCATGCCAGCATACCATGGTGTGGGTTGTGTCACCTTGGAAATCACCCCCAATTTCTCCATTGCGCTCCACCGCTCGCACTGCATCTGGCTCAAGCTCAATCTTGTAGGGCTCCTTTAATTTCCCCAAGCCTGAAAACACTGTGGGGAACTGTGCTTTAACCCTCTCCTGCTGAGTTTCAACTGTATGTAGTCTTTTTATGAGTCCTAGAGATTCGATTGCAGGGAGGCCTAGCAGGGGCTTACCCAACTCTTTAACAACATAAATATGCTGTTCTGTTGTTCTCTTTCTGATACATAGTGTCCCTTTAAAACAGCCTTTTACCTCCAACTTGTATCTAGCTGGTCAATACAGTGCCTTACGTGGTGCCTGCAGGTTCCCGTACTTCTCAGTTGTATACATGTTGCTTGGGATCGCTGTAACTTCTGCCCCCATGTCTAGCTTAAACACTGCCTCCTCTCCATTCAGCTGTACCAGTTCAATCCATTCATTGGCTTTTGCTGAGCATATCCCTCCTAAGAAAGCAAAACCTTCCTCATCCGGAATCTCTTCCTGTGCTTGTGTGATATTGTGAACTCTTTTGACTGATCTGCATTTCTTTGCATAATGTCCTTTTTTGTGACATGACCTACACTCTGCATCACGAGCAGGACAGTCCTTCCTGGAATGCTTCTTCACTGTTCCACATCTGCTATATTCAGATGACTGCATGTCATTTTTCTGTTTGGTCACTTTCTGCCCCTTGGCTTTGTTTTTATACATCACATCAACATGTCCAGTCACCTGCTCGGTCCCCCTCAGTACTGGCTGTTGTCTCTTTACTGCTGCACTTTGTTTCACCCTTCTTATAGCTTTTTCCAGTGTTAGATCTGCATCCAACTGCAAGATTTCTGATAACTTGGCAACTCTTATGCCCACCACTATTCGGTCTCTTATCAGCTGTTCTCTCAAAGTGCCAAATTCACAGTGTTCTGCTAGTGTGTGCACTGCAGTTATAAAAGAGTCCACACTCTCACCCGGGTCTTGATTCTGTCTGTTGAAGCATGCTCTTTCATATGACGTTTCGTTTGCTGATGCAGTCTGCGGTGAAGGCTGCCGCCACCTCAGTGTACGACTTTTTCTGTGCATCTGTCAGAGGCAGTACGTTCAAGATGTCCTCGGCGTCGTCTCCTGCTTCATACATGAAGGCATTCACTTGAAACTCTTGTGACTGCTTGTCTAAACCTGACGCTATTCTGTAGCGTTCAAAACATTTCAACCATCTCGGCCATTCATTAACATTGGTGAAGTTGAACTTGCCTGGCGGGGCTAACTGTGGCGCTGCTACCAGTGCTTCTTCGCCCATTTTGTCTTTCTCCCCATTCTCAGTTTTCTTTCAGGTTTAGGATGTCTTCGCTGTTTAATTTTGCTTTTTTAATAAATTAAATGAATAAAAAATGCAAGTTAAAAAACTTATATCAATTTAATAATTATAATTAATTTGAATCTTTAACTTGAAATCATCATCAACAGTTCAGTTTAAGGCAGCTCATTAGAGAAACACCTGAGGACAGATGATGGTGATGAGGAAGATTAATTTGATTTATTTATTTATTTATTTATTGTGGGTTTGACTGGCTCTTCGGAGCAGCCTTCTGATTGGCCGAGGCAGCTGGCAGTCAGCGGGTGGGCGGGGCCTGTGAGCTCCGGTAGGTCTGGGTGTTTTTCATAGACTGAAGAGGACGAAGAAGAAGAAGAAAGAAAGAAAGAAAGAAAGAAAGAAAGAAAGAAAGAAAGAAAGAAAGAAAGATCCTCCACGTTTCTTCTGTCCTGCTGAAAAAGAGACCAACGAAGAAGAAAAAACAAACTTTGGCTCCAGCGCGAGTTTGTTTGTTTCTCTGTGTAGACAGACAGACGGGAGGACAGACAGACAGACAGGAGGACAGACATTGTATACCATCTGTGGTTACTTTTAAACTGGCAGTGAGACACTCAGCTTCTGTCTGTCTGTCACAGAGGACGCAGGATGGCACCGGGGTGTGTCACCGCCCTCAGCCGGACCTCCTCCGGCGGGCACACAGAGCTCTGACAGCCCGCTGCTGGATCTGTATCAGTGAACCCGGACTGAAACAGTGGATTCAGACCGAAGTGGACTGAAGTGGACCGAAGTTGACTGAAGTGGACCGAGGTGGACTAGCTGGGTTCAGGATGTCCTCAGAGATGGCTGTAGGTGTGGTCTTCAGGGTTCTGCTGCCCCTCAGTTTGACTGCAGGTAAGATCAGTGTTTGTCTTGAAGTTGTTTCTGGAGGAAGAACTTGAAGTACTGAGAGTACTCTGAACACTCAAAGTACTCTGTCAAAAGTACTAATACACACTGTAGAAATACTGAGTATGTACTGTACTAAAAGTAAAAATTGTATTGTGTATTTTGTAGTGTATCATTACACACAGAACTGTAACCGATTATTTTAATGAATGATTCATTGTTTTAATAATTGATCATTAATAAAACAAAGATCAATAACTGATCAGTTTACTTTATCTATGATGGAGACCTGTGACAAGGGCAGCAGCCAATCAGAGAGCCCATATCAAACAACCAGATGTTTGTTCATCAATGTCTGTTACCTCCTGTTGATCTGCACTGACCTGTGATCAGCTGAACGGTGTCTCTGTCATTCGTACGTCTGTTCTCACATTATGTAACTTTGGGCTCCGGGTCGGGAGAAGTACGTAACGCTTTACGGGGAATGCTGACAGGGAGTGGAGCCAGTGTTGTGCCAGAACCGGAGTTGGCTGAGCGGGTAATGAAACCGGGCTTAGCAGCCTCTATGGACATAATGGCAGAGGAGAAGAGAGTGAAGAGGACGTTAATGGGAGAAGCTGGACAAGAGTAAATCTGCGACTGCCTTTTAGACGTTAGCGAGAGCTTGGTGAAATAAAATAGAGGTGTGGGATACTACAACATATTGATCCAATACCAAATGAATACAGGAGCAATAATGCCGATGCAGTAGCTCATCTATTTTCATGTAGGGGAGAGCAATGCATCATAACTCATGAAGTGAATGCATCATCAATATGGAAATATAGGAATACTAATCTTCCTTTGACAGTTAACACAAAAAGGTTATTACATTCAGCCATATTCACATTTCAGGTTTCGATCTTCATATAGAAATATATTTTTTCAGTTCCAATAAAATAATTCATTTAGATTTATTTCAACTGGCTGAATATCTTTTAGTCCATATTTAATCAGTCTGCTAAAATTACAACTAATGACTGAACTGAAATAACTGAACTAACGCTGGAGATAACTAAATCTTACTTTGACTTTAAATCAGCTACCTGGACATAATTGACCAAGCTAAAAGGTCTATGCCAGTGACGTCTGTCTTGGCACCGGGAGTCTGGTTCTGGTTTGGGGAGAAGGAGAAGTGATCATGTAAATTGTAGGAGTTGTGTACTGAACGTAGATAAGACAAACTGAAACCTAAGTACCAGTCTCATCACACAAGTATTAATATTGGTACGAACGTTGGTATCATTACTATCAATATTTTAGATCAATCCGCCCACCACTAAAATAAAAGGCTGACAGACAGACGCTGAGCTGGGCATCTAGCTGTTGGACTAGTAAGTAATATTAGCTGGCTGCTAAATGTTGCTCACCGGGACGTCACTTCTGGAGCCAGCCTCAAGTGGACATTTAAGGAACTGCAGTATTTGGCACTTCCTGTGTTCAGTTCACAGACACAGAGAGTGATGATTGACTTCTTTAGTACTTAAGCTTGTTGCTGGTTAACTACGTTGGCATTTCTCATTCAACACAATGGGCTCCATTAGCAGTTAACTAGTTGCCCTAAGTGCCCTTGAGCAAAGTGCTAGTGTTCCAAAACTTTCCATGATCAGTCTCAAGCCTTAAATTGAGTTTTTTAGGTGGAATCTCCCTTTAAGATCGCTTCACATTCCAGAGAGAGGGGGAGGCGTCTGTGTTGACACACCGCTAACCACACACACACACACACACAGACATACACACACACACACACGTATACACACACACACAACCAGATGTTACCTGAGAAAGTGGAGGGGGAGGGGAGGTTAAACAGGGGGGCACTCTTCCTGTCTGCACAGCCCCACACACACAGAGCTGTAAACAGTTTGTGTGTGCTTGTGTGTTGTGCGTGCATGTGTGTGTGTTGTGTGTGCATGTGTGTGTGTGGAGGCGTTCATCCAAAGACTGTTTATGAATCTTCGGTCAGAGACTGAAACACATTTCAAACTCTGTCAACACGCAGACTGTACAGGCTACAAACATATCAACATGATAAGGACATAAAAACAACTTCTAAACATGTTAACAACATGTGAACTGATTCATGTACTGATCCATGTTTTAATCCATGTACTGATCCATGTGCTGATCCATGCACTGATCCATGTGTTGATCCATGTACTGATCCATGTGTTGTTCCATGTACTGATCCATGTACTGATCCATGTACTGATCCATGTGTTGATCCATGTACTGATCCATGTGTTGATCCATGTACTGATCCATGTACTGATCCATGTGTTGATCCATGTACTGATCCATGTGCTGATCCATGTGCTGATCCATGCACTGATCGATGTGTTGATCCATGTACTGATCCATGTGTTGATCCATGTACTGATCCATGTACTGATCCATGTGTTGATCCATGTACTGATCCATGTGTTGATCCATGTACTGATCCATGTACTGATCCATGTGTTGATCCATGTACTGATCCATGTACTGATCCATGTGCTGATCCATGTACTGATCCATGTACTTGATCCATGTGTGGATCCATGGACTGATCCATGTGCTGATCCATGTGCTGATCCATGTGCTGATCCATGTTCTGTGTTCACAGCCTGTGTGTTGCGGTATAATGGATTCTCTCTGGTCTACGTACTCTTGCTGCTACTGCTGCCACTATTGCCTGAACCATCCATCTGCTCCACCTCAGGTACTGATCCTAATCAACACTCATCAGTACTGATCAATACTAATCAACACACCATCACTCCCATTGAAAACACATTTATGAATGATTACCTGTTTAAACAGTGTCTTGTTCATGTTTGAAGGTGTGTTCTGCTGTCCAATCACAGTCCAGAATATTACTGTGTAAACCTTTCAAAATAAGAGCATAATTGTGATTTTTCATATGTTTGTTAGTTTCAGTATATTAGCATTAGAATGTGTTATAGTAGTTGTAGTATTATAGTATAAGGTTAGGGTTAGCATCAGCACACACACACACACGCACACACACACACACAGTCTCAGGTGATGACAGGAAGTGGTTTCCTTCCTGGGGAAACACAGAGAATAGGAGGGACAGCATCTGTTTATACAGGAAGTGTGATGACCCGTTGTGTGACATCACTTCTTGTGTCCTTGTAGTTTTTCTAAATGTGGAGGAAACCAAACAATCACTGTTTACATCAGTTTGACTACATGAAGTACAAGATGAAGTACAAGATGGAGTACAAGGATTAATGTGACCATACAGTGAAGGAAAATGAAGTGAAGTACAGTGAAGCAAAGTGAAGCAAAGTAAAGTACGGTGAAGTAAATTACAGTGAAATGAAGTACAGTGAAGTAAACTAGTACAGTAAAGTAAACTACAGTGAAGTGAAGTACAGCCAAGTAAACTACAGTGACATGAAGTACAGTGAACTAAAGTACAGTGAAGTGAAGTACAGTAAAGTAAACTACAGTAAAGTGAAGTAAACTACAGTAAAGTACAGTGAAGTGAAGTACAGTAAAGTAAACTACATTAAAGTGAAGTACGGAACAGTAAAGTAAACTACAGTGAAGTGAAGTACAGTAAAGTAAACTACAGTGAAGTGAAGTACAGTAAAGTAAAATACAGTGAAGTGAAGTACAATGAACTAAAGTACAGTGAAGTGAAGTACAGTGAACTAAAGTAAAGTGAAGTACAGTAAAGTGAAGTACAGTAAAGTGAAGTACAGTAAAGTGAAGTACAGTGAAGTGAAGTACAGTAAAGTAAACTACAGTGAAGTGAAGTACAGTTAAGTAAACTTCATTGAAGTAAACTACAGTGAAGTGAAGTACAGTAAAGTAAACTACAGTGAAGTGAAGTACAGTGAAGTGAAGTACAGTAAAGTAAACTATAGTGAAGTGAAGTACAGTAAAATAAACTACAGTGAAGTGAAGTACAGTAAAGTAAACTATAGTGAAGTGAAGTACAGTAAAGTAAACTACAGTGAAGTGAAGTACAGTGAAGTACAGTAAAGTAAACTATAGTGAACTAAAGTACAGTAAAATAAACTACAGTGAAGTGAAGTACAGTAAAGTAAACTATAGTGAAGTGAAGTACAGTAAAGTAAACTACAGTGAAGTGAAGTACAGTAAAGTAAACTATAGTGAACTAAAGTACAGTAAAATAAACTACAGTGAAGTACAGTGAACTAAAGTACAGTAAAATAAACTACAGTGAAGTGAAGTACAGTGAAGTGAAATACAGTGAACTACCAAAATAAGAGACGTGTCTCACTTCTTTTCCTTCACTATGATGAAATACTACAGGCGTGATGGACAGCAGGTGAATCACCTGACCTGTTCAGCATTCTCCATGATAACATCACTTCTGGTCTAAGCCAGTTTTTCAGAATAAAGTCCGGCTGAAATGGTGTTGTGTTTGTTTCATAGGTAACACGTGTCGCTGTGTGACGGCGGTGTGTGTCTCCAGTTTCCTCTTCCTGTTACTGCAGTGCTTCTTCCAGCTGACCACGACAACACTGCAGCCCGAGTCCAACTGTACGATACACCTGTCTGTCTGTCTGTCTGTCTGTCTGTCTGTCTGTCTGTCTGTCTGTCTGTCTACCTGTAAGGTTAACCTCTCTGTCTGTCTGTCTGTCTGTCTGTCTGCAGGTACGTCGTGGCAGAAAGCTCTCAGTCAGCTTGGCCTGGTGAGGTAAGAATGACATCATGTTTCACACTGACAGACAGGAAGACAGACAGATGATTTTTTTAGGACCAAACATCTGTTTCACTCTTTCTCATTCACTGTGTGATGTGGAACAGAGGACAGGAGGTGTGATATGGAGGACAGGAAAGGAGGTCAGGACTCTGACTAATCATGAACTGTCTGTCTGCGTCAGTCTTACAGGAAGTGATGCGGGCTCAGCAGTGAGACAGGTGTTTCCAGATGTCGGCGTGCTGGTTGTCGGCCTTCTGACCTGGAGGCTGATTGTAAGACTGAACGGCAACACACACACAGAGGTAACACACACACACACACACACACACACACTAATGAAGCAGGTGTAACCTTGTTAAGTCGTCTCCTCTTGTTTCTTAATGAGGTTTCCTGTCTATTAGTGTGTAACTCAGTAAGCTATTTATTAACAGTAATCTGGTTTGTGACTGCATGAGGACACGCACACGCACACACACACTCACATGCATGCACACTCACACACACGCACATACACACACACACACACACACACACACACACACACACATTGATTTGGTTTCAGGTTCAATCAGTTTGTTTGTCGAAGTCTGTTTATTAACATGAAACCAGACCAGCAGACAGCAGTACTGACAGACCATCGGGACACCAACCCTCTTCCTTCTCCTCTTCACCCCCCTCCTCCTCTTCCTCCTCCTCGTCTTCCTCCTCTTCATCCTCCTCCTCGTCCTACTCCTCATCATCCTCCTCTTCAGTTTGTTTATTAATCTTTGAATCTTTGATTTTTGAATATTAAATGATCATTTCAGAGTGCTGCTCAGATTATCATTTATTTGTTAATCTGCTGTTAGTCTGACAGAAACTGATCTCTATCAGAGTCTATCACAAACTTTAGAGAACAACATTAGTGTTTTTCAGCCGCTGCAGGAGGAGCTCAGGTTTGAAGAGGAATCCGTGCTCGGTGAGGATGAGGAGCAGGATGAGGAGGAGGAAGGCACCAGAAACAGGGTTCTGCTTGAATTGGAGTTACTGGTTTGTAAAACCAGGCAGATGGTGGGAAACATGATGACCACTGGAGGAAAAGTCCTGCTGACGGCCCTACTGGGACTCACAGGTGAGCACCTACAGATGACCTGTAGAATCTGGTGGACTCGGGTCAAAGTTCAACTGTGTGTGTATCACAGTACCAGGCTACAAACTGGATTGATTGAGAAACATTACATCACATGCTTTGTCGGGGTCCAACTGGGCCTGTACTTGCTTTCCTGGTGTCCCTCTGATAGGCCCATATTAGGTTAGACCTGCCTTCTTTGAGGTTGCTAAACTAATCAAAAATGATGATAATCCCAGTGACACATGAAGCATCCTGAACCTGAAGGTCAGATCAGGACCAGAACCAGGTAGAACTGTTGAGGAGATAAACTGGGCCAGAATCAGGTAGAAGTGAAGGAGGAGGTGCTGCTTGTTGAAGAGAAGGTAACCTCCCTCTCTCTCTTCCCCCCAGGTATCATCTTCCCCTCTCTCTCCTCCCTCCTCTACCTCCTCTGTTTCCAGGTATTGTGTACCTGGTGGGCATGGTCAGGCCAAGTCCCACCCCTCCTTTTCAGGTGTGTGTCTGTGATGTCACTACTCTACTCCTCATCCCACTTCCTGCTCGTCTACTGCTACCAGCTGCCCTCACTACAGGAGGCGTGGCCTCCCAACCACACCTCTGCCAGGTAATACACCTCCAACAGGTAACCCAGCTACAGTTACTGTCTGACTTTAGCAAACAGCAGGACTGTGGTCAGTGTGGTTCAGCTGCTGGACTGATATATTGATGTATATATTGGTGTATTTATGTCTTCCTCAGTGTATTTGGCCTGGTCTCTGTGGTCTCGGTGGACTGCGCTGCCCCCTGGAGGCTACAGGTGAACTCTGAGCTCAGCTGGTTTCACTTCAGCAGTCCTCTGATGCTGCTGCTGCTCTACAACACTGTGGCCAGTCTGTGGAGGAACCAGGTAATGTCACTCAACACACAGCCTATTACTATGACAACAGACCACACATAATGTCAGCATACAACAGCTGTAATGTCTTTGTATGATTTCATCTCCAACCTTGTTTAAAAAAAGGTTGTTCAGTGTCGACAAAGTCTGTAACAGTTGTGAGCAGCTGAAAGCAAACAGCTGCAGGATCATCTCCCAGTGAATGAGGTTACCTGTCAACAGGTGAGTCACATGACAGAGAGGCTGAGTGTTTGTGCAGTAAAGATGTGGAGGGGTTCACCACTCTGTGAAAGACTGCTCTGGAAAATAGATCAACAATTTAAGAATGATGTCTGTCAACGTACAATGACAAAGTATCTGTGGATTTCATTGTCTACACTTCATCACGTCATTCAAAGATTCAGCCAATCAGAAGAAAGCTCTGTAACAAGGGACAAGGCTGAAAACCAATCATGTGTGTCGGTGATGTTCAGGCCCTGCAGACAGCAGAGCATCAAACACAGACAGTATTCTGTCGTGGACATCACTGCATGGGCTGAGGAACACTTCCAACAACCATCAACACACTTCATCTCTGACTCCACTAATGACAACTTATTTAAGGTGGACTGATATCATTTAAGGTGGACTGAGGTGAAGTGGAAAACTGTCCTGTGGTCTGATGAGTCCACATCGTGGACACCGTGTCCTCCTGGCTAAAGAGGTGAGGGACCATCCGGCTTGTTATCAGCACACAGTTCAAAAGACAGCATGGCATGATGGGTAACCTGACTGTGGCATGATGGGTAACCTGACCATGTGTGGAGGCTCCATTAAAGCTGAACCATATACACATCTGCTGCCATGGAGACAACATGTTTTTCATTGACAGCCTTCCTGTTTCTTCCAGCTGATGTCAAACCACATTCTGCACGTATTGACTCAGGATGGCTCTGTGATGTCACAGCAGGGTTCTGCAGTCTGGCTGATAAACTGACCTGCCTGCAGTCCAGACTGTCACCAACTGAAAATGTTTTTCGATGATCTGTTGAGCAGCTGAAATTCTCCATCGAGTAAGAATGTGGAAACATTCCAGTTTGAAGATTACAGCAAAGACTCGTCACTGTATGGACGCATCAGGGCACTGTGATGTCACAGCACGGCTCTGTGATGTCACAGCATGACCCTGTGATGTCATGACCCTGAACAACTTTTTCAAATTCAAAGTGTTCAGTCACATGTGCATCTGTTTGACATTTATGTCACATTTGTCTGCAGCTGATCGACAGTGATGGAGGGCGGGACATAGAAAGGGTAGAGTCAGCGGTCAGCGAGAGCTGTGACATCATCACCTCTACCAGTAACTTGAGTGATGAGGTCAGTGGTGACATCACAGCAGAGAGACGGAGAGAGTTGTGGAGGCGAGCTCATGATCGACCCGAATGCAGAGACGTAAGTAAACAAACCATAAATCGCTTTGAGACGTGTAGTTTGTCTTTTTTTGGTGTTTTCACTGAATCAGTGTTCATGAGAAGGTAAGGTGACTTTAATTCATTAGTTTGTTTTTTTACTGAGTTAAACTTAGGTAATTATCGATTGTTTCATTGAGTGATGGCGTCCCTCCCTGGTGAGGATTCGCCTCCTCTGTCTATCAGACATGGGATCAGGGTCATGGCTGACCCTCGGTACACCATGGAGCAGGTTCTCCTGGCTGTAGGAGAACAGGTCGGTCATGAGAACATCGCGTACAGTTCTCAGAGTGTCTGCTGTCTCACCACTGTTTGCACCTTCAACACGGATCACCGTGTCAGGTGTACCCTCCTTCATCCCCAATGACATGTTGGAGAGAAAGCTGGCTCGCTTTGGGAAGTTTGCCAGCAGGTTTAAAACAGTTTGTCTCGGATGTAAAGACGCTAAACTGCAGCATGTTCAGTCTCTGTGCAGACAGGTGTTTCTATACTGTTTATGCAAGCTTGGGCAGGATGAAGTGCTTTAAGTGTGCTGATGTCGGACACAAACGCATGCAAAGAGAGCTGCAGGCGGGAGGCAGCGCTGCGGGTGATCAGTGAGCTAAGGGCAGTGATGCGGGTGAGACTGCTACCAGACTTTGCCAAGTCTCACCTTCTGGAGAAGCTACTGGAGGAGGTGATGGGTGGTCTTCCTGGCCTGTACTTCTGAGACAGAGCCTGCAGAGGACCAATCAGTCAACCAGTGGCCTGAATTTCCATCTTTGGCCATCCGTGCTGCAGTGAAGGAGCAGGATGAAGAGGATGGAGCTCTGCTAACTTTTAGAACACCAGAACTACCGGACTTCTCTAAGGTGTCAAACAAAGGTCTGTACAAGGTGACAGTGAAAGTTCTCAACAGGGCAGCATTAGCTGGTGTCAGGGAGTCAAAGTGGTTTGACGTCTTTGTACCGGGGTCGTCTCCAAAGGGCAGCTGGAGGTCCCTGTACAAACCTCCCATAGAGAAACGCTGTGCAGATCTCCAGTGGAGGATGGCGCACGGGGCTGTGGCTACAAACAGACATGTGGCACATATAGACCATAGAGTAACAAGTCACTGTGTTTTCTGCCAGTCTGAGGAAACATTACAACATCTGTGGCTCAAATGTCCCAGACTGGCTCCCCTCTTCTCTGTACTGCAGCAGTGGATCGGTGGTCTGGGACAGGTTCTAGAGGACAGACTCTTTATCTTTGGTCCCAGATATTCTGCAGCACAAATAAAGAATCTATGTTTGGTTAATTTTCTGTTAGGTCAATCCAAGATGAGCATTTGGCTCACAAGGAGGAACAGAGTAAAGGACACGGGATCTGTTGATGTTGACCTGATGTTCAGAGGTCTGGTGGCTGCATGTCTTGAAGTGGAGTTCACTTTTTATGAAAATGGTTTCAGACATAAAAGAATTTGTTTCTGTTTGGGCTGTCGGAGGCGTTCTGGGCAAAGTCCTTCAAGAATCACTCGTTCTAAGTTTCTGAAATATGGGGGTATGTTTGTTTCTGATTTAACTCTTTTTTTACTGTGAATGAAAAATTGGAACAATAAAGGTTTAGTCAAAGGTCTCTGTCTTTCTCTGTCTGTCTGTCTAGGTGCTGATGTCCTCAACCAATGACAGTCTCTCTGACTCTTTTGCCCTGCCCACCCAGAGCACAGCCCTGGGATTGGAAGTTAGCTCCATGCCTCACTACTCTCTTAGCCAATCAGGTAAGTTTGAGGAGAGACTGACCGGTGTCACCCCTCTGGGTCGAATAGTCAAAAAAATTACTTCATAAGTCCTTTCCTAAACACTTGTCCTAAACACTCATTGACCTGGATGTTAAGCGTCCTGAGGAAAGGTGTGAAGGAGAGGTGACAAAGAGTTAGGAGAAGTGTAGGGCTGTGTTCAGAGAGTCAGACCACATCATGATGTGACGGAGGATGTTATTGAGGTGATCTGTGTTAAACTACAAAGTAGTGTGATGGACTACAAACAGCTCCATGTTAGATGTTGGTGCTCTGCCCGTGTTGTTTGATGCAGGATATATAAAGATGAATGTAAACAAAGTGTTTGTCACAGTGAGAATGGTCGCTCACCCTCCTGTCCACTCACATACAAACATGTTAACAATTTATGATTAATAATCAACAGTAACTTCATGATGATCTGCAGGACGCTGGACGTCCGTCACAGTTACAGAAGCTTTGACCATCACACTGAATGTCACATTCATGTTTTACATTCATTTCAATGGTCAGGACAACTTATTAACAATGTCTGACAATGTTTACACAACTTTTGTCCAACAGCTCTGTGTGTGACCACAGCTCCACAGTCAACAACAGAACACACTTCATGACGTCATCACATATGTTCATATTCACAGGCTCTAAAAAGCTTTGTCTGCTTCACAATGACTCAGCACTTTTTGTTGCTGCTGCATTGAATTGTGGGATGGCATTATCTCCTTCCCTTTGGTAAAGGATGTTCCGGTGTATCCTCTGAAGATAGAGATAAGGAAGCACTGAAGCTCCTTTCCTCATTCAGAGGACTTAAACAACTGATCATGACGTAAACACTTCAGCTCATTTCACCTCCTGTTCGACCAGCATGCACTTCACATCAGTCCACTACAACAACCAATCACAGCAACAGACAGGTGATGTCAGTTAAAGAATCCCTTAACGCCAGGTACAGGTGTGTTGATGATGTCACAGTTCAGTCAGGTACAGGTGTGTTGATGATGTCACAGTACAGCTAGGTACAGGTATGTTGATGATGTCACAGTTCAGTAAGGTACAGGTGTGTTGATGATGTCACAGTTCAGCCAGGTACAGGTGTGTTGATGATATCACAGTACAGTCAGGTACAGGTGTGTTGATGATGTCACAGTATAGTCAGGTACAGGTGTGTTGATGATGTCACAGTTCAGCCAGGTACAGGTGTGTTGATGATATCACAGTACAGTCAGGTACAGGTGTGTTGATGATGTCACAGTATAGTCAGGTACAGGTGTGTTGATGATGTCACAGTTCAGTCAGGTACAGGTGTGTTGATGATGGTGTGCAGTTACACCATGTGACCCAGGTTCTGTTTGATGATGCAGACACGTTGGAAACGTGTGTTTTTGACGGAGACGGCTGGGAGGATGAGGAGGAGGAGGATGAAGAGGAGGAGGAGGATAAAGAGGAGAGGAGGAGGCATGAGGTGGAAGTCAGTGGTGCCTCCATAGCTTTCAGCTTCCTCCTCAAACAGAGTTACATCTGCGCTCTTATCGCCATGATGGCCTGGTCCATCACATACGTGTCCTGGTTGACATGTGTCCTGCTGCTCTGGTCGTGTGTCCTCTGGATGATGCGTGAGCGTCGCCAGTACACGCTGATGTCATCACCCTGGCTGGTTGCCTACGGCAACCTGCTGGTCATCTTGCAATATGTCTACAGCTTCCCCTCCGTCCAGGAAGTCCCCGGACTATTCCCGAGGAAAGATGATCCCTGCATGGAGCTTGCCTCAAAGGTACTACGACTACAAATACTATGACTATTACTGCTGCTGATGCTGCTAACACTAGTATTCTTACTACTGTCATACCAGGGAAAAGATGATGGATGCAGTGAGCTTGCCTCCTGCTGGTACAAGTATTGCCACAACTATCACTAGTACTCTTACTTCAAGTACCGAAGCTGAATAAAACGTGTCACTGTTGGTTTGGTTCTCCTGATCAGCAGACTGACGTCGTTGTTGACGTTGTTGTTGCAGTTGTTGTGTCTGTTGACCTTCTGGCTGCTGCTGCGTCAGGCGCTGACTGAGAAGAGAGACAGGCAGAAAGACAGACAGACAGACACGCAGCTGTCCACCATCACTGTCCACACAGAAGGTAAGACACCTGTCCCACTGACGAGTCACCTGTCTGTCTGATGGTCACCTGCCTGTCTGACAGTCACCTGTCTGATGGTCACCTATCTGACATTTTTTGTCCTCCAGAGGAGCAGCGGGTGGATGAGGATCTGCAGGAAATGAAGAAGATGGAGGAGGAGGAGGTGTTGTATGAGGAGGTGCTGCTCCTGCACAGAGGAGGAGGAGTTAAGATGGAAGCGCTGGTTGCTGTGGTTACCAGGATGTTTGTTAAATACTGGATTTACGTCTGTGGGACGATGTTCTTCTTCGTTAGCTTTGAGGGGAAGATCGTCCTCTACAAAGTCATCTACATGGTCATGTTCCTGTGCTGTGTCGCCCTCTACCAGGTAATACTGCAAGTACTACTACTGTCTGTACTACTACTGTCTGTACTTTTACTGTCCGTACTACTACTGTCACGGGCACAAATGCTCATCCTTTCCGCACAAAGAGCCGTGAGCTGCAGGCAGCACTGTCAGCAGCATCCCGCAGGTATCAGCCACACAGAAAAGAATCGGAGAACCTGAAGTCGGTGCCACACACCGTAACACAGCGAATAATGAAAGAACCGTGCAGGTTAACAGTGAAGAGGAAGAGAAGAGGCCAGATAGTGAAGACAGTTGGACAGACAGAAGGAGTGGTTAACACTCAGACAGGTGAGGCCGCAGATTAAACAGGTAAATCAGGGGTGTCCAAATTTTTTTTAAAGAGGGCCAGGTTTGACAATCTGAAGATGCCCAGGGGCCAATACTAACATTTTCAAAATGAAAATATTACCAATAAAAGTTACATACAAATGTTCTGTAACAGTTTTGTTTTCATTGTCACAATTATCTTTTTTAAATGATAATGTAATCAAATCTGGATGAATCTCTAGCTCCCGCTACTAACTTTTTTATTTATCATTTTGAACCTTACTTTTCTCGTCACAACTCTCGTCCAATCGTGAATAACATCGATACTACGGCAGTAATTATGTCAAGATCTGGGAAACAAACCAAGAAAGACATTGCAGCAGAGGACTCCGCAGTTTTCGCTAGCAGCGCTGCTAGCATATCAGCGGAAAACATCTTGGATCTGCTCAAGAGACACAGGGCTTCATTAGCCACTGACTTCAAGTCATCGTTTGTGAGTCTGGAAGCCAAGCTAGACAAGGTTCAAGTTGTGGTCGCGGGACAAGGACAGCGTATAACTGATCTCGAGTCTAATGCGGAGGAGGTTAGCCAACATTTGCAGCAGCTTAAAGCTACATGCTTCACATTGCAGGATGACAACAAGTGGCTGAAATCGAAACTCTCTGATTTAGAGGGGCGCAGCAGAAGACAGAATATTCGCATTGTGGGTTTGCCTGAGTCCGTTGAGGGCGCACGCCTGACCGCCTTTTTTTCTCAGCTTCTCGTTGATGATGAGTGAGCAAATACTCCCTTCCCCCCGGAACTGGACAGATCCCACCACAGTCTTGCACCCAAACCTGGCCCACAGGACCGACCACTTTCACCGATACCAGATGAAGGACTTGGTGATGCAAGAGGCACGCAAACAAGGTGAGCTGGAATACTGTGGCCATAAGCTCCGATTCTACGAGGATTACAGTGCTGATGTTCTGAAGCAGCGAGCTGAATACAAAAAAGTCATGGCTGAACTTTATAAAAGAGGACTCCGACCCTCTCTACTTTTCCCGGCGAAGCTGCGCATCACTCTCCAGAGCGGCGAGAAGAAGTGGCTGACCTCTGTCACTGAAGCCACTAAATTCATCCATAACCTGGGAGAGAATGCGCCCACTCCGCCCTGATACTCGACAATGACTTTGTGGGATAGATCTGCCGTAATGTAGCTACGATCTGATATCTGTGAGTAAATAACTGTGGACAATTTAAAGGCTTTTCTCCCTGCTTCTTTGATTTGATTTACGCCTTCTTTACTGAGTTATCCAGCTGGGCTTGCCTTTAGGTTTACCTCCCCATATTTTATTTTGAGTATTATAAGCTAAGGGAAATTCATGAACAGCTATGACAATTTTGTTGATCATTCCATCTATATTTTATTTTGAGTATTATAAGCTAAACCAAATTCATGAACAGCTATATGACAATTCTGTTGGTCATTTCATCTGTGTCTCTTAAATACTCTTTTTTTTCTCACCTTAGTAGTCCTGGTTTGGGGAGATTACTACAGCTTAGGTGCAGCGTGCAGGGGGAAGATGCATGATAACCTGTGATTCTCAGTTATTGCTCATAGTTGCCTAAGCCAAATGGTGTATTTAGTGTTATTCGTTCAATTCTGTTAGCTTTTTGTCACAGGGTTAACTGTTAAAAACCTATGTTGGAGCTAGTAAAATAGGAAGTATATTCTAGGAATGTATAGAACGAGACCTGAGGAGGTCTTTCTGAGTTTACTCCACAGAGCACTGTGTGAGCTTGGGGTTCAGGGTGTGTTTGGGCTGGTTAGCTGGGGGATAATTAATAAATGGTTGTATTTTTTGTTTGTTTGTTTGTTTTCCCTCCCTTTTTTTGTCTTTCTTCTTCTTCCTTTGGAGCTACTCACTCTATTATTTCTGCAAGTGTTCTAGATGAAGGGAAATCTTCATTAGCTGGAATGTTAAGGGGTTAAATCACCCCGTGAAAAGTGAAAAGAAAGTTTTTTCACACCTAAAGATGCTGAGGGCTGGGGTAGCCTTTCTTCAGGAAACCCACTTGCATGATTCTGACCAATGGCGATTAGGTAAATGCTGGGCAGGACAGTTTTTCCATTCTAACTTTAAAGGAAAGCCAGGGGTGCGGCTATCCTTGTTGACAGAAACATTCCTTTTGAACTCTCCAACATTACAGCAGATAAATTTGGATGTTTTATCATTGTTTCAGGCAAACTCTACAATAAGTCAGTGGTCTTGGCTAATGTGTATGTGCCTAATGTTGATGACGTACAGTTTTTCAATAGATTTTTCTCTGAACTCCCTGATCTAAATTCTCATTCTTCAATTCTCGGGTGAGATTTCAACTGTTATTTGGATGCAGTATTAGACCGCTCCTCCCCTAAACCTACCACTCTCAGCAAGTCCGCCAGTTACATTAAAGCATTTCTTGATGATTTTTACCTTTCTGATCCCTGGCGGTTCTTGTATCCTTCAAGAAGAGAATATTCCTTCTCCTCCCATGTTCACCACACTTATACTCGAATTGATTATTTTTTTAAGATAATAAATTAATCTCAAACCTTAAGTCATGTAAATACAAAGGTATTATTACTTCTGATCACGCTCCCCTGGTTCTGGTACTAACTTTTCCAGATGCTGACTTTACAAGGAGACACTGGAGACTAGATCCATTGTTACTTTCTTACGAGAGCTTTCTCTCACACATCTCTACACATATTAAAACTTTTTTTAAGCATCAACAGAACACCTGATGTGTCTAATAAAACAATTTGGGAAGCTATGAAAGCATACTTAAGAGGAGAAATTATCATTCTCAGCATATAAAAATAAGTGCTCAAAGCAGAAGACTGACATTGCTAATCAGATTTTAAACATAGACAAACAATATGCAAATTCACCTTCACCTGAACGGTACAAGGAGTGCTTGAAGCTTCAGGCCGAATTTAACCTCCTTTCCTCTCATGAAGTTGAAAGTCATTTACTTAGGAGTAAAAGTAACTATTATGAGCGTGGTGAAAAAAACTGGCAAAATCCTGGCTACTCAGCTGCGTGGGTTGAGAGCGAAACAGCTTATTGCTGGAGTACAGACGATAATGGATGTATAACAGCGGACCCTCCCTCGTTCAATCAGGCCTGTATATCCTTGTTGCTGAAAAAAGGCAAAGACCCATTAGATTGTGCTTCATATAGACCAATTTCATTACTAAACACAGATGTAAAGATCCTCGCCAAAGTTTTGGCCCACAAACTGGAGGATACCCTTCCTTCTGTAATATCGCCAGATCAAACTGGATTTATTAAAAGACAGCATTCGTTTTACAATATTCGTCAGGTATTTAACATTGTATACTCTCCCAAACATGTGGATTCAGAGTGCCTTGTCTCTATGGATGCTGAGAAGGCATTTGATAGAGTAGAGTGGAACTACCTTTTTCTTACGCTCGAAAAATTTGGTTTCGGTTCTGTCTTTTTATCCTGGATCAAAACATTGCATAAATGTCCTTCAGCCTCTGTTCTGACCAATAGTCATTACTCAGAATACTTTGACTTACACCATGGGACCCGGCAGGGTTGCCCACTGAGCCCACTCCTTTTTGCAATTGCCATTGAGCCTCTTGCAATTGCCTTGCATAGCAATGGGCGGGTACAGGGAATATGGAGGGGAGGAGTCGAACATAAAGTCTCGTTGTATGCAGACGACCTACTTCTGTTTGTTTCATAACCAACCACTTCTCTACCGGAAGCCCTCACTATCTTAGACAATTTCAGTCAATTTTCAGGATATAAACTCAACTTAAATAAAACCGAACTATTCCCAATCAATAAAGAAGCTCTTAAACTTAACTATACCGATCTCCCATTAAAGGTGGTGAAAGATCACTTTAATTACATTGGAATTTGTGTCACTAGAGAATTCAAAAACTTATTTAAATCAAATTTTCTCACTTTATTTGATCAGGCAAAACAGATTTTATCAAAGTGATCCCAATCGCAATCCCAACTTTTTTCGTTTGTTGTTCCCCGTTGGTGGAACGCACAACCAGTTCCTACCAGAGCAGGGGCGTCCCTCTCTACCTTTAAAAAACTCCTGAAGACCTCCAGCTCTTCAGAGAGGACCTCCTCTCCTAGTACTACCTACAACTGGACATGACAAATCTACCCCTTTAAGAATTGTCATAGCACTTATTGCTGCAATGCTTTCTTATCGCACTATACCTTGATTGTTCCCTTCTCTGTAAGTCGCTTTGGATAAAAGCGTCTGCTAAATGACTAAATGTAAATGTAAATGTAATAAAGCCACATTTAGTGTCACATCTACAGATATATAACAGCAGCAGTTATGTCCTTAAAGGTTCAAATGCTTCACCATGTCAACAATAAAAGACAAATCTTCAGCCAGACAGTATCTGACAATTGTAGCAGGCCATAAATAATATATTATAAAAAAAAAAATTAAAGTTTAATCGTACTTTGGACATCCCTGGTGTAAATGTTGAAAATGATGATGAGGAGATGTTGGAAGATGACTCCATGTCACAGTTCTCTGATGTTTTCAATCAGAAATATACCTTTTGTCTTCATAAATGTGTACACTGATAACTCTGGAGCTGCTTGAGCAGAATTATTTCATAATAATTTCATAATCATTCAGGTGTGACACTGATTGCGTGGTGGAGATCCTGGATGGACTGCCCCAGCTGAGTGAAGCTCAGTCTGCTTCACTTGAGTCCACCATCTCCTTTAACGAGATGTCTGAGGCGGTTCAGCAGCTCAGCTGTGGTCGGTCATCTGGGATAGACGGACTTCCCTTAGAGTGCTCGGAAAAGACTTGTATGAAGTTTTTAAAGACTGTTTAATCTCTGGGACTCTACTGCTGAGCTCTACCAGGGCATCCTGATGCTGCTGCCAAAAAAGGAGATCTCAGCCTCCTAAAAAACTGGAGACCGGTGTCATTGTTGTGCACAGACTACAAAATAATCGCTAAATGTTTTTCAAACAGACTCAAAGAGTGCATGGACATGATTGTACACACCTGCCAAACATACCGTGTTCCTGGTCGCTCAATAATGGACAATTTGTTTTTAATCAGAGACATAATTGACCTGTTGAAGTTTCAGGACTTGGACGTAGGACTTTTTTCCCTTGATCAAGAAAAATAGAGTCGATCAGCTGGACTCCTCCATATAAATAATAGAGGTCCCCTATTATTTATATATTTATTTTAATGTATTTGTTTTTTGGGGGTAATATGTTTGTTTGTGATTTAAAATTGGACCAATAAAGGTTTTGTTAAAGGTCTCTTTCTGCCTCTGTCTCTCTGTCTCTCTGTAGTTGAACTACGAGCGTTGGCGTGCCTTGCTCAGAGGTTTCTGGGTAGCTGTGGTGGTTTACTCGATGCTGGTTCTCATCTTAGTTTACACCTTCCAGTTCCCCTCGTCACCCCACACCTGGAGCTACTACAGTGGACTCAGCACTCACAGGTACAAACTGTCCTACCGTCTCTAATGATGTCTCTACCGTCTCTGATGATGTCTCTACTGTCTCTGATGATGTCTCTACCATCTCTAATGATGTCTCTGCTGTCTCTGATGATGTCTCTACTGTCTCTGATGATGTCCCTACTGTCATTGTCTCTCCAGGTTGGAGGATGTTGGTTTGGAGAAGTTCTCCGTTCCTGTACTCTTCACCAAGATATTCATTCCTGCTGCTTTCCTTTTGGTATCAGTTCAGTCGATCATGTTCAGAGTGATGATTCACTTCTTCTTTGTTTAGTAGAAGTTGACTCTTTGTGTTATCTTGCAGGTCTGTATTGTACATCTACATTACTTCCACGAGCCGTTCCTGCAGCTTACTGACCTGAAGACTGTGGTGGACACACACAATAGCACCATCACCAGGTAACACCCACACCTACCTGCAAATCAGCTGGAATCTAGCCCTCAATATCTGACCTCCATCTGTCTAATCAGTCCCCAGACATTGATAGCAACTAGTCCCCAGACCTCCACAGCAACTAGTCCCCAGATCTCCACAGCAACTAGTCCCCAGATCTCCACAGCAACTAGTCCCCAGACCTCCACAGCAACTCGTCCCCAGACCTCCACAGAAACTAGTCCCCAGATCTAGTCCCTAGTTGAGCTGACTGTGGCCCCCCTGCACACCTGTCTCACTGATTCTCACCTGCAGGTTGGTCCACTCTGATGGTAGCTTATTCGACCTGTCCTTGGGTGGAGCTCCTCAGCTTCTCCTGGAGGAGGAGAAGACAGGGAGGCTGAGAGAGAGAGAGGAGGAGACAGATAAGAAGTGTATAAAGGAGGAGGAAGAGGACGAGGAGTACCCCTGTATGTTTGATAGGGAAACCCTGTCTGACCCCATCACAGGTAAACACAGTGCATCTCGATGACACACCTGTGACAGTGTTTCAAACAGGAAGCTGTCTGTCCTCCTCAGCATTTCAAACAGGAAACTGTCTGTCTTCCACAGCGTTTCAAACTGGAAGCTGTGTGTCCTCCTCAGCGCTCGTCTCCTGGAGGTTGGTGGTGGACCGTCTCTCTGTTTTGTTCTTGCGCCTCCTCCTGTCCCTGCAGCGCCTGCAGCACCTCCTCTGGTGGCTCCTGGAACTACACATTGTCAAGATCGTCTCCTCCTACATCATCTGGGTCTCTGTGAAGGAGGTCTGTCTGTCTATCTGCCCATTTACCTCTATCTGTCTGTCTTTCTCTGACCTGTCTGTCTCTGATCGATCTGTCTGTCTCTGATCTGTCTGTGTGTCTCTGACCTGTCTGTCTCTCTGCAGGTGTGTGTGTTTAACCTGCTCTTCGTGCTGTGCGTTGCCGTGGCTCTGCCCTGCAGGGCGTGGCGCCCCCTGCTGTCAGCAGTCTGTACAGTCTGGACCTGCGTGGTGACTGTCTGTAAGATGTTGTACCAGCTCAATGTCGTCCAGCCAATGAGATACTCCTCCAACTGCACCATGGTAACCATAGCAACAGTGTCAGACTTGTCTGTCTCTCATGCTAAGTTCACACTGAAGTGAAATTCTGAGTTTGTCCGTGAGATCACGACTTATGGTATCTCATACCTGTCTGTCTCTCTGCAGCCAGGTAACTCCAGCACCGACCTCTCTCACTCTGCTCTGTACTCTGGTTCAGTTGACCCCGCCCAGTGGGTGGGGCTTCGCAAGACGGACGGGAAACTGCTTGATTACCTGAGGGTGAGGAGTGACATCACAGTCTCACTTCATCAGGCACTGTTAGCGCTGATGCTAACATATGTTTAACCAGGTATTGTAAGCACTGTTAGCTCTGATAACCTAGCATTATGCTGACCTGTCTCTACAGTATAACCTGATGATGTTAGCACTGTTAGCCTTCGAGGTGACAGTTTACAGACACCAGGAGCTCTACCGTCTCCGCCGTAACAAAGTCCCGCCCACAACCAGAACACTGTTTCATGACATCACTAGGCGTCACCTGGACCACAGCGTGCTAAACTGCATCAAGTACTTCCTCAACTACTTCTTCTACAAGTTTGGACTGGAGGTGAGATGCACACACATTATCATGACGAGGAGTCAACTTTGTCCTGTTTAACACCATTCCTACGTTCCTCCTCCTCAGACATGCTTCCTGTTGGCCGTGAACGTGATTGGTCAACGAATGGATTTGTTTGCTGTCGGCCACGCCTTTGGTCTTATCACTGTCCTATCCCGTCGCAGCAGAAAGTGCATTGCATTGGTGTGGCCCAAGTACTGCTACTTCCTGTCGGGGCTGTTGTGTTTCCAGTACCTGCTGTGTATTGGATTCCCTCCTGCTGCCTGTAAAGGTACAAACTCACCTGATGTTGTGATGTTAGGATTTACTCCACAATAAAATCCATGTTAGCAAACACATAAAAGCTTTTATACTGAAAGGATTAAACTAAACCTTGAGATAAAACTTCTATTTTTGAGATTAAAGGAACAATATGACACGTTATGTGTAACACTGACATCTAGTGTTTAAAGGTTGGCACTGCAGTCTAAATCTCCTCCACAGACTGAAGCTCACGCAGTTCAAAGATTGAAGACACTGAACCTTCAGCATGTTTCATGAAGCAGCTTCTACGTCTGAGACTTCAGTCTGAGCTGTTGAGAGAAGTCAAACACGTTATGTTCTGATTGTTTCACAGCGTTACGTCAGTAGAATAAACTCTGTAGACCTCAGTACAACAAACATCTCACAGTAAAGTGGTCATCGTGACCCGGACAGTCCTCCATAAAGACTCTATGGTTCACTTTCCGGGAAAGCAGCCTCCATCGCTGTTTACTGATGATGATCATGTGACCTGATTTCATTGAACTCTTTATATCTTCAATTGAACTTTATAACTTCCACTTTATAACATGTTGTAGGTCGAGTTTTTGGGAAATTTACAAGGGAAATAACTGATTAATTCATACGTGAAAAAGTCTCCACAACCTGTCCAGTCCTCCCTACAGACACTACGATGAAAACCGTTCACTTTAAACAAATGATTGACAAATGATTGAATCTGGTGGAATCCAGTAAAAATGTCAAATGTGACTTTAGTCCAAATGAAATGCTGACATCACAGAATGGTTTGATAGTGTAATGACAGTGAGATTAATAAATGTGGTTTGAATGGAAGTCAATGAGACATTTTTGGTCACAATGGTGTTCAGAGGGAGAATCTGACACTACATGAAAAATACTAATGCAGTCAAATCAATGTAGTTGTTCATGTTTGACATATCCAAGACTGTAATCAGCACCAACACCACATCCACCTTTTTATGTGATAAATAATGAGTCATTCATTAAACTGACATTTAAAGGGTTACAATCAGGACAATTATTCAATCTTTGGTAGTTTGGAGCAAGTCTGAAGTTGTTTCAGAGATTTATGAAATAAATATTGATGTGATGATTTTATAGCAGTTTGTTTGGACATGTACATTTTTACCATGAAGGTGTCACAAGGGTAAATTTGAGGAGGGCACAAGGGTTAAAACAAAAAATTTATGGTGACGATCAAAAGTTTGGAGTTAAAACAGAAGAAAATGAAGCAGATGTTGATCTGAATGAAAACTCTCTTCTCAGATTATCCCTGGAGACCTCCGTCCTCCAACATGGACTCCAACGTGGTGAAGTGGCTCTTCCTCCCTGATCACCTGACACCACCGAACCCACTCTTCCTCCTCTGTAAGATCATTATCGTCATCGTCATCGATGAGTGAAACTGACAGTGGCAAATAATAGTCATGGACAGGGTTCACCCTCATGTTTGGGTTCACCAGGTCTGTCTAGCAGCCTCCGTGTTACCTGATCCAGACCCTTACCCCACCCTAACTCTGATCCACCTCACCAGGAGGGGATCAGCTGACAGCAAATCTGATAACCACGAAGCCGATCATCGATCTCAGGCGTTCTTGCTCAATTTCTCGTTCAAGTTCAATTTGAGCCCTCATCCAGTATGAAAGCAGCAGTCAGGTTCTGCTCCTCCCAGTGAGCCTCCTCCAGGTTCTCTTCAGCCCTGTGAACAGGACATTCCCTCCAGATGAACCCATGTTACAAAGCTTCCACACACACAACAGCGGTTTTTCCAATGAGATGATCGCCGATGATGCTGATGTTCATTTTGTGTTATCTTCCAGATTCTTAAACTTAATATCACAATTCATTCAGTCATTTAGATTTTATATAAAAGTTGGGATTAACCTTCAAAACAATCTTTTCATAAATAAACTTTATTTGTGTTTCTGCAAACCTTCAGATCAAAAACATCTTTAAACTTCAGGATTCATTTGGTGGACCCTGAAAATGTCTCATACGTGACACATGCGTGTCACACATACGTGTTTACTGATGCTATGATGTCTTTGATTGACAGTCCAGGTATGTTTCCTGATCTTTCAGATGACTTCTTGCTCCTCCTCGGTGCCTCCTTGCAGCTGCAGGTCTTTGAGGAGGAGCTTCAGCCGTCAGTTCAGATCCTCGCTGGAGACAACTGTGAGCTGGATGGAGATGATGGACAGGTCTCTGATCCAGTCAGACGACTCCGCCTCAACACAGTCCCTGACTTCATGATGTGCAGGTAAACTCTGCCCACTGCCCACCTGTCTGTATCCCTGCCTGTTGACCTGTCTGACCTCTGAATTCTGTATGTGCAGGTCTTATCTGGACATGATGAAGGTGATCATCTTCAGCTACATGTTCTGGTTCGTTCTCACCATCATCTTCATCACCGGGACCACCAGGTGAGTGGGTGGAGCCACAGGTTACAGAGTAAAAATTACTGGTTAGGTATTAGGGAAAACTGAACCACAGGTGTGTTTGTAAAACCTGAATATTCAGGACGAAGTCAGAAAGTTATGGATTTTGTGAGACCACTAAACTTTTTGCTCAAGGCGTTATACGGTTACCTGGTGACAGTTCTCTTGTTCCTGGTCCATGATCAGTAACATGACAGGTTACCTGGTGACAGGTAACAGCTAACAGGTTTATTCAGATAACAGGTTACCTCGTGACAGCTGATAGGAAGAAGAACCTGCTGGTTCTGGACCGGAGAGTCCTGCAGCATTGTGTGTTCTGCAGACTTGATAATGAAATCATGCACAGGTGTGAAGTCACAGGTGAAGAGCCTCAGCACACCTGGAGTTTGGTGATCAGATCGGATGATGGTACCGGATCCTGAACTGATGACAGGTTTGGACTTCCTGTTCTAGGATCAGTATCTTCTGTATGGGTTACCTGGTGGCCTGCTTCTACTTCCTTTTGGTGGGCGGAGACCTGCTGCTGAAACCAGTCAGATCCATCCTGGTGTACTGGGACTGTCTGATTGGCTACAACGTGTTCGTCATCACCATGAAGAATATTCTGTCCGTAAGATGCTTCATCGTCGTCATCATCATTATTTTCATCATCACAGTCACCTTCATCACCACCGTCTGTCTGGTTGCCTGCCTGTCTGTCTGTCTGTATGTCTGCCTGCCTGCCTGCCTGTCTGTCTGCCTGTTTGTCTGTCTGTCTGTCTACCTGTCTGTCTGTCTGTCTGTACAGATCCTGGCCTGTGGTTTCATTAAGTCGCTGGTGTTGAATCACTGTTGGCTGATTCAGCTCTTCAGTTTGGCCTGCACCATCAAAGGTTACACTAAACGTAAGTAACCTGTCTCTCTGCCTACCTGTCTCTCTGTCTCTCTGCCTACCTGTCTCTCTGTCTACTTGTCTCTCTGCCCACTTGTCTGTTGTTCATGTGTGTGTCACTTCCTGCAGCAGAGCAGCAGAGCAGTAAACAGTGTGAGTTGCCGAGCGACGAGGCAGGGATCATCTGGGACGGCGTGTGTTTCTGTTTCCTGTTGTTACAGAGGCGGGTGTTCAGGAGCCACTACTTCCTGTACGTCGTCCTGGACCTGCAAAATACACAACTACTGGCCTCCAGGTACACACACACACACACACACACACACACACACACACACACACACACACACACACACAATGTCATTGTCTGTGCTGCAGGGGGGCGGAGCTCTTCGAGGCGTCCACCGTGAAAGCTGTCAGAGCGAGACTGGAGGTGGAGAAGATGTCAATGAACCTGCTCAAGAGACAGTAAGACACAGAGTCTCTGAGACGAGTTAGAGTCACTGAGACGAGTCAGAGTCGGTCTGACCCGGTTTGACCTGTGAACTTCTTCCTGTGTCTCCTTCAGGATGGAGAGGATTAAATCTCGACAGCAGAAGTTCCGCAAAGGAAAAGAGAAACTGCTGAGTTTGACCCACGACAGCTTCCATACTGACGGTGTGTAAACAAACAGTGATTGTCGTGGTGACGGTGTATAAACAAACAGTGGTTGCTGTGGTGACGGTGTGTAAACAAACAGTGGTTGCCATGGTGACGGTGTGTAGACAAACTGATTGCCGTGGTGACGGTGTTTTCTTTGATTGGATGTTTAGGTGAAGAAACCAGGAAGGGCCGGCAGCAGAAGGAGTGGTGGAGACCATGGGTAAACCACGCCTCCAGTGAGTCACATGACCCCTGACATTATCACTCTCAGACCCAATCAGAGCCATTCTGTGGCTGTAGTTGTCTGTGCGTCTGACCTGTCTGTCTGCCTGCAGTGGTGAGGAGTGGTGACTACTACCTGTTTGAGACAGACAGCGAGGAGGAGGAGGACGACGACGACAAGAAGGATGAAGAGGGGAAGAAAGAAGAAGAGCTACCTGAAAAATCAGCCTTCCAGGTGAGTCAGCATCAAGCACAGGGGGAGGGGGATATGTATCATCAGGATTATAACCTGTCTGTCTGTCTGTCAGTTTGTGTATCATGCCTGGATAACAGACTCCAGAACAGCAATGAGAGCTCGCAACAACCAGAAGAACTTGTCTGAACGAAGGAGGAACGAGGAGAGAGGAGGTGAGGAGAGAGGAGGCAGGGAGAGAGGAGGTGAGGAGAGAGGATACAGGGAGAGAGGAGGTGAGGAGTCCCATCCTGTTTCTGGTCATACAATATGACACACTTGTCTGTAGCTCATCTGTAGCTCGTCTGTAACCTGTGACTCCTCCACCTGTTCAGGACTTCTGGAGGTGATGGAGGAGACGGAGGAGGACCAACAGGAGGACGAGGACAAAGAGGAGGGACCAGGTGAGAGAAGAAGCTCCACAACAGAACTACAACTCCCATGAGTCTTTACATCCTCATCTGGCTGTTTTTTTAGGTCTAGGGGTTCATGGGAAATGGTGTTCTAACATAAGATCAGAAACACTGTTGACAAACTGCGTAGCCAAGATGACTTTGTGTGTTTCAGACACAGTGTTACGTCGGTTCTCCAACATGTTGAGGTTCTGTTGGGTTCTGCTGTCAGCTCTGCTGGACTCACTGACTGCCTGGCTCAATGGTCTGTGTCAGGAACATGTCGACATCTCCACCGTGCTCCGCATCGAGCGCTGCATGCTGACGCATCAGGCCAAACAGGTACACATTCAGGACTACAACAAAGATGGAGGAGCTGAGTGTGTGATGATTAATTCTGATGTGTCTGTTCAGGGTCACGCTCCCAGCAGAGAGGCGATCCACGTTTACTACCAAGAACAGATGATGAGAAGCTCCAGAGAGTCAGGCCTGAACTACAGTACCCATGAGGCTGAGCTGCAGGTCTCAGCAGAGACAGGAAGGAAAGAAGAAGAAGAAGAAGAAGAAGAGGAGTGAGTCCTTCTACTGATACAGAAGAAGAAGAAGACGAAGCAGGAGGTCAAACAGCAGAGGAGAAACCAGAACCAGAACCAGGAGCAGATGGTCCAGATGAACCACGACCAGTATCAGGAGGTCCAGGTGAAGAATCGGGGGGTCCATCAGCAGACCCAGAATGCTTTGTGGCTAACATGAGCCAAAGAAGGCGACCCAAACTGTCCAGGATGGACCGAGTCCGGTCTTCATCATCTTCATCATCTTCAGAGGGCCAGAGTCACAGGTCAGCCCTCATTACCATATTGAATCATCCTAATCATTAATCATGTTAGCTTAGCATTAGCTCAGTCTCTTGTGCTCAAACAGTGGTGGAAAATCAAACCAGCAACTTCCTGTCGACCCTCACACCTTCACTAGCGCCTCCTCCCCCACCTCCCCCTCCTCCGTCCTCCTCCCACCGTCCTACAGTCTCGCTCTGGGCTTGGACCGGCACCAGGAGGCGGAGTCAAATTTTAGGAGGCAGACTCTGCTGGAGAGGAATGACTTCCTGTCTGACTTGGCCTCCACTTCCTGTCCACTGGCATCTCACACTCAGGAGCTGACGGCCAGTGAGCTGCTGAGGAACAGGTGAGTCGCAGGTAAGTCTCAGAGATGATTCACCTGACACGGATGACTCACTCTCTGCTTCACCGTGTTTCAGGACTTTCTATGATGAGGAGCTGGAGTCATCAGACCATTTCTACGGCAACCAACACCAGCTGCTCCAGTTGTGCTACGCCCTCTACAACATCCTAGCAGCCAGGTAAGCCCTGCCCCACAGGTAACGCCACATTCCTCTTAGATTCTGTGTGACTGCTAAGATACTCAGGTCGTCCTGTCAGGTCGGAGACGGTGTGTTACCTGGTCATCGTGTTGAACCACATGGTGTCTGCCAGCTGTCTGACGCTGGTCCTTCCTGTTCTGGTGTTCCTCTGGGCCACGCTGTCCGTCCCCCGACCTAGTAAGACGTTCTGGATGACGGCCATCATCTACACCGAGGTGCCTGTCTGCCCGCCTTCCTGCCTGCCTGTCTGCCCGCCTTACTGCCCATCTGTCTGCCCGCCAGTCTGCCCGCCTGTCTCTCCGCCTGTCTGCCCGCCTGTCTGTCCGCCTGACTGCCCACCAGTCTGCCCACCTGACTGCCCACCTGTCTGTCCACCTGACTGTCCACTTGTCTATCCACCAGACTGTCCACCTGTCTGTCCACCTTTCTCTCCACCTTTCTGTCCACCTGACTGTCCACCTGTCTGTGTCCTAAGGTCACCATTGTCATCAAGTACTTCTTCCAGTTTGGTTTCTTTCCGTTCAACCAGAAGTTGGAGGTGGATCGCTCCAAACCGTTTCACCCCCCGAACATTCTGGGCGTGGAAAAGAAGGAGGCCTACGTTCTGTACGACCTGCTGCAGCTGCTTGCTTTGTTCTACCACCGAGCTATACTCAAGGTACAAACACTAAATTATAGAACACAGAACTATACTGGAGTTACAAACACAATTGTTGAACACAGAACCATACTGGAGGTTGTCGTATATTCAGTGGCGATGCAGTTGAAGATGTTTGAAGAGAAACTCCGCTGACACTGTCTTAGTTGTATAACAAATTTATTACAATAATTTCAGTATCGTATCAAGTAAAACATTACTTGGAGAGCCTCCGGCCGAATAATGAGACTCTCCCGAACCATGTGGGACAAGCCCTTATATACAGGGAGGTTATGTTCCCAAAACATGCAGTCAAAGTCAACAATAGTATAAATCTTGTGTAAGAGAGGAACAGAGAAAAAGAGAGGCTCCTCTCCCAGGATGCCCCAACAGATGGCCCTTCACCTTTGACCTGATCTCTCCCTTGAACACGCCAAAGGAAACCACATAAGACCCGAGACACCCCATTTCACATGACTCTTTTAACATATGTTGTAATACATATATCAACACACCTGACAGCGGCGTCATCCTGCCGGTTCTTTGGTACTCCTATCCAAATAACCTCAAAACCCAGATGGAACAAATTAACAGCTAGCTACACAGATCTCAGAAGTATCTCAATGTAAACCACACAGATAAGTATTATGTAAGTATGTAACTATGCATCTATGTGCTGACACTTCAAGACAGACACTAAATTATAGAACACAGAACCATACTGGAGGTACAAACACTAAATTATAGAACAGAACCATACTGGAGGTACAAACACTAACTTATAGAACATAGGCCATACTGGAGGTACAAACATTAAATTATAGAACATAGAACCATACTGGAAGTACCAACACTAAATTATAGAACATCAAATCAAATCAAATCAGATTTTATTTGTATAGCCCAAAGTCACAAAATACATTTACCTCGGAGGGCTTTACAATCTGTACAGGGAGTGACACCCTCTGTCCTTAGACCCTCGGTTCGAGTGAGGAAAAACTTGCCCACAAAAAACCCTTTTAACAGGGAAAAAAGGTGGAAGAAACCTCAGGAAGAGCCACAGAGGAGGGATCCCTCTCCCAGGACGGACAGACGTTCAATAGATGTCACATGTACAGAGCAAATCAACACAAACATATTGTACAATTACAATGAATGATAAAATGACAATGAATTACAATGAATGATAAAATGATTACAGTAGCAGTGGAACCTGTGATAGAGATAGAGAGACACAGATGCACAGCAGCAGCAAATCATTAACTAACTATAAACTGTAATGGAGATATGGTAGCAATAATGACAGTAATAATATATGTAATGGATGTCATGTAGGACCACAGCAGCAGCCACGATCCATGAAAACCTGCTGGACAAGAGAGCACAGAAACTCCGGGGAAGAAATTTAGTTAGTAACATGCATTAATGAGACATGTATGTTTACAGATGGAGAGAGAGAGAGGGACAGAGAGAGAGAGAGAGAGAGAGAGAGAGAGAGAGAGTTTTCAGTCAAGGGAGATGTGACTGCATCTTCAACCAATACCGTGCCTGACTAGGCATAACCCTGAGAGAGACAGACAGAGACAGAAAGAAAGAGAGAGGTAGTTTATTCCACAGAAGAGGAGCTTGATAGCTAAAAGCTCTGGCTCCCAATCTACTTTTGGAAACTATAGGAACCACAAGGAACCTAGAGAGCGCAGTGTTCTAGAGGGGTAGTAAGGTACTACTACTTTTAGATATGATGGTGCATGACCATGAAGAGCTTTGTATGTAAGGAGAAGAATTTTAAATTCTATTCTAGATTTAACAGGTAGCCAGTGCAAGGAAGCCAGAATGGGAGAGATGTGATCTCTGATCTTGGTTCCTGTCAGAACACGTGCAGCAGCATTCTGAATTAGCTGCTAAGTCCTAAGAGACTTATTGGAGCAGCCTGATAACAGAGAGTTACAATAGTCCAGCCTAGAAATAACAAATGCATGGACTAGTTTTTCTGCATCCGCTTGAGACACGATGCGTCTGATTTTGGCGATGTTACGTAAGTGGAAGAATGCAGTCCTCGAAATTTGTTTTATGTGGACATTAAAGGACAAATCCTGATCAAAAACAACTCCAAGATTCTTTACGGTGGAGCTGGAGGCCAGGGTGATCCCGTCTAAAGTAATTAAGTCTCTAGAAAGAGAGTTTCTGAGGTGTTTGGGTCCAATTACAAGAACTTCAGTTTTGTCTGAATTTAACATCAGAAAATTGTAGGTCATCCAACTTTTTATATCCTTAAGGCATGCTTGGAGTTTAGTTAACTGATTGGTTTCATCACGCTTGATCGATAAATATAATTGGGTGTCGTCAGCATAACAATGAAAATTAATGGAGTGATTCCTAATAATGTTCCCTAAAGGAAGCATATATAAACTGAATAGAAGTGGTCCTAGTATAGAACCTTGTGGGACGTGACAAACTTTGGTATGCATGGAGGATTCATCATTGACGTGAACAAACTGAGATCGATCTAAGAAATACAACGTAAACCAGCTTAGGTGGTTCCTTTGATGCCAATTTGATGTTCCAGTTTGATGGTCAATGGTGTCAAATGCGGCACGAAGATCTAACAGGATAAGTCCTTTGTCTGATGCCATTAGGTCATGTGTAACTTTGACTAGTGCGATCTCTGTGCTATGATGCACTCTAAATCCTGACTGAAAATCCTCAATAAACTGTTCTTATGGAGAAAGTCACACAGCTGATTGGCTACAGCTTTCTTAAGTATCTTAGAGAGAAAGGGAAGGTTTGATATCGGTCTGTGATTGGCTAAAATCTCTGGATCTAGAGTGGGCTTTTTAAGAAGAGGTTTAATTACAGCTACTTTAAAGGACTGTGGTACGTATCCCGATAATAAAGACAGATTAATCATATCCAATAAAGAAGGGCTAACTAGAGGTAAAACATCCTTGAGTAGCCTGGTTGGGATGGGGTCTAAGAGACAGGTTGACGGCTTAGATGCAGAAATTATTGAAGTTATTTGATGAAGATCGATGGGAGAAAAACAGTCTAAATACATATCAGGTTTTACAGCTGTTTCCAAACTTGCTGTATCAGAATGCAGATCAGTGCCTGTTGAGGGCAAGAGGTGATGGATTTTGTCTCTAATAGTTATAATTTTATCATTAAAGAAACTCATGAAGTCATTACTAGTTAGACCTAAAGGAATAGATGGCTCAGTAGAGCTGTGGCTCTGTTAGCCTGGCTACAGTGCTGAAGAGAAACCTGGGGTTGTTCTTATTTTCCTCTATTAATGAAGAGTAATAGGCTGCTCTGGCATTACGGAGAGCCTTCCTGTATGTTTTAAGATTATCTTGCCAGACTAAGCGAAATTCTTCCAGTTTAGTGGCATACCATTTGCGTTCAGATTTACGTGCCTCTTTCTTTAAGTTACGAGTCTGCTGGGTATACCATTGTGCTAACCTCCTTTGTTTAATTATCTTCTTTTTCAGAGGTGCAATAGAGTCGAGAGTTGTTCGTAACGAGCCTGTAGTACTATCAACAAGATGATCTATTTGTGAGGGGCTAAAGGAAGCAGACAAGTTCTCTGCTACATTGAGACAAGGCATTGAATTCAATACTGAAGGAATCACTTAAATTTGGCTACAGCACTATCAGATAAACATCTGCTGTAGGAGTTTGTGCCAAAAGGCTTATAGTCCAGTAGTATGAACTCAAAGGTTATTAAAAATGGTCAGACAGAAGAGGATTCTGTGGAAAGACTATTAGATGATCAATTTCAATGCCATATGAGAGAACAAGATCAAGAGTGTGGTTCAGACAATGAGTCGGTTTATTTACACTCTGACAGAAGCCGATTGAATCTAATAAAGAGATAAACGCAGTGCTAAGACTATCATTGTGGTTGTCCACATGAATATTAAAATCACCTACAATAATTACTTTATCTGTTTTAAGGATCAAGCCTGATGCAAATTCAGATAAAAATTCAGAGTAAGGACCTGGAGCTCGATATACTGTAACAAATAAAATTCTCTGTAATGCTTTCCGGGGTTAGATGAGTAAGGCTAAGAACAAGACTTTCAAATTAATTATAATTTAGTTTAGGTTTAGGATTTATTAGTAGACTTGAGTCAAATATGGCTCCAACTCCACCACCTCGACCGGTACTTCCGAGGAATATGAGTATTACAATGACTGGAAGGAGTGGATTCATTTAAGCTAACATATTCATCCACCTGCAGCCAGGTTTCAGTGAGACAAAACAAATAAATATCATAATCAGGTCAGATCAGAATCAGAAGTTTTTATGATGAACTCCTCTTCTGTTTGTTTTATCTTTAAATAATGTAGGTGGACGGGGGACAGACACAGTCTCTATACTAAAGGACTGGGTGGGCAGCTGCTCTAATGGAGGCGCAGAGAAGCGTGTAAGACTGCAGCTCTGCTTCCTGGTCTGAACTCTGGGCTGTCACGGTTTTGGTCGACTAATAAACTTGGCCATGGTTCTAGATATGAGAGCTGCTCCATCCAAAGTGGGATGGATGCCGTCTCTCCTAATCAGACCAGGTTTTCCCCAGAAAGGTGTCCAATTATCTATGAAGCCCACATCATTTGCTGGACACCACCTCGACAGCCAGCGGTGAAATGACGACATGTGGCTATACATGTCATCACTGGTCACATTGGGGAGGGGACCAGAGAAAACTATGGAGTCCGACATCGTTTTAGCGTATTCACACACTGATGAAACATTAATTTTAGTGACCTCCGATTGGCGTAACCGGGTGTCATTACCGCCGACGTGAATAACAATCTTACTGTATCTACGTTTATCTTTAGCCAGCAGTTTTATATTAGACTCGATGTCACCCGCCCTGGCCCCCGGGATGCATTTAACTATGGCCCCCGGTGTCGCTAACTTCACGTTTCATAAAATGGAGCTGCCAATGACCAGAGTTGGCCTCTCAGCGGGTGTGTCGCTGAGCGGGGAAAATCTGTTTGAAACGTGGAGCGATTGGTGGTGTACCGTGGGCTTCAGTTTGGGGCTATGCCTCCTTCAGACAGTCACCCAGCCTCCCGGCTGCTCGGGAACTGCAGGGGGACGGCTAGCTGAAGCTACCTTCGGTGGTACCGCACCGGCTACAGGGGACTTGCTAACTATAGCAGCTACTGACTGTTCGGTGGTGCGGTACCGAGCCTCTAACTCACTGAGCCTCGCCTCCAAAGCTACAAATAAACTACATTTATTACAAGTACCGTTACCACTAAAGGAGGACGAGGAGTAGCTAAACATGTGGCACACCGAGCAGGAGTGAGGAGGAGAGCAGAGAGAAGCCATTGCTACAGCTAGGCTAGTTAGTGTGACTAACAGAAACTGGTAAAATCAGATTGTGGTTACTAAAGTTCAGAGACCTGTTCGTGCACAAACAGAAGTCTAAGGATAGTGTTGAGATGTGTAGATAATTGCTGATGTGAGAAATATACAAAAAATCTGTTTAGGTGAGCAGAGAGCACCAATACCGATACTGAAGTGACAGAATACGCTTACCGTAAAGCAGTGATCTCAGTGGACTGCCTGCCTGTCACTTCCGTAGAACCATACTGGAGGTACAAACACTAAGTTATAGAACATAGAACCATACTGGAGGTACAAACACTAAGTTATAGAACATAGAACCATACTGGAGGTACAAACACTAACTTATAGAACATAGAACCATACTGGAGGTCTTGACTTATTCCATCTGCTCCCTCCACCACAGTGCCATGGACTTTGGGACCAGACTGTTACCATGGAGACTGACACTCTCCATCATCATCACAACCAGGCCGACTCCACCCAAGGTGTTACCTCCATCGATCCGGCCGACCCCGTCAACACGCTGCGGCAACGAGGCAGGAGAAGGACACGTTCTAGCTCTACCCAGCTGCGTTCTCCAGCAGGTAGAATCTAACACACCTGATCACTCGTTAACAACACATACTAATTAAACAAATGAAGATTCAGTGGTGACGTTTTGCCATGTGAGAGAGAACAATGGAAATAAATACAAGGACAAACATGTTGAATAGAAAGCTAGCTTGTGTTTGTTGATGTTTTTTTACTCCTCCTCCCCCTCCTGCTCCTCCTCTCCTCTCCTCCTCCTCCTCCTCCTCCAGGCAGTGACAGCGCCAGAGCTCAGCAGCCCAGCAGGTTTGATCTGCTGCTCGAGAAACTCAGAGAACTTTCCATCCGAGCTAAGACGTTCTCTGTTAGCAGGTATGTTAACCCTGAAGCTAGCTGCCGTGTGTTCATGTGTGACGTGTTGTTAACGTGTTAACATGTTAACCTCTCTGTCTCTCTGTCAGGTGCATGTCTCTCTACCGTCCGGTCCTTCAGTTCTTCAGAGCTCTCATCCAACCAGAATACAGCGCTGTGACCGACGTTTACGTCCTCATGTTCCTCGCCGACACCGTCGACTTCATCATCATCGTCTTTGGCTTCTGGGCCTTTGGGGTAAAGTTGATTTCCTGATCACATGACGCTTCACTTCCTGATCACATGACGCTTCATTGACTTTGATTTCATTTAAATTTCCCAGAAACACTCTGCAGCTGCTGACATCACTTCCTCTCTGTCAGAAGACCAAGTTCCAGAAGCTTTCTTAGTGATGGTTCTGATCCAATTCGGTACGTCTTTCTGTCTGTCTGTCTGTTTCCCTGTCTGTCTCTTTACCTGTCTTACTGTCCACCTGTCTGTCTACAGGCACCATGGTGATAGACAGGGCTCTGTATTTGAGGAAGACAGTTTTGGGGAAGTTGGTCTTCCAGGTGATTTTGGTTTTTGGGATTCACTTCTGGATGTTCTTCATCCTGCCGACTGTCACGGAGAGGTAACTCACCAGTTTGAACGAATCTTCAAGCCAGTCAGGGTCATCTTCAGCAGCAGCGCTCACATGTCTGTCTGTCTGTCTGTCTGTCTGCAGGCGTTTCAATCAGAACCTGGTGGCTCAGCTCTGGTATTTTGTAAAGTGTGTTTACTTCGGTCTGTCGGCCTATCAGATTCGATCTGGGTATCCGACACGAGTTCTGGGAAACTTCCTGACAAAGAGCTACAACTACTTGAACCTCTTCCTGTTCCAGGGGTGAGCTTAGCACAAAGATAGAGAGACTGTGACCATTTCAGTAACATCATGTTCACAGACACTTTTAATTCCCTGACTGTTGACACGTTTCCTCCGCCTGTGTCTCACTGCCTGTCTGTCTATCTGTAGTTTCCGTCTGGTTCCCTTCCTGACGGAGCTGAGGGCGGTGATGGACTGGGTGTGGACGGACACCACTCTGTCTCTGTCCTCCTGGATCTGTGTGGAGGACGTGTACGCCCACTGCTTTGTCTTAAAGTGCTGGAGGGAGTCTGAGAAGGCATGTGCTGTGTACATATATGTATTTGTACATGTTTCTGTCAGTGTACACACATATTTATGTATTACTGTGTATTTGTACACAGAGGTACCCTCAGCCTCGTGGTCAGAAGAAGAAGCGGGTGGTGAAGTACGGGATGGGTGGTCTCATTGTTCTGCTGCTCATCTGTATCGTCTGGTTTCCGCTACTCTTCATGTCGCTCATCAAATCTGTCGCCGGAGTCGTCAATCGACCGCTCGACGTCTCCCTGACCATCACACTGGGAGGCTTCCAGGTAACTTCACCTGGACTGAGGTGCATCATGGGAAGTGTAGTCCTATAGCAACATACTAAGGGATGACCTGAGCCAGCACTTTGAGCTGTAAAAAAAAAAGAAGGAAAGTCTTAGGACGACTCTTAAAAGTGTTGTATTGGTAACAGTAGTAACATTGGTGGTACTGACCTGTTGTTGTTGTTGTGTGTATTAATAGTAATATTTATAGTAGTCTTGGTGGTACTGACATGTTGTTGTTGACAGCCAATCTTCACGATGAGCGCTCAGCAGAATCAGCTCAAAGATCTGACTGAGAAGGACTTCAGCTCCTTCACCAGCTCCTACAGCTACACTCCTGTAAGTACTCTGCAGTACTACAACACACTGACTCAGGGCCGTTTCTTGCTATATGCGGACTATGCGGATGCACAGAGTCACCAGGGCCCCCCAAGCTGCAAGTTCAGCCTCAATATATTTTGGGAGAATTAAAAGTAGCTGTCTTTATTTGTAACCCTCTCATTTGTTGTGTGAAGCACGTCTATACTATAAACTACTATAAAAAGCTTTTTTACAATCCAAACTAAGCTGCTCTGATAGGGAAGCTGTGACTGTTTGTTGTCACATCACACAGTGAGTGACGCCTGCCGACAGGTATGACGGGTTGAATGAAGCCATTCACGGAAGTGAGAATAACGGTAGGCACCATTAACAATGGCATGAAAACAGTAACACAGGGGTGGGCAATTAATTTTCCCAAGGGGCCACATGAGATACTGCAAAGGCCGTGGAGGGCCAGACCAATACTCGGAACACAATTCTGCTAAATATTAATTTCATTGCTTTATAAAATGCAGTAAATATGCAGTAATGTGGAGTAAGTCAAATAATAGTTTAACTATTTTAGTTACAACATCCATGATTTTTAGCACTGACACAACACCTCCTGATGTATAATACAATGAAAAAATAACAATTTCTGTCGAGGGTTTATTTCAGTAACTTTATCCTGCATCTTCTTCAGCAGTCCGACATTTTTCCTGTCAGATCTGGACAACCATCTGTGGTAACACCTGCCAGTTTGTTCCATTTCAGTCCCAGCCTGTCAAAGCATTTACCTCTGTAAATAGATCACTCCTGGCTGTCGTCCCTTTCACTGATTACATTGCTGCCAGCTCCTCCATTTCCTTAAATTCTTTTGTTATTCCACGGGCAAAGATGAGTCCTCTATCCTTCACGTTACAGTTCGTCTGAAGAGCTCTTGTTAAAAAGTCTACATTCTGTGTCAACTTTACTTTTTTAGCGTGAGATGCCATTTAGCAACAAGTCAACTGTCTCTTTTGTGCAGCGCATTTCTATGCAGCCAGGTGCGCACGCACGTATGTACGTAAATCGCCTTCAAAATAAAAGCACTGATTGTACTGTATTGATTTCTAATTTCTGGGGAACCTCACGCGGGCCGAATAGGTACAGCCAACGTGCGGGATGTGGCCCGCGGGCCGCCTAATGCCCAGGTCTGCAATAACAGATAACAGCTGTTGATGTTGTGCAGGGGCCTCAACCGTTAGCACAATCACAGAAATCAGTCCAAAATGGTGCTGAAGTGGTTGCAGAGTTACATATAAATGTTTCTGATTCTTACTTTTTTATTGTTTAATATGGAGGCTGCTCCACTCCACTCCACTCTCCACTTATTTATTTTTTACTGTTTTGGATTGATGGCAAGAGTTTTTATATCCTTTTGTTTTCATTAGATGTAACAGACTGTTGCATTGCCACAGATCATCTGAAAAGTTTACTCCCTCAGAGTTTGACAGCTAGAAACGGCCCTGCACTGACTGCAGTACTAGTGCTACAGCTTGTAGTTTTATCCCAGTAACTTTGTGGCCTGTATTTCCCAGAGTGCCCTGCAGTTCCTGGAGGCGTATGGTCGTGAGGATGTGACAGTGGCAGAGCTGCAGGGCAGCAGTAATTCTCTGTGGACCATCAGTCCTCCCAGCAGGCAGTACCTGAGCCAGGTGCTCAACCTGGACCACTTCCCCCTGACTGTGTCCTGGACTGTTCAGAGGTCAGCTGCACTCTACTTATCAATAATCACCGTGATGTGAATCTGACATTAACTTCAGTCTGAAGGTTGCCTTAGAACTTAAGTAATAATAGTAGTAGTCATAGTAGTAGTTAGTTATAGTAGTTGTAGTAGTCATAGTAGTAGTAGCAGTAGCAGTAGCAGTAGTAGTAGTAGTAGTAGCAGAAGTAGTAGTAGCAGTGGCAGTAGCAGCAGTAGCAGTGGCAGTAGCAGCAGTAGTAGTAGTAGTAGTAGTAGTAGTAGTAGTAGTAGCGGTAGCGGTAGCGGTAGCAGTAGCAGTAGTAGTAGTAGTAGCAGTAGCAGTAGCAGCAGCAGTAGTGGTAGCAGTAGTAGTAGTTGTAGTAGTAGTAGTGGTAGTAGTAGTAGTAGCGGTAGCGTAGTAGCAGTAGCAGTAGCAGTAGTAGTAGTAGTAGTAGCAGTAGCAGTAGTAGTAGTAGTGGTAGCAGTAGTAGTAGTTGTAGTAGTAGTAGTGGTAGTAGTAGTAGTAGCAATGCACCTGAAAAGATTTTTTTTTTTTTTTTTTAAACAGGAACTTGAGTCTGGGGGCGAAGGTGGAGCTTGCTTCAGGTAAACATGTGACCTACCTGGATGATCAGACTCGTCTTGAGCTCATCCAGCTGCTGAATGGAACCAGGACACTTCCTGTGTGAGTGCAGGGGGTGGGGCTATTTACAGAGGGGCGGGGTTATATATTGAATGACTGTGGATGAGAGTGTTTGCTAATCAAACACTCATGTTTGATTAGCAAACATGAGAGTGGAAACCTGATTAGCTTTGGCAGCAGTCTGTTGGTGATGAGTTTGTCTTTGTAAGTACCCTTTATTATTTTTAAAGTAACTAAGAAACGCTAAAAGACTTAAATGTATCGCCCGGTGCGTCTGCTTTGTCAGACACTTCCCGTAGTGGCAGGAAGTGAAGCCACCTTCTCTCTATATATATGTCTTTTTATATAAATGTTTTCAGGGTGATACGAGAAGTGTTTCCATGTTTCATTCGAGCTCCAAGCGATTCCAACGAAACCAATCGAGCAGCTTTACACAGGTATGAACACGCAGTCATCAGTTAATGTCCAACATGCTAACAAACTGAAATCACTGCTTTTCATTCAAGAAGTTAAAGGTCCAGTCTGTAGATTCACTTCACTTCACCCTTTCCTTCATAACACAAAGGAGAAACTACAGTGAAAGACTCGATCTCGATCCAGAGTTTGGTTTGTCTGTTTTGGGCTCCTGTAGAAACATGGAGGTTCAAAGTGGTTCAACTCAAACTCAGAGTCTCATTCTAAGATCTGATTTTAATTGATGAATGAAACAGAGTAATAAAGATTATTAACCTGACACTCTGGACCTTTAACTTGACTACAAAGAGTTTATTAAAATAAACTGCTGTCGCTATAGTTTGTCTTCATTCCTGCCATCAGTCAGATGCAGTCTTGAAATTAGATGAAATGAGGCACAACACCAAAGACCACCACAAAGAGACACAAGACCACCACACACAGTGAAAACAACAATAAAACACTCATGGCTTTTCTCCTCTCTCCTCCAATCAGATGACCGCTACAAGGACATCTTGTTGGCCCTGGAACGGTCGACCAATCAGAGCCGAGAGAGATCCAGGAGTGGTGGATTGTTGACCAACCGGCTGCCAGCCTGGTGCCTCTGGGGGGGGCGAGGCTTCATTGACTGACAGGAGGGAGGCGGGGCTTCAACTGTTTGTGTTCAGTGATAAAGTCAGTCCTCCGAGTCTGGGCTTCCTGGCTGGATACGGGTACACGTTACCTTTAAGTAGTGCAGAAAATGTAGTAGTATTATAGTAATACATGAGGATACTACAGTTACCCTGTACTTATATGATAGTTAAAGCTAACGAACAAGTTACATTGTTCATCTTCATGTATAGTCTACGATGGGAACACATCCAAGTCATTTCCATCCCACTTAACAACTTACTGTGTTCTTCTATGTCTGTGGCCCCGCAGCATCATGGGATTGTATGCCTCAGTGGTGCTGGTGATCGGGAAGTTTGTCCGAGAGTTTTTCAGCGGGATCAGTCACTCCATCATGTTCGAGGAGCTGCCGTGTGTTGACCGCATCCTCAAACTCTGCACCGACATCTTCCTGGTATGTCCACAGTTTCCGCCCTCTCAATGCTCTGCAACAACAATAGAGTTTAAGTTTCTGCGACATCTGTACGATCAGAGTTTAAGTCTCCACGATGTTTGTACGATCAGAGTTTAAGTCTCCGTGATGGGGAGAATGACATGCGGGAAAGAGCCACAGGTCAGATTTCAACCCTGGGCTTCCGCAGCAAGGACTGAGCCTTCGCACATGGGGCGGCTGCTCTACCAACTGAGCTAAGCACCGCCGCCAGAGTTTAAGTTTCCACGATGTCTTTACGATCAGAGTTTAAGTCTCCGCGATGTCTTTACTATCAGAGTTTAATTCTCTGCAATGTCTGTATTAACAGAGTTTAAGTCTCCGGGATGTCTGTACGATCAGAGTTTAAGTCTCCAGATTGTCTGTATGAACAGAGTTTAAATCACGCAATGTCTGTACTATCAGAGTTTAAGTCTCCGGGATGTCTGTACGATTAGAGTTTAAGTCTCCGCGATGTCTTTATGATCAGAGTTTAATTCTCTGCAATGTCTGTACGATCAGAGTTTAAGTCTCCATGATGTCTTTACGATCAGAGTTTAATTCTCTGCAATGTCTGTATGAACAGAGTTTAAGACTCCGCAATGTCTTTACGATCAGAGTTTAATTCTCTGCAATGTCTGTACGATCAGAGTTTAAGTCTCCGTGATGTCTTTACGATCAGAGTTTAATTCTCTGCAATGTCTGTACGATCAGAGTTTAAGTCTCCGTGATGTCTTTACGATCAGAGTTTAATTCTCTGCAATGTCTGTATGAACAGAGTTTAAGTCTCCGGGTTGTCTGTACGATCAGAGTTTAAGTCTCCGCGATGTCTTTACGATCAGAGTTTAATTCTCTGCAATGTCTGTATAAACAGAGTTTAAGCCTCCGTGATGTCTTTACGATCAGAGTTTAAGTCTCTGCAATGTATGTACAATCAGAGTTTAAGTCTCCGCAATGTGTGTACGATCAGAGTTTAAGTCTCCGTGATGTCTTTACGATCAGAGTTTTATTCTCTGCAATGTCTGTATGAACAGAGTTTAAGTCTCCGGGATGTATGTACGATCAGAGTTTAAGTCTCCGTGATGTCTTTACGATCAGAGTTTAATTCTCTGCAATGTCTGTATGAACAGAGTTTAAGTCTCCGGGTTGTCTGTAAGATCAGAGTTTAAGTCTCCGTGATGTCTTTACGATCAGAGTTTAATTCTCTGCAATGTCTGTACGATCAGAGTTTAAGTCTCCGTGATGTCTTTACGATCAGAGTTTAATTCTCTGCAATGTCTGTATGAACAGAGTTTAAGTCTCCGGGTTGTCTGTACGATCAGAGTTTAAGTCTCCGCGATGTCTTTACGATCAGAGTTTAATTCTCTGCAATGTCTGTATAAACAGAGTTTAAGCCTCCGTGATGTCTTTACGATCAGAGTTTAAGTCTCTGCAATGTATGTACAATCAGAGTTTAAGTCTCCGCAATGTGTGTACGATCAGAGTTTAAGTCTCCGTGATGTCTTTACGATCAGAGTTTTATTCTCTGCAATGTCTGTATGAACAGAGTTTAAGTCTCCGGGATGTATGTACGATCAGAGTTTAAGTCTCCGTGATGTCTTTACGATCAGAGTTTAATTCTCTGCAATGTCTGTATGAACAGAGTTTAAGTCTCCGGGTTGTCTGTAAGATCAGAGTTTAAGTCTCCGTGATGTCTTTACGATCAGAGTTTAATTCTCTGCAATGTCTGTACAATCAGAGTTTAAGTCTCCGATGTCTTTACGATCAGAGTTTAATTCTCTGCAATGTCTGTACGATCAGAGTTTAAGTCTCCGCAATGTCTTTACGATCAGAGTTTAATTCTCTGCAATGTCTGTACGATCAGAGTTTAAGTCTCCGTGATGTCTTTACGATCAGAGTTTAATTCTCTGCAATGTCTGTATGAACAGAGTTTAAGTCTCCGCAATGTCTTTACGATCAGAGTTTAAGTCTCTGCAATGTATGTACAATCAGAGTTTAAGTCTCCGCAATGTGTGTACGATCAGAGTTTAAATCTCTGCAATGTCTGTACGATCAGAGTTTAAGTCTCCGGGATGTCTGTATGAACAGAGTTTAAATCACCGCAATGTCTGTACAATCAGAGTTTAAGTCTCCGGGATGTCTGTATGAACAGAGTTTAAGTCTCCGGGATGTATGTACGATCAGAGTTTAAGTCTCCGTGATGTCTTTACGATCAGAGTTTAATTCTCTGCAATGTCTGTATGAACAGAGTTTAAGTCTCCGGGTTGTCTGTAAGATCAGAGTTTAAGTCTCCGTGATGTCTTTACGATCAGAGTTTAATTCTCTGCAATGTCTGTACAATCAGAGTTTAAGTCTCCGCGATGTCTTTACGATCAGAGTTTAATTCTCTGCAATGTCTGTACGATCAGAGTTTAAGTCTCCGCAATGTCTTTACGATCAGAGTTTAATTCTCTGCAATGTCTGTACGATCAGAGTTTAAGTCTCCGTGATGTCTTTACGATCAGAGTTTAATTCTCTGCAATGTCTGTACGATCAGAGTTTAAGTCTCCGCAATGTCTTTACGATCAGAGTTTAATTCTCTGCAATGTCTGTTCGATCAGAGTTTAAGTCTCCGTGATGTCTTTACGATCAGAGTTTAATTCTCTGCAATGTCTGTATAAACAGAGTTTAAGTCTCCGCAATGTCTTTACGATCAGAGTTTAAGTCTCTGCAATGTATGTACAATCAGAGTTTAAGTCTCCGCAATGTGTGTACGATCAGAGTTTAAATCTCTGCAATGTCTGTACGATCAGAGTTTAAGTCTCCGGGATGTCTGTATGAACAGAGTTTAAATCACCGCAATGTCTGTACAATCAGAGTTTAAGTCTCCGGGATGTCTGTATGATCAGAGTTTAAGTCTCCACGATATCTGTACGATCAGAGTTTAAGTCTCCGGGATGTCTGTACGATCAGAGTTTAAGTCTCCACGATGTATGTACAATCAGAGTTTAAGTCTCCGGGATGTCTGTACGATTAGAGTTTAAGTCTCCGCAATGTATGTATGATCAGAGTTTAAGTCTCCGGATGTCTGTATGAACAGAGTTTAAATCTCCGCGATGTCTGTACGATCAGAGTTTAAGTCTCAGCGATGTATGTACGATCAGAGATTAAGTCTCTGTGATGTATGTATTGTTATGGGAATTTTTAAAGAAAAACCCTTGAATAAGGAAGACTGGACTCAAAGTATCAAAGTTCAAGTTTAATTTATTATTCTTGTACAATAAGGAGCATTTAACAGTGCAACACACAAAAGAGGTTACAGAGAAAAGGCTCCTTGAGGAGCTCTAACAGTTGGTTCTTATACATTTTTTAAAATGGGCTGTCTTGACACCTCCCCACTGATAATTTCCTTTTTTGGTTTTCTGCTCAGTAATGAACATTTTGTTTCCTGTCCAAATGACACTTCCCAGGCCTGTCTCTCACGTACTTGTCTCTTCTACTTCCCAGGCCTGTCTCTCACGTCCTTATCTCTCCTGTCCTTGAACTACTGATTTATAATTATCTCTCCCTGCCAGCTTCAGTAATACACAAGACAAATAAAGGAAGTGCATGAGACATGCAAAAAACAGGAAACACACACACTATATGAGTTAAAACATCTGAACCCCAGTATAATCTTAATTTTTATAACATGTATGATCAGAGTTTAATTCTTTGCGATGTCTGTACGATCAGAGGTCAAGTCTCTGGGATGTTGGTGGCTGCTGTAAATGCCTATTTCCTGTTTCACGAAGACTTTACCCTGATGAGTTATGTTGTGACGTGATTGGCTGTTATCTGTTTCAGGTGAGAGAGACAGGTGAGCTGGAGCTGGAGGAGGAGCTTTACGCCAAACTGATCTTCCTCTATCGATCACCAGAGACACTGATCAAATGGACACGACGCTGACCTCATCGATTAATACAGTATTGATTATACCTGCTGTGACATCACAGACTGTGACATCATCACTCATCTGTGAACTACATGTGATGGTTCCTTCAACGTTCTTTAAATGTTATACAGAGCATGTTCTCCAGATGAAGGAACTATCAGTGATGGTAGGTAAAGAACCATGCAGACTCTTATTTTGAAGGTTTCAAGAAACAAGAAAACGTTGCCTGTTTGATGCATGACCAATAGGAGAGGCGGAGCCAACCTTGTCATAAGACCTCAACTGATCTGAGGACAGTGCTACACCACAGAAAGTGTTATGGGAATATGATAGAAGTATTAGTTATTGATTATCACTGCAGGGATATGAGACATCCTGGAAAACCTGGAATTCTTTTTAATGCAGCTCCTGTTAAAGTCGTGGAAAACAAAGAGTTCCTTGAAAAGTTTGTTGTGTTTGTGAACATACCTTTGGCCAGGCAACAATGATGATTGGTGAGGACCAATCAGTGATCCAAACTAAAGTGAAGCCAAAGTTCAAACCACATGATTGGATGATGCTGCTGTCACTCCCACATTGATTGACAGATGTATTAATACAGAAACAAAGACAATAAATGTGTGTTCTTAATGTTTTCCAGGACCTTTGCAATGACTTTGTGTTCAGGAACCTGTCAATAAACAGGAAGTGATATCAAACAGAAGTCCTACACAGTCACACAGCTGTTTCACTTTTAATTTATATTAGTAAAATGTTTACAAAACAACATCTCAGTATTTGTTAGCACTCATTTAGCTTCATGTTCTACTGTAGCTTCATGTTCCACTTTAGCTTCATATTCTACTGTAGCTTCATGTTCTACTTTAGCTTTATGTTCCACTTTAGCTTCATATTCTACTGTAGCTTCATGTTCCACTTTAGCTTCATGTTCTACTGTAGCTTCATGTTCTACTTTAGCTTTATGTTCCACTTTAGCTTTATGTTCCACTTTAGCTTCATATTCTACTGTAGCTTCATGTTCTACTGTAGCTTCATGTTCCACTTTAGCTTCATGTTCTACTGTAGCTTCATGTTCCACTTTAGCTTCATGTTCTACTGTAGCTTCATGTTCCACTTTAGCTTCATGTTCTACTTTAGCTTTATGTTCCACTTTAGCTTCATATTCTACTGTAGCTTCATGTTCCACTGTAGCTTCATGTTCCACTTTAGCTTCATGTTCTACTGTAGCTTCATGTTCCACTTTAGCTTCATGTTCTACTGTAGCTTCATGTTCAACTTTAGCTTCATGTTCTGTAGCTGTATGTTAGCGCTCCTTTAGTTGTACAGTTGTATCAGCACTGTTTCACTGTATGTTTATGAGGGCATTTCCACCACAGGAACTTTTCCAGGGTTCTAATAATCTGTTGACAGGGCTGAGTGGAACAATACCTGATAAAGTATTGATGAACACTGACACTGGGATATTGATACACTATACCAGTACAACATCTTATGAGCACCATCATGATGCTCTAATGGTCTCTGATGGTCTGTTAGCTCTACATTCGCTTTGTGTAAGGTCTGTTAGCTCCACATTAGCTTTGTGTAAGGTCTAGTTGCTTGTTAGCCTCTTCCTCTTAGCTCTACATTAGTTTGCAGCTCTTGTTTCATAACACCTGTGCTCAGGTGTGAGCAGAGCTAAGCTAACTCCATGATGAAACCGTAAGATGTCCCACCCTCACAGGTACAACAGTGCTAACAGGTCAATGAGGGAGTCAATCAAGCCCAGTGTGGACATGACCAATCAGAGGAAATGACTGAAAACAGCTGTTCAGTCACAACATGACACTGGAGTCACAAACACACGTCGCCCTCTAGTGACAAAACAGGAAGTACACATGACAGGTTTAGAATAATTGTTCGACTCATGTTGTTGTTTGAAGGTTTTGCAGTGAATTTATTTTTTGTTTACGTCACTTTATTATCTGAAAGATAAAAACAGTCAACTCAGTGTTTCCTGTGAATGTGTGAAAATAAAATACATCTGAGAGTCTTTATTTTGGAGTGACTTCCTGTTCATTTACCTGTCCACCTGTTCACAATCACACATCAGTTCGTAGCGACGCAGTGACACTGAGGGCCCTCAGCATCCACTTCATTTGGTTTAGATTTAGATTTTTCTCCTTTCAATCAATCAAACTTTGTATTGCACTTTTCATACAAAATATGTAACACAAAGTGCTTCACACAATAACCCCCCGTTAGGGTGTGATGATAATAATTATCATCACACCCTAATGCCCAAGACTTGTACTTGTATCCAAATTCACTTTCCCTTCCTGTTCTGCTGATATTTTTGTACATGACTGCGACTGAAACAGACCGACTCCACCTCCCAGTAACAACGTCCACTCAGACTCTGTGTGCTCAGGACCTGCTCCCAAAAAGTGAATCTGTCTGGATGATCAGCAACTGAGAAGAGAAGCTAATATATCCATTCTTGTCACTTTTCTGTTTCCCTCAGATAATGACAGATCTTCTTGCACTGTGTTTGGATCCAGTGTGAGTTCACGTGAATGTTTTAAGAACCCAGCTCTGGTCTTGGGCTCTGGTTCTGGTCCTGACAGTGAAACATGGACTTCAGTCTCTGTCAGTGAGATGTTTGTCCATTGGTCCCTCAGAATGTCCTGTAGTTTATCTCTGAGCTCTGACACAGCAGCTGTTACATCCTCAAAGTACCTCAGAGGTTCGGCTCAGTGAAGATCTTCTCACTGTCCTCCACTGCTTTATCAGGAGAGTGATTGATAGCCTTCACCTGCTGTTGAAGCACCTTCACATCTTTCTCTCTGTCCAGGATTCTCTGCTGGTTGTTTTGTTGACTCACCTCGAGCTCTCTCTGCCTCTCAGTCCTTTCTGCTGTGGTAGTGTGTTGTGGACCTGGATCTTCTTGAAGGGGTCAGCTCATGCAGTAACTGTGTCCACAGGGAATAGTCACCGGATCCTTCAGTAGATTCAGACAGATCGGACAACAGAACTTCCTCCTGTCCAGGTGAGCCATTTTCCCTCCACAGACACTCTGAACTCTTCTGTTCAGGACGACAGGAGCAGGAAATATGTAGACGAAGATGAGTCACTGTGGAGGCAGCAGAGGGAGTTATCAGGTCACACACAGACACACAGTTTCTTTTTTTTAACCACTTTATTTAACGGTTTTCACAATTAAAAATGAAACATCTTATACAGAAATACAAGAACAAACTTTTCTCCCACCTCCACCCCCCACCCCAGGGGACAAGCAGAAAAATAAAAAAATAAAATATTAATAGACATTGTATCATCAACAAAAACAATTAAAACAAAAACATAACAAAAAACACAGACAAAACAGAAGGTGTGTGAGAGAGAGCATTCAGCAGGTATGTAATAAGAGGTTGACATATACTGCTGAAATTATTATTAGGACGTCATAGAGCCAGTCTAATCTTTTCTGGTTTCAAGAGTTGCAGCGTATCTCTAACCCAATGTTTATAGGAGGCGGGCAGCCTGTTTCCAATTAAGTAAAATTATTCTTCTCGCTAAGAGGGTGACAATAGCAATGCAATCAGTTTGTGCCCTAGGAAGATGATCATCCTCACACTGAATACCAGATATGGCTGTGAGAGGGTTTGGGTTTATTGGTCTTTTACATATCTTGGATAGGGCATCAAATATAGAGGACCAGTAACCCGAGAGTCTCGGACAAGACCAGAACGTATGAGCTAATGTTGCAGGTGAAAAATTGCATCTATTACACGAATCATCAATTGCTGGATACATCTTTGCAATTCTGGCTTTAGACAAGTGCAGTCTGTGAGCTACTTTGAATTGAAGTAGGCTATGCCTGGCACAAATTGATGAGGAGTGTATCCTTGAAAATATATCTGACCATTCAGTATCTGTAATTTGTAAATTCAGATCAGCCTGCCATGCTTCTCTCAATGCATCAAGAGATGCCGTCTGTAAAGATGAGAGTTTCATATACATAACGGATATTATGCCTTTGTTAGATGGAGCTGTTGGGAACAGAGTATCCATGGGCTGTTGTTCAGGGATTGCATGATAGGATCTTGTTTGGTTACAAATCCAATCTTGGACCTGTAGAAATCTTAAAAAATGTGATTTTGGTAAATCAAATTTAGCTCTGAGCTGGTCAAATGAGGCAAAAATATCTGCTATGTACAGATCTTTAAATGAGACAATACCTTTCTCACGCCAGACTAAGAAAGAGGAAACTGATGATTTGCCACAATTGGGGCACAAAGCGAGCCAGCCTGCCAACCGAAGTGTTTTCGCACCTGAGCCCATATACGCAGAGATTGATAGACTAGGGGGGCAGTAGATACACGGTGTGGTGTGATAGGCATTGCCGAATACAACAAAGCTGGGAGGGATAATGGGAGGCTTGCATCAGCCTCCACTTGGACCCAGGCAGGGGCCTCATTGTTAGCATAGGTTTGAAGTTAGTAAGCTCACTTAAGAAGTGAGGTAAAGCCATCCCACCCATCGATTTGGGTCTGTAAAAATTCCTTACGGTTACGAGGTGGTTTCTTATTCCAAATAAAGTCAGAGATGATCTTATTGAGATGTGAAAAAAAAGATTTGTTGATAAAGATTGGTATAGTTTGGAACAGGCTTAAGAATTTGGGTTCATTATTATTAGGTTAATTCTGCCAGCTAATGAAATAGGAAGTGAAGACCATTTGTCGAAGGTCATCTTGGTGTGCTTTAAAAGAGTAGCAAAATTAAGTTTAAAGAGGTCTGAAATTTTCTGAGTTACAACTATACCCAAGTATGTGAATTTATCAGTAGTCACTTTAAAAGGATAGGAATTAAAAGAGAGTGATTGTGCAGCAGAGCTGACAGGAAAAAGCTCACTTTTTGAAACATTAATCTTATACCCAGAAAGCTCGGTAAAACGATCTAGTGTAGTCATAATGTGTGACAAAGTATTCCGGGGTTCACTGATATATAACAATGAATCATCAGCATATAACGATAACTTATGTTCTTTTCCACTCCTTAATATGCCACGAATCTCAGGTGAGGAGCGCAGTGATGCTGCGAGAGGCTCAATCGCTATCGTGAATAAAAGGGGTGACATTGGGCATCCTTTCCTTGTGCCACGTTGCAACAGGAAATATTGGGAGTCCATATTATTAGTGTGTACTGACAACATTGGGGATTTATATAACAATTTTAACCATGATATGAATTTTGGGACCAAATTTAAATCTCTCTAGACCAGGGGTGTCAAACTCATTTTGGTCCAGGGGCCGCATACAATCAATAAAATAAATCATTCAATAAAATAAAAAGTAACAACCTGAGGCTTTAAAAATAAGTGCAATTTCAAGTTGTGCTCAAACAATGTTTGTCATATCTCACAGCAGAGCAAGCAGATGACATGGAAGGCATGAGCTTGGATTATTTTAACAATATAGCTTTGAACAATAAAAAAAAAATTATGTAAGAAATGTTCCAGGTTACATCAATGACAGAAATCAAAGCCAAGTTAGACCTCCAGTTTAACCAGAAAAACATGGCCACTCCCATGGCAACTTGCTGAATAAAGTCAACACCTTAATAAATTCAACTCTTCTGTAAACTTATGAACATAATGTGAAATTAAATTGAAAAATAATAACAAAAAACATACACGTGATGTGCACAATTATTATTCCTAGTTCTTGTGCAGTAAATCTGATTACCAACTGTTTTTTAAAGTAGTAGCAATCAGTATTGACTACTAACTTCATACTTTTTTTGTGAAAATAATGTCTCAAGACTGGGCATTTCACAGAATTTAGACATGATTTGTTTTTGCTCCAGACACTTGGCATCTTTTAGTCTGCACAAGTGCATCAATATCAGGCACCATGTCCTGAGTAGCTGCCAACTTCAGAATGTCATTTAAGTGCTTGTGTGTTAACCTTGAGTGCAGCTTTGTCTTGTTCAGGTTCATTGCAGAGAAAACCTTCTCACAGAGGTAGGCAGTCCCAAACATGCACAGCATTTTTGCTGCTAGTGCTGTTAATTTAGGGTACCCTGGCAGAATACACGGATAAAATCTGTCCAAGTCTACACAGGCAAATCTGTCTTTCAAAGTCACATCACACTGCAAGTCTATCATTTCAAGCTGCATGTCGGCAGGCACATCAGAACTTTTGACTATGAAAGGGTTGTGAAAAACTGCCAATTCTGTCTCAAGTTCGCTAAAGACCTGAAACCGTCTCTCAAACTCCCTCAGCAAACCTGCAAGCTTGTCTTTGTATGGACTCGTGTCAGTAGTACCGTTGGCCTCACATGCATGTTTCAAACAGGGAAAATGAGCAGTGTCACCATTTGCCAGCTGTGTCTCCCACAATGTGAGCTTTAATTTGAATGCACGAATGTGATCATAATACTGTGTGACAATTTTTTTACGCCCTTGCAACATTTTGTTCAGATTATTCAAGTGCTCTGTAAGATCAACCATAAATGCAAGATCTTGTAACCATTGTTCAGACTGCAATTCTATCACAGGTTTGCCTTTTTTTGCCATGAATTGTCCAATTTCATCACGTAGCTCAAAAAAGCGCTTCAGCACTGTACCTCGGCTTAACCACCTCACTTCAGTGTGGTAAGGCAGTTCATGGGTGATGTTATTGTTACTGAGAAAGCAGTCAAACTGTCGATGATTCAGGCCCCCTGGCTCCGATGAAATTAACAGTTGGGACAACAACTTCCATTACGTGATCCAGCAGCACAATGCCTCTTGGTGCAATATAAAGTGAAATGTCCAAAAATCACCACCTCCTGCAGCTAATACTTTCTGCCTGAACTTTGCCACAACACCCGACTTTTTCCCAAGCATCGAGGGTGCTCCGTCAGTAGCCAGGCTGACAGCATGAGACCAGTCCATGCCTACTCTGTCCAAAGTAGCAACAACGGCGCAGAAAATGTCATCAGCTGTTGTAGTATCCAGCATCAGCACCAATTCCAAAAACTCCTCCGTAACATTCAAACTCTCATCAACGCCACGAATAAATATTGCCAGTTACGTCTGTAACATCAGTGCTCTCATCGATGGCAACAGAATATGTCACAAATGATTTTACTTTGCGTTTGAATTGACTGTCTAAATCTGATGCCAACTCTGAAATCCTCTCTGCCACACAATTCCTTGACAGGCTGATGTTAGCGAATGTCTGTCGTTTTTCAGGGCACACAACTTCTGCAGCCTTATGCATGCAACTTTTCACAAACTCACCCTCACAGAATGGTTTTGATGCAGATGCGATTTTGCTAGCGATCAGGTAACTAGCTTTTACGGTGGCATCACTAACCTCCCGAGTCCGTTCAAAAACAGATTGCTGTTTCTTCAGTCCCAGCAGCAGTTCATTAATCTTCTGTCTTCTCATTTCGCTGGTCAAGTTGCCATATTTGTCGCTATGCCGACTCTCGTAGTGGCGTTTAAGATTGTATTCCTTTAGCACAGCCACTTGCTGCATGCACACCAAACACATAGGTTTCCCATTCATCTCTGTGAAAAAATTCGAATTAGTCAATTTTTCCTGGAAGATCCGACACTCAATGTCCACCTTTCTCTTTTTCGACAGTGACATAAAATTATATTTTATTAAAATGGGCCGCAAAAAAGCTAGGCGGGCCGGATGTGGCCTGCGGGCCGCATCTTTGACACCCCTGCTCTAGACACTGAAATAGGTAGCCCCACTCGACCCAAATATCAAATGCTTTTTCAGCATCCAGAGAGATAATTACGGGTAATGGCTGATTGGGATCGCGTTTTGCATGATATTTAAAAGCCGACTAATATTAAAAAAAGAGAGGCGTTTTTTTATAACACCAGTTTGATCTGGAGAGATAATCAAAGGTAGGGTAGCTTCTAGGCGGTGAGCTAAGATCTTAGCTAACAATTTGCAGTCCACGTTCAGGAGTGATATCGGACGGTAAGACCTACAACTAAGGGGATCCTTACCCTTTTTCAATATAACTGAGATAGAAGCCTGAGAGAACGTGGATGGAAGTTGGCCCTTGACAAAGGATTCTTCAAAGAGTGAGTAAAATTGGCAGCAACTTATCTCCAAATCTCTTAAAGAATTCAACTGTGAAACCATCAGGTCCTGGAGCTTTAGCATTTTGCATACTGTAAAGAGCTGATCTAGTTTCCCCCAAAGACAGAGGTTCTTCCAGTTGCTCCATAAATGATTCACTTATTTGAGGCAAATCCATGCTCTGAAAAAACGACTCCAGCCTAAAAGGGTCGTGGATCACCTCAGAGCTGTAAAGGGTGGAATAAAATACTTTAAACTGATTATTTATCTCCTGAGTCTGAAAGTCTTGCCTGCCTTATCTGAGTGTTCATACAGATTAGAGCAAGATTGAAGCAGTAGCTGCTCTGTATAATGGATGGTCATCAAGTCGAACTCTGTCTGCAGAGCTGACCTCTCCTTTAAAAGTTAAGGGGTGGGAGCAGTTGAATATTTAGTCCAGCTGATGAATTTGGTCTGTGAGATCTTTAAGGCGCTGTTTTCTATTCCTGCCCTCCCAGGTGGTGTATGAAATAATCTCTCCTCTCAAAAAAGCTTTAAGTGATTCCTAAAGAATAGACTTGCTGACATCTGGTGTATCATTCATGGGCAAGAAAAAATGTATTTGTGTGTTTATATGGTTAACGAACCCTTCATCAGCGAGTGAAGCATTGAGTAACTTTCTTAGGGAAGGATATTTGCAAAACTACAGGTCCATGATCAGAAATGACAATGCTTTCATACCTACAATCTCTGACTAAGGTCAGCAACTGGAAATCAATTAAAAAATAATCAATGTGTGAGTAGGAATGATGCACAGGAGAAAAATGAATAATGTCTTAAATCAGGTTACAGGAAACGCCATGGATCAGTCATATTTTATACTTGAAGGAAGGAAGTAATAATCTTTGCTGATCTTGTTATATTGTAGGGAGTTCTAGAGGACCGGTCTAATACTGGATGTAATACACAATTAAAGTCACCCCTAGAATAAGCCTGTGTGTGTTTGTTGGGTAATGAGGATAAAAAGTCTTCAAAATTGTGCATCATCACCGTTCGCATATACATTAGCCAAAATTATAGGTATATTATACAGGGTACCCGTGACCACAACATATCTCCCTCGGTGGTCTGCAGTGACAGTCTGCATAATAAAAGGAGTATTCTTTTTAACAAGAATTGCAGCTCCCCTAGACTTGCTTTGATAATTGGAGTGATATAATTTCCCCACCCACCCTTTGCATAGTCTGTTATGGTCAGAGGACGTGAGATGGGTTTCTTGAAGGAAAGCAATATTAACATCAAGACTTCTCAAATGGGATAAAACTCTATTACGTTTGATAATGTGATTAACTCCCTTGGTGTTCCAACTAATACAGTTCACTGTAATATCATCATTACTCCTGGTCAGCACTGAATTAACCATAATCAGAGGTAGACAAGGAATTGACTGCTGCTAAAACAAAATAGTAAGTTATACATACAAACAAAAAAAACATTATGTCCCCTTCCCCAAATTACCTCTCCCCAAATGAGAGGTAAGAAGCCCCATACACATTTGGTACTCTTCCATTGCGCTTTCATAAGCAGAGAAAAAAAAAAAACAAATACACTGCAAAAACACACTGCTCCTTAGAGTGTTATTGAGTGTTAGTGAAAACTAAAGTCCCTGCTTTCAATATCCAGATATAAACATGTAGAACCACTCATGATAAAAAAGGAAACTATTAACGATTTCTTCTGTTTTCCTAGCCATAACATGCACAGGTGGTTCTACAATATATGCACTGCAGAGTTATGCTTCCAAAATGTTAACGTGTCCTACTCAAAGTAATAAGTTAAAATATACGGAGCGTGTTAGACTTGCGGCTACTCCATGTCGGTTGCCCACACACACACTGTTTCTAACCAATGGCTGATGTTACACAGGTCATCTTCTACCTGTTATAAAACTTTGTTCTCTGGCTCACGTATGCAGCTGTTATCTTCACAGCCTTGACCTTTGACACTGAGTTCAGAGTAACAGACAGTAAATCACATTATTCCTTGTTGGTCTTCATTAAGTGTTGTTGAGACCACTCAGAGCTTCATCATATTTTATTATTTATTCAATGGTCAGTCTCTAAACTAACCCTTCATTTACGATGCCCTCATGTCACGTGAGTTATCACCAGTTTGACCTGTAAGTATCGTTCACACCAACATGCACATCGACTGACAAACTTCTTCTGAAGGCTTTCATATATCTGCACAGACCATGTCCCGTTATGTCATTCTCTGTTACCTCACCCTAACACAGGTACATCTTCACTGAACACTTTTTTATATTCAGCAGTCGTAAACATGTCACTCTTTTCCGTCTCTACCAGCCGGCGACTGTTGCCAGGTGTAGACGGCAGGTAAAGGTGGGGGGAGGAGAATCAGGAAGAGAAGGTGTTCTTACCTTGTTATTGAACTCGATCTTGGTTTCTTACGAACTCATAGAGGCTCTCGTTGGTGAACAATAAAAGGCAGAGATTGTCTTGAAGTATTTAATTACTCTTCATCTCACCTGAAGTGAACTCAACAGGTTTTCTGTTGGCTGCACTTCATTCCTGACTGAGGAGTGTCTCACAATAGACTCATTACTGCCCCCTGAGGCTGAAGGGCAGAATACACTCCACAGTGTACACTGTAAAAAATGTTTTTATGGTAAAAACTGGCAGCTGTGTGTACTTTGATAAATACAGAAGAATTTTTTCTATTTTAACAGTAAAAGGATCTCAGTACTGTTTGTTTCCTGTTCAACATTCAAAACCACCATCATCATCCAAATGCCATCATCATCACACACTTACCATCATGAGGTGCTTCGAGTCCCAGCTGCCAGCCTCACTGGACCCACCGCAGTCCACTGCATCATCCTGACTGCTCCACTGACAACGCCATCACCACCACCCTTCACCTGGCCCTCACATGTATGTATGTCAGACTTCAGCTCAGTATCAACACCATCATTCCTCAGTAGCTGATGGAGAAGCTGAACCAGCTGGGTCTAAACACAGGAGCTCCTCAGGGCTGCGTGCTCAGCCACGTTTTCACTCTGCATACCACAACATCACCAGGCCAGACTGTTTTGTCTGAACGTAATGCACTTTATGTAGCCCTTTAGTATCTGGTGTTGTAATGTGTATGTATCCTGTTTCATGTAGCACCATGGTCACCCTGCAACCATGTTGTCTCATTTTACTGTGGCATGGTTCAAATGACAATAAAACCCAGAAATCATGACTGACAATCCAGAATCTCACATCAAAGACTGCACAAGATAACGGCTAAAACTCTAACCCAACAGCGTCAGTGGAAAATAGGTATAATTATAATATATCACTGACAACATAAAGTAGAGAGGAAAGAACAAATGAGTCCTTCAAGAGTTCAAGAATTCACTTTACAGAGAAAACAAGGCCCTCCAGGTCTTCTTGTGGTCAGCTTTTGGAGTGTTGGATCAGGTTGAACAACAAGGTAGACTTTTGACTTTAAGTTCACGATTCAATTTAAACTTCAAAAACTTAGATCAAACTGTCAAACTAGGCAGTGGTGATCAAATCTGAATCCAGATTCTGTTTCTGCCTCGACTGTTTCTCAATTCAAATGTTTAAAAACAGATTCCTTCCAGGTTCCTGTTCACGTGGAAGAAGAGGATGTTTGAGAGCAGATAGGAACACCTGCCAGCTCAAAGTATGTCCAAATATGATCACTTCTGGCTACAAAAACAAACAAACAAAAAAACAAAGAAAAAAACACAATGTTTAACTCAAGGCTTCAATGTGAGGATGAGTGCCACATACACATTTACCTCTGAACAACACGTTGTTATGACATCATGACGGATGAGTTTTCTCATGTCAAAACAAAATTAAGAAGACAAACCGAAGACAAACATTCAGTGTGTTTAACCAGTTTAATGATTTTATCCTAAAAGTACAAAAGAAACTTACACTCATTTCTAGGTACAAACACATAAAAAACATGCAGTGTCTGTGCAGCAATGACATCACAGTGACATCACAGTGGTTCATGTAAATAATGCTAAAATGTTGATTGTGTTGAGTTTTATTTGGAACGGCAGAGATTGAAAAAATTAAAAGAGTTGAAGTCACGGGAAACTCTGCGCTCCGACCTAGGAACTGTCAACCTGGACCTGAGGTGTTCTAACATGAGGCTGCGATGGTGATGCTTCATAGTTACTCATGTTCAGATAAGCTGGTAGGTTTGATGTAGCTGTTGCTCGGTGGTTGCTGTTTCTTATGGTGGTGTTGGTGGTCAATAAGTTCCTTGTCAGTTGATGGCGTGTCCCTGTTAGTATGGTACTTGGGGGCCTGAAGGTGTTTATAAGGATCTAGTGGATGGTAACTAGTTGAAGTCTTTATGGATCCACAGCAAGGACCCAAGTCTAAATGATCGTCAGTCCAAGTAACAGTTGGTCTTTTCTGTGAGAAACTGAGGAACTCAACACGAGTTGCTTGTTTTAATTGATAGATCATCATGCTGCTGCAGGTGTTGGGTCTCTTCAAGTCCAACACCTTCTGGATCAAGTCTAATTGTTCTGTGGTTCCTCTCAGATCAGGTCTCTCTTTAACCTGTAGGGGAAAAAAACACAACAGTCTCCTTTGGGTCAACTCAAAGATATGATCCTAACAAACAGCTGGTTGTCACATTTATCTCTACTGACCTGAGTCTCCAGTCCACTGGATCTTGTCCACAAGATCAGACAGCAGCTTCACTCCTGAATCCTGTATTTTGTTGAGACTCAGGTCCAGCTCTGTCAGACGGGAAGGGTTTGTCTTTAGAGCTGAGGTCAGAGAAGCACAGCTTCCATCTGTGAGCAGACAGCATCTCAACCTGCAGAGACAAGATTATTTTAACAAATTACAGGCTGCTGTTGGATTCCATATTGAAGCAAACTATATTGTGTACCTCAGAGTCTTCAGTCTACAGTGTGGACTCTCCAGGTAATCACACAGCAGCTTCACTCCTGAATCCTGCAGCTTGTTGTAGCTCAGGTCCAGCTCTGTCAGATAGGAGGGGTTGGACTTCAGAGCTGAGGCCAGAGAGGCACAGCTGATCTCTGACAAACTGCAGTTCACCAATCTGAATAAAAAAGAAAGATTTAACATAATCTGATCCAATTTAATTGTGCAGCCAAGCATTGGATTGTCCTCATAACTAACTCGGGAGCCACATTCAGTAAAGAAGATCCTAATTTAGCCAGACTACCCAGGCGTTCATCTGAACAAACAGCCCTGCAATAAAACAAACAGGGTTGTGCTGATGGGGATGTGTGATATGTGCCACAGGGTTAAGTTCAGATTTGGATTCAACTTTGGTGTAAACCAGTACCATGTTTGCCTCTTTAAATCAATCTACCTCACACTACACAGATATTTAAAGAGCAGAGTGTTTTCTGACCTGATAATCTCCAGTCTGCATTGTGGACTCTGCAGTCCATCAGACAGCAGCTTGATGCCTGAATCCTGCAGGTTGTTTCCACTCAGGTCCAGCTCTGTCAGATGCAAGGGGTTGGACTTCAGAGCTGAGGCCAGAGAAGCACAGCTGATCTCTGACAGACCACAATTATCCAGTCTGTTAATGAAGGGATAGTATAGACAGATATGATTTCTTCCTGTCAACATCGAAACATAAAGAAAAACACAACACAACACTTCTAATTTTTTTCTATTTTTTTTAATTTTAAGATATTTTTGGCTTTTTAAAGTCTTTTATTTGATAGAGACAGCTCAACAGTGACAGGAATGTAGAGAGAGAGAGATGGGGAATGACATGCAGCAAAGGGCCGTGAGTCGGATTCGAACCCTGGGCCGCTGCAGCAAGGACTGAGCTTTTGTACATGGGGCGGATGCTCTACCAACTGAGCTAACCAACACCCATTTTGTTCCTATTTTTATGAAAACAATCACAGATTTAAAGATCTCCTGTCTGTGATTATTTAATGTGATGCCATGATGACATGTGTCTTATGTTTGCTGAAGAGAATAAAAAGGACTCTAAAAATTACATTTTTGTTGAAACACATTGAGCAATAGATACTACAGATATATAGTATACATGTGCCAATCAACATCAATGTAAAGGAGTGGAAGAACATTTCACAAATTGCCATCGACCAGCTTATGAACTGCAACAAAGTATGAGGCAATAATGCATGATGATTGTCCACATCCCCCATCTGCTGTTTTGAGGGAAACTAAGGAACATTTGTAAATGAAACAATACATACATACATTATCTGTAACCGCTGGAGGTGGGTTAGACAAGCCACCAGTTCATCGCAGGGCACATAGAGACAAACAACCATTCACATTTACACCTACGGACAATATAGAGTCACCAAATAACCTGTTAATTGCATGTTTTTGGACTGTGGGAGGAAGTCGGAGTACAATGCAGACACAGGGAGAACATGAAACTCCACACAGAAAGGTCCAGTGCTAAACACTGCACCACCATGCCACTCAATCAATGTTAAATGAAAAGATAAACAGATCTGATTAATCCATTTAGTTTTTGTGTTGTGTTTAAGTTTTTCATTCAGTTAAAAATATATACGAGCAAAACAGACAATAAATGAACTTAACTCAGAGTCTTCAGTCTACAGTTTGGACTCTCCAGTCCAGCAGACAGCACCTTCACTCCTGAATCCTGCAGTCTGCTTCCTCTCAGGTCCAGCTCTGTCAGATGGGAGGGGTTGGACTTCAGAGCTGAGGCCACAACTTCATAATGACTCCCTGACAGCCACCATTCAGGAAGTCTAGGAGTACAGTTAATGTAAATTCAGTTACTCTCTGGAGTAGTGGACCCTGATAAAGATGGACAATGTATATCAAAGTGTCTGATCTGGATTTTATGTGGATATGATATGCTGGAAATAACAAATGGAAATTTGCATTTAGGTTCTGGCTTCTGATAGCTACTGACAGACAGCGTCAACTTTGTATAATGAAGTTACCAGTCAGGACCTACACAGCCTTTCTGCAGTTCCTCACAGCTGGAATCAGTCTCGATCGTCCCTCCCGTGATGCATTGTACTTCTTCAGGTCCAACTCATCCAGAACCTCTTCTGACATCTGCAGCATGTAGGCCAGAGCTGAGCAGTGGATCTCAGAGAGTTCCTTCTCTGATCTGTTCTCTGACTTCAGGAACTCTTGGATCTCCTGATGGACCGAGTCATCGTTCATCTCCTTCAGACAGTGGAAGATGTTGATGCTTCTGTCAGGAGAGATAAAACGACTGTTCATCTCCTTCAGGTTGTTGATGGCTCTCTGGATGATTTCTGGACTGTTGTCTGTCTGACCCAGCAGGCCTCCTAAGAGTCTCTGGTTGGACTCCAGAGAGAGGCCATGAAGGAAGCGAACAAACAGGTCCAGGTGACTATTTTTACTTTCAAGGGATTTCTGCATTGCACTATACAAGAAGTCATCCAGGGATGAATAATAGCCATTGTCCCCATCATCATCATCATCATCATCATCATCATCATCCCAATCTCCCAGGAAGTCCTTCAGCACCTGTGTCTTCTTGTTGGTGTAACAGTGGAACAGGTAGACTGCAGCCAGAAACTCCTGAACGCTCAGATGAACAAAGCAGTAGACTGTTTTCTGGAAGATCACACTCTCTTTTGAAGATCTCTGTACAAACTCCTGAGTACACCAAAGCCTCTGTGACATCCAGTCCACACAGCTCCAGGTCTTCTTGGTAGAACATGATGTTTCCTTTCTCCAGCTGTTCAAACGCCAGCCTCCCCAGCTTCAGAAGAACTTCCCTGTCAGCCTCTGTCAGCTCCTGTGGACTTGTCTCATGTCCTTTATCGTACTTCTTCTTCCTCTTTGTCTGAACCAGCAGGAAGTGTGAGTACAGGTCAGTCAGGGTCTTGGGCAGCTCTCCTCTCTGGTCTGTGGTCAACATGTGGTCCAGAACTGTAGCAGTGATCCAGCAGAAGACTGGGATCAGACTCATGATGTGGAGGCTCCTGGAGGTCTTGATGTGTGAGATGATTCTGCTGGACAGATCTTCATCACTGACTCTCCTCCTGAAGTACTCCTCCTTCTGAGCGTCAGTGAAGCCTCGTACTTCGGTTACCCTGTCAACACATGAAGGAGGGATCTGATTGGCTGCTGCAGGTCTAGAAGTTATCCAGATGAGAGCCGAGGGAAGCAGATTCCCCTTGATGAGGCTTGTCAACAGCACGCTGACTGATGACTCCTGTGTGACATCAGACACGACCTCTTTGTTGTTGAAATCCAGTGAAAGTCTGCTTTCATCCAGGCCGTCAAAGATGAACAGAAGTTTACAGACAGCGAGCTTCTCTGCTGTGACCTTCTGTAATGTTGGATGGAAAACATGGAGTAGCGTGAGAAGACTGAACCGCTCATCTTTGATCAAGTTCAGCTCCTGAACGAGCAGAACCACCAGACTGACATCTTGGTTCTCCGAGTCCTCTGCCCAGTCCAGAGTGAACTTCAGCACTGAGAAGGTTTTTCCAACGCCAGCGACGCCGTTGGTCAGAACGACTCTGATGTGTCTCTGTTGGTCAGGTAAGGCTTTAAAGATGTCGTGGCATTTGATCGGAGTGTCATGGAGGATCTCCTTCTTTTTGGAAGCTGTCTCAAGCTGCCTCACCTCATGTTGGGTATTAACCTCTTCACTCTGTCCCTCTGTGATGTAGAGCTCAGTGTAGATCCTGTTGAGGAGGGTTCCACTTCCTGTTTCATCACTTCCTTCAGTCACACGTTCACATCTCGTCTTCAGACTGATCTTATGTTCATCTAAAACCTCCTGCAGACCACTATCTACTGAAAGAGGAGAAGAAATCAGTAACAATAAAAACAAATCAAGAATAAGAGAAAGGAGTTCAGACATGAAGACATCCGCAGACAGATGGTCAGTCTTACTTTGTTCAGTGCTGGTCTGACTGGCTGTCTGCAGTCCAGGTCTTGTTCTGGATCCTTCTCCACACTGGGGACAGGAGGAGTCTCCTGATGAAGCAGACTGGTCCCAGTATGAGGTGATGCAGTGTCTGCAGAACCAGTGTCCACAGCTGGTAGAGACCAGATCCTTCAGGACGTCCTGACACAAAACACAGCAGGACGGCTGCTCCTCCACAGGAACATGACTCCTCTTCTTCGTCTCTCTGTGGACACAAAGGTATTTATTTTTAACTAAAGCACTTGATTGATGGACACACAATGCTGCAGTATGGCCTGGGAGTTCGAATGGTAGAATGGAGGGTTACACAAGGACAGGGCAGGAAACTTCAGGTGGACCCACTGGGATCAAGACAAATGGGTGGAGCAGGTCTGGAAGATGAAGTGGAGGGCAACCCGGAGGCTAGGAGCTGGAGGTGCTGGCCTAAACCTGTACTCTCACCAATAACTGAGCATTCTGGTTTACAGAGCTACTGCAACTCTACCATGACCAAGATAAGCAGCTGAAAACAGATTAATGACATTTGAAATGGACCCTGAAGTCTACAGTGTGACAGGATGTCAGCTTTTCAAAGCCAAATATCCGGGTGGATAAAACCTCTGCAGCGTTAGCACTGGAGCACTGCAGGGAGCTGGTTATCTGCTTCCTGTTAAGGCATCGTAGCATTCATATACACTCTGAAAAATAAATCATAAATTTTGTGAACTATCAAAAGATGGTTCCTTCCTTGATTCGAACCCTGGGCTTCTGCAGCAAGGACTAAGCCTTCACACATGGGGTGGCTGCTCTACCAACTGAGCTAAACACCACCCCAAAAAATGTTTCTTCTACTATTATTTTTATAAGTCCAATTAAGATGAAGAACATTTAGTCCTTCACAGAAACTTTGTGTAGAATAAATAAAGAGGTTCTTCAGCTGCTCATGGCTATTTGTAAAACCAAAGAACCTTTAAAGAACCTTAATTTTTCTGAGTGTATGGGTGTAGACTTCTGTTCAACATGATATGAAGGACAAAGATGTGTTTGAGGACAATCCAGAGAAAATTTCTCTTTCTGTTCAGAGTCTTACTTTGTGTCTGAGGGTCCAGGTTCATGACTGAAGTTTGGAGGAGACTCTTTGGACCAGCCGCTCTTCATGGACACACAGCTGGATCCTGGAGACTCAGCTCTCTGTCGGTTGGGCTGAACTCTGCAAACACAAACATGTTTTTGATTCTGATTCACAGACAACGGTCAGATTCTGGGTTAGTGTTAGTGAACCATCATGAACTCTGAATGCAGTGTGCCCCCCTTCTCTTACTTTGAGTCTGAGGGTCCAGGTTCATGACTGAAGTTTGGAGGCTTTCCTTTGGACCGGTCACTCTTTATGGAAACACAGCTGGATGCTCGAGACTCTTCTTCCTCCACATCACTCATCGCCTCCGGTCTAAGAAGTGAACCAGGAACAGCAGAGACACCGTGGACATCAGGAAGGTCAGTACAGACGACATGACATCTGTTCTTCCTCAACGAAACATTCAAATTATGTTTATAATATTTAGATTTTAAAATATTCTGGTCAATTAAACATCTGAAACCTAAAATAAGTCATAAATCCCAACAGTCTAGATCATTAAATGTGTTATAATCTTAATATAAATGTATTTTTACATCATGCAGAGTCGAGTCTTTTCTTTACCTTTGTGTGTTCATCTGTTGATTCTGAATCTGAGAGGCTCTAACAGCTCAAACACAGACTGGCACCAACAGTTAGCTTTTAACTTCAGGGATTAACAGAAACAAACCTGATCCTGGACCAGCTCTACCTGAAAACACACAAACTACATGATGCAACATGTGGTGACGTGATCTCTCTTCGCACAGTGTTTGCATATGAAATCAGTGAAGAAGAAGAAACACAGACCACAGAACACTTCTTCTTCTTCTTCTTCTTCTTCTTCTTCTTCTTCTTCTTCTTCTTCGTCTTATCTGTGTCTGTGGTGATCAGATACAAACAGAACACATTTCATTGACAGGAAATGAAGCCGAGTGTGAGAGACAGATCATGACAGGAAACGGGGCGGGTCTACAGCAGTGAAGGGGCGGCTCACACACTGTAAAAATGACAAACAAAATCCACAAAGAACAAAATTAGAGAAGAGAATCATATTTTAAACTAGAAAATTCCCGGAAATTTTGAGAGTGCCGAGTGGGCGTTGCGCTGATGCGCTAGCAATTAGCATTAGCATGTTAGCATTAGCATGTTAGCATTAGCATGTATTTAATTCTTAGTGGCTAATCATAATTGCTTGCGCTGACTCGCCAGAAATTAGCATTAGCATGTTAGCATTAGCATGTTAGCATTAGCATGCATTTAATTCTTAGTGGCTAATCATAATTGCTAGCGCTGACACGCTAAAAAATTAGCATTAGCATGTTAGCATTATCATGCTAGCATTAGCATGCTAAATTATCATGCTAGCATTAGCATGCTAGTATTGGCATGTATTTACTTCTTAGTGGCTAATCATAATTGCTAGCGCTGACGCGCTAGCAATTATCATTAGCATGTTAGCATTAGCATGACCATGTATTTAATTCCTAGTGGCTAATGCGCTGACGCACTAGCAATTAGCATGTCTTTACAGCTCTTTACTGCTCTGCTGTCTCTGTCTGTCATTTTAGACAGACAAGTTCAAATAAGTGCCAAAACTACTAAAATGGCTGCCGGGCTTCTGCCTGCTGGCTTCTGCCTGCTGGCCTAATCAGCAGAGCAGTTACTGCACCTGTTGTCAGTTGGAATGTCAGTTGGAAATGCTGAGAGAGAGAGAAAAATGCTGAGACCACCTCTAACAGAAAGGATTTCTGGCCAAACCGTATTTCCAATCATTGAACCGAAATCACTGGGAGCACGCGAGCCCTTCCTGAACGTCTACATATTTGTTTTGTGTCGATAAATTGAAGAAATGTGACCTTAATCGCGATTCAAAGAAGCGTTACTTCTGCTTTCCTCCAGAAATTTTCCGCCTTTTAACATGGCAGTCTATGAGGCTGTGGATGGGCGTTGCTGGCGCATCTTTGTGTGTTATGCCAAAACTATAAAGCTGACAGCTTTAGCAGACGGATGTGAGTGAGAAGACAAATTTTCCTACGTTTCTATGTATAAATTATGTCTGTAGTGTGAAATTTGAGGCCAGGGTGGTCGAATACGTTTTATTTTTTCACAGATTTTTTTCTCTCCTCCTCACTCTAGCTGATGATGTCATCCACTCTAGCACAAACATTCCGCCACATACACACCCATTATAAACCCAGAAATTTGAGTAAAAACTGCGCAACTTTAAACCTTGATAGTTTAAAAACGGTAAAAGGTGTCGATGAGTGAAGTGAATCACTGAAGAGAAGGCAAGAGTACCTACATTTTAAATGTTGAATGAAGTCTCTCGGTGAAAGTATGCCAGAGCAGTTCACTGTTGAAAATGTCTGTTGAAATTTTTTTTTCGGGCTTTCCCATGCAATCCAATACGAATTTTTCGCGGTTTTTCGAATAATTTAGTGAAAAATCATGAATCTCTTAGAAAAGTAATAGCACGGGATTCGGGATCAAGACGACGTTTTGATATATAATTTGTTGGGGTCCTCTCAGCGCTGCGGGCCGCATTCATCGGCGAAAAAGGGCGGAAAATGAATAATAACTAGAAAATTCCCGCGGAAATTTTGAGAGTGCCGAGTGGGCCGTTGCCGCTAACGAGCTAGCAATTAGCATTAGCATGTTAGCATTAGCATGTATTTAATTCTTAGTGGCTAATTATAATTGCTTGCGCTAAAAAATTAGCATTAGCATGTTAGCATTAGCATGTTAGCATTAGCATGCTAGCATTAGCATGTATTTACTTCTTAGTGGCTAATGATGATTGCTTGCGCTGACGCTAAAAATTAGCATTAGCATCTTAGCATTAGCATGCTAGTTTTAGCATGCTTGCATTAACATATATTTACTTCTTAGTGGCTAATGATAATTGCTAGCGCTGACGCGCTAGCAATTATCATTAGCATGTTGGCATTAGCATTAGCATGTATTTAATTCCTAGTGGCTAATGCGCTGACGCACTAACAATTAGCATGTCTTTACAGCTCTTTACTGCTCTGCTGTCTCTGTCTGTCATTTTAGACAGACAAGCTCAAATTAAGTGCCAAAAACTACTAAAATGGCCGCCTCGGGCTTCTGCCTGCCGCCCTAATCAGCAGAGCAGTTACTGCACCTGTTGTCAGTTGGAATGTCAGTTGGAAATGATGAGAGAGAGAGAGAAAATGTTGAGACCACCCCTCGAACAGGAAGGATTTCTGGCCAAACCGTTTGGCCTATCATTAAACCGAAATCACTGGGAGCACGCTGAGCCCTTCCTGAACGTCTACATATTTATTTTGTGTCGATGAAATGAAGAAATGTGACCTTAATCGCGATTCAAAGAAGCGTTACTTCTGCTTTCCTCCAGAAATTTTCCGCCTTTTAACATGGCAGTCTATGAGGCTGTGGATGGGCGTTGCTGGCGCATCTTTGTGTGTTACGCCAAAACTATAAAGCTGACAGCTTTAGCAGACGGATGTCAGTGAGAAGACAAATTTTCCTACGTTTCTATGTATAAATTATGACTGTAGTGTGAAATTTGAGGCCAGGGTCGTCGAATACGTTTTATTTTTTCACAGATTTTTCTCTCCTCCTCACTCTAGCTGATGATGTCATCCACTCTAGCACAAACATTCCACAATACACACCCATTATAGACCCAGAAATTTGAGTAAAACCTGCTCGACTTTAAGCCTTGATAGTTTAAAACGGTAAAAGGTGTCGATGAGTGAAGTGAATCACTGAAGAGAAGGCAAGAGTACCTACATTTTAAAGTTTGAATGAAGTCTCTCGTGAAAGTATGCCAGAGCAGTTCACTGTTGAAAATGTCTGTTGAAATTTTTTTCGGCTTTCCCATGCATTCCAATACGAAATTTTTCGCGGTTTTTCGAATAATTTCGCAAATCGCGAATCTCTTAGAAAAGTAATAGCACGGGATTCGGGATCAAGACGCACGCTTTGATATATAATTTGTTGGGGTCCTCTCAGTGCTGCGGGCGCATTCATCGCGAAAAAGGGCGGAAAATGAATAATAACTAGAAAATTCCCGCGAAATTTTGAGAGTGCCGAGTGGGCGTTGCGCTGACGCTAGCAATTAGCATTAGCATGTTAGCATTAGCATGCTAGCATTAGCATATATTTAATTCTTAGTGGCTAATTATAATTGCCAGCGCTGACTCGCCAGAAATTAGCATTAGCATGTTAGCATTAGCATGTTAGCATTAGCATACATTTAATTCTTAGTGGCTAATCATAATTGCTAGCACTGACGCGCTAAAAATTAGCATTAGCATGTTAGCATTAGCATGTTAGCATTAGCATGCTAGCATTAGCATGCTAGCATTAGCATGCTAGTATTGGCATGTATTTACTTCTTAGTGGCTAATCATAATTGCTAGCACTGACGCTAGCAATTATCATTAGCATGTTAGCATTAGCATGAGCATGTATTTAATTCCTAGTGGCTAATGCGCTGACACACTAGCAATTAGCATGCCTTTACAGCTCTTTACTGCTCTGCTGTCTCTGCCTGTCATTTTAGACAGACAAGTTCAAATTAGGTGCCAAAACTACTAAAATGGCCGGCTTCTGCCTGCTGGCCCTAATCAGCAGAGCAGTTACTGCACCTGTTGTCAGTTGGAATGTCAGTTGGAAATGCTGACAGAGAGAGAGAGAAAATGCTGAGACCACCCTCGAACAGGAAGGATTTCTGGCCAAACCGTTTGGCCTATCATTAAACCGAAATCACTGGGAGCACGCTGAGCCCTTCCTGAACGTCTACATATTTATTTTGTGTCGATAAAATGAAGAAATGTGACCTTAATCGCGATTCAAAGAAGTTACTTCTGCTTTCCTCCAGAAATTTTCCGCCTTTTAACATGGCAGTCTATGAGGCTGTGGATGGGCGTTGCTGGCGCATCTTTGTGTGTTACGCCAAAACTATAAAGCTGACAGCTTTAGCAGACGGATGTGAGTGAGAAGACAAATTTTCCTACGTTTCTATGTATAAATTATGTCTGTAGTGTGAAATTTGAGGCCAGGGTGGTCGAATACGTTTTATTTTTTCACAGATTTTTTTCTCTCCTCCTCACTCTAGCTGATGATGTCATCCACTCTAGCACAAACATTCCGCCACATACACACCCATTATAAACCCAGAAATTTGAGTAAAACCTGCTAACTTTAAACCTTGATAGTTTAAAACGGTAAAGGTGTCGATGAGTGAAGTGAATCACTGAAGAGAAGGCAAGAGTACCTACATTTTAAAGTTTGAATGAAGTCTCTCGGTGAAAGTATGCCAGAGCAGTTCACTGTTGAAAATGTCTGTTGAAATTTTTTTTTTTTCGGGCTTTCCCATGCATTCCAATACGAAATTTTTCGCGGTTTTTCGCGAATAATTTCGCGAAAAAATCGCGAATCTCTTAGAAAAGTAATAGCACGGGATTCGGGATCAAGACGCACGTTTTGATATATAATTTGTTGGGGTCCTCTCAGCGCTGCGGGCCGCATTCATCGGCGAAAAAGGGCGGAAAATGAATAATAATAATATTAATAATAATAAGTAAGAAGAAACACGCAGAAGATTAAGAGTTGCCTCGTGCCTACGGCACGAGGCATCTCTCAGAGCTTGCTCTGGGAGAGATGCCTCGTGTCGAGGCACTCGCATAACTAGAAAATTCCAGGAAATTTTGAGAGTGCCGAGTGGGCTGTTGCCGCTGATGCGCTAGCAATTAGCATTAGCATGTTAGCATTAGCATGTATTTAATTCTTAGTGGCCAATCATAATTGCTTGCGCTGACGCGCTAAAAAATTAGCATTAGCATGTTAGCATTAGCATGTATTTAATTCTTAGTGGCTAATCATAATTGCTTGCGCTGACGCGCTGAAAAATTTGCATTAGCATGCTAGCATTAGCATGCTAGCATTAGCATGCTAGCATTAGCATGTTAGCATTAGCATGTATTTAATTCTTAGTGGCCAATCATAATTGCTTGCGCTGACGCGCTAAAAAATTAGCATTAGCATGTTAGCATTAGCATGTTAGCATTAGCATGTATTTAATTCTTAGTGGCTAATCATAATTGCTTGCGCTGACGCGCTGAAAAATTTGCATTAGCATGCTAGCATTAGCATGTATTTACTTCTCAGTGGCTAATGATAATTGCTAGCGCGTCAGCATCATGCTAGAATTAGCATGTATTTAATTCTTAGTGGCTAATGATAATTGCTAGCGCTGACGCGCTAGCAATTATCATTAGCATGTTAGCATTAGCATGAACATGTATTTAATTCTTAGTGGCTAATGCGCTGACGCACTAGCAATTAGCATGTCTTTACAGCTCTTTACTGCTCTGCTGTCTCTGCCTGTCATTTTAGACAGACAAGCTCAAATTAAGTGCCAAAAACTACTAAAATGGCCGCCTCCGGGCTTCTGCCTGCTGGCCCTAATCAGCAGAGCAGTTACTGCACCTGTTGTCAGTTGGAAATGCTGACAGAGAGAGAGAGAAAATGCTGAGACCACCCCTCGAACAGGAAGGATTTCTGGCCAAACCGTTTGGCCTATCATTAAACCGAAATCACTGGGAGCACGCTGAGCCCTTCCTGAACGTCTACATATTTGTTTTGTGTCGATAAAATGAAGAAATGTGACCTTAATCGCGATTCAAAGAAGCGTTACTTCTGCTTTCCTCCAGAAATTTTCCCGCCTTTTTAACATGGCAGTCTATGAGGCTGTGGATGGGCGTTGCTGGCGCATCTTTGTGTGTTATGCCAAAACTATAAAGCTGACAGCTTTAGCAGACGGATGTGAGTGAGAAGACAAATTTTCCTACGTTTCTATGTATAAATTATGTCTGTAGTGTGAAATTTGAGGCCAGGGTGGTCGAATACGTTTTATTTTTCACAGATTTTTTCTCCTCCTCACTCTAGCTGATGATGTCATCCACTCTAGCACAAACATTCCGCCACATACACACCCATTATAACCCCAGAAATTTGAGTAAAACCTGCTCAACTTTAAGCCTTGATAGTTTAAAACGGTAAAGGTGTCGATGAGTGAAGTGAATCACTGAAGAGAAGGCAAGAGTACCTACATTTTAAAGTTTGAATGAAGTCTCTCGGTGAAAGTATGCCAGAGCAGTTCACTGTTGAAAATGTCTGTTGAAATTTTTTTTTCGGCTTTCCCATGCATTCCAATACGAAATTTTTTGGTTTTTCGCGAAAAATCGCAAATCTCTTAGAAAAGTAATAGCACGGGATTCGGATCAAGACGACGTTTTGATATATAATTTGTTGGGGTCCTCTCAGCGCTGTGGGCCGCATTCATCGGCGAAAAAGGGCGGAAAATGAATAATAAAAAGAAAACTGCCATGAAACACGCAGAAGATTAAGAGTTGCCTCGTGCCTATGGCACGAGGCATCTCTCAGAGCTTGCTCTGGGGAGAGATGCCTCGTGTCATAGGCACTCGGCACTAACTAGAAAATTCCCGCGGAAATTTTGAGAGTGCCGAGTGGGCTGTTGCCGCTGATGCGCTAGCAATTAGCATTAGCATGTTAGCATTAGCATGTATTTAATTCTTAGTGGCCAATAATAATTGCTTGCGCTGACGCGCTAAAAAATTAGCATTAGCATGTTAGCATTAGCATGTATTTAATTCTTAGTGGCTAATCATAATTGCTTGCGCTGACGCGCTGAAAAATTTGCATTAGCATGCTAGCATTAGCATGCTAGCATTAGCATGTTAGCATTAGCATGTATTTAATTCTTAGTGGCTAATCATAATTGCTTGCGCTGACGCGCTAAAAAATTAGCATTAGCATGTTAGCATTAGCATGTTAGCATTAGCATGCTAGCATTAGCATGTATTTATTTTAGTAGCTAATGATAATTGCTTGCGCTGACGCTAAAAATTAGCATTAGCATCTTAGCATGCTAGTATTAGCATGCTAGCATTAACATATATTTACTTTTAGTGGCTAATGATAATTGCTAGCGCTGACGCGCTAGCAATTATCATTAGCATGTTTGCATTAGCATTAGCATGTATTTAATTCTTAGTGGCTAATGATAATTGCTAGCGTCAGCTAGCAATTATCATTAGCATGTTAGCATTAGCATGAGCATGTATTTAATTCCTAGTGCGCTGACGCACTAACAATTAGCATGTCTTTACAGCTCTTTACTGCTCTGCTGTCTCTGCCTGTCATTTTAGACAGACAAGTTCAAATTAAGTGCCAAAACTACTAAAATGGCGCCGGCTTCTGCCTGCTGGCTTCTGCCTGCTGGCCCTAATCAGCAGAGCAGTTACTGCACCTGTTGTCAGTTGGAATGTCAGTTTGAAATGCTGACAGAGAGAGAGAAAATGCTGAGACCACCCTCGAACAGGAATTATTTCTGGCAAAACCGTATTTCCAATCATTGAACCGAAATCACTGGGAGCACGCTGAGCCCTTCCTGAACGTCTACATATTTGTTTTGTGTCGATAAAATGAAGAAATGTGACCTTAATCGCGATTCAAAGAAGCGTTACTTCTGCTTTCCTCCAGAAATTTTCCGCCTTTTAACATGGCAGTCTATGAGGCTGTGGATGGGCGTTGCTGGCGCATCTTTGTGTGTTACGCCAAAACTATAAAGCTGACAGCTTTAGCAGACGGATGTGAGTGAGAAGACAAATTTTCCTACGTTTCTATGTATAAATTATGTCTGTAGTGTGAAATTTGAGGCCAAGGTCGTCGAAAACGTTTTATTTTTCACAGATTTTTTTCTCCTCCTCACTCTAGCTGATGATGTCATCCACTCTAGCACAAACATTCCACGCAATACACACCCATTATAGACCCAGAAATTTGAGTAAAACCTGCTCAACTTTAAACCTTGATAGTTTAAAAACGCGGAAAGGTGTCGATGAGTGAAGTGAATCACTGAAGAGAAGGCAAGAGTACCTACATTTTAAAGTTTGAATGAAGTCTCTCGGTGAAAGTATGCCAGAGCAGTTCACTGTTGAAAATGTCTGTTGAATTTTTTTTTGGCTTTCCCATGCATTCCAATACGAAATTTTTGCGGTTTTCGCGAATAATTTCGCAAAAATCGCGAATCTCTTAGAAAAGTAATAGCACGGGATTCGGGATCAAGACGCACGCTTTGATATATAATTTGTTGGGGTCCTCTCACGCTGTGGGCGCATTCATCGCGTAAAAGGCGGAAAATGAATAATAACTAGAAAATTCCGCGAAATTTTGAGAGTGCCGTGGGCGTTGCCGCTGACGCGCTAGCAATTAGCATTAGCATGTTAGCATTAGCATGTATTTAATTCTTAGTGGCTAATCATAATTGCTTGCGCGCGCTAAAAATTAGCATTAGCATGTTAGCATTAGCATGTTAGCATTAGCATGTATTTAATTCTTAGTGGCTAATCATAATTGCTTGCGCTGACGCGCTAAAAAATTAGCATTAGCATGCTAGCATTAGCATGCTAGCATTAGCATGTATTTACTTCTTAGTGGCTAATGATAATTGCTAGCGCTGACGCGCTAGCAATTTTCATTAGCATGCTAGAATTGGCATGTATTTAATTATTAGTGGCTAATGATAATTGCGCTGACGCTAGCAATTATCATTAGCATGAACATGTATTTAATTCCTAGTGGCTAATGCGCTGACGCACTAGCAATTAGCATGTCTTTACAGCTCTTTACTGCTCTGCTGTCTCTGCCTGTCATTTTAGACAGACAAGTTCAAATTAAGTGCCAAAACTACTAAAATGGCCGCCGGGCTTCTGCCTGCTGGCTTCTGCCTGCCGCCCTAATCAGCAGAGCAGTTACTGCACCTGTTGTCAGTTAGAATGTCAGTTGGAAATGCTGACAGAGAGAGAGAGAGAAAATGCTGAGACCACCCCTCAAACAGGAAGGATTTCTGGCCAAACCGTGTTTCCAATCATTGAACCGAAATCACTGGGAGCATGTTGAGCCCTTCCTGAACGTCTACATAGTTATTTTGTGTCGATAAAATGAAGAAATGTGCTCTTTAGAGCGATTCAAAGAAGTGTTGTCATTTTAGACAGACAAGTTCAAATTAAGTGCCAAAAACTACTAAAATGGCCGCGGCTTCTGCCTGCTGGCCCTAATCAGCAGAGCAGTTACTGCACCTGTTGTCAGTTGGAATGTCAGTTTGAAATGCTGACAGAGAGAGAGAAAATGCTGAGACCACCCTCGAACAGGAATTATTTCTGGCCAAACCGTATTTCCAATCATTGAACCGAAATCACTGGGAGCACGCTGAGCCCTTCCTGAACGTCTACATATTTGTTTTGTGTCGATAAATTGAAGAAATGTGACCTTAATCGCGATTCAAAGAAGCGTTACTTCTGCTTTCCTCCAGAAATTTTCCGCCTTTTAACATGGCAGTCTATGAGGCTGTGGATGGGTGTTCTGGCGCATCTTTGTGTGTTATGCCAAAACTATAAAGCTGACAGCTTTAGCAGACGGATGTGAGTGAGAAGACAAATTTTCCTACGTTTCTATGTATAAATTATCTCTGTAGTGTGAAATTTGAGGCCAGGGTCGTCGAATACGTTTTATTTTTTCACAGATTTTTTTCTCTCCTCCTCACTCTAGCTGATGATGTCACCCACTCTAGCGCAAACATTCCACGCAATACACACCCATTATAGACCCAGAAATTTGAGTAAAAACCTGCTCAACTTTAAGCCTTGATTGTTTAAAACGGTAAAAGCTGTCGATGAGTGAAGTAAATCACTGAAAAGAAGACAAGACTACCTACATTTTGAAGTTTAAATGAAGTCTCTCGGTGAAAGTATGCCAGAGCAGTTCACTGTTGAAAATGTCTGTTGAAATTTTTTTTTTTTTCGGGCTTTCCATGCATTCCAATACGAAATTTTTGCGGTTTTCGAATAATTTCGCAAAAACGCGAATCTCTTAGAAAAGTAATAGCACGGGATTCGGGATCAAGACGCACGTTTTGATATATAATTTGTTGGGGTCCTCTCACCGCTGTGGGCCGCATTCATCGGCGAAAAAGGGCGGAAAATGAATAATAATAATATTAATAATAAGTAAGAAGAAACACGCAGAAGATTAAGAGTTGCCTCGTGCCTGGCACGAGCATCTCTCAGAGCTTGCTCTGGGAGAGATGCCTCGTCAGAGGCACTCGGCACTAACTAGAAAATTCCGCGGAAATTTTGAGAGTGCCGAGTGGGCGTTGCGCTAACGAGCTAGCAATTAGCATTAGCATGTTAGCATTAGCATGTATTTAATTCTTAGTGGCTAATCATAATTGCTTGCGCTGACGCGCTAAAAAATTAGCATTAGCATGTTAGCATTAGCATGTTAGCATTAGCATGCTAGCATTAGCATGTATTTACTTCTTAGTGGCTAATGATGATTGCTTGCGCTGGCGCTAAAAATTAGCATTAGCATCTTAGCATTAGCATGCTAGTTTTAGCATGCTTGCATTAACATATATTTACTTAGTAGTTAATGATAATTGCTAGCGCTGACGCTAGCAATTATCATTAGCATGTTGGCATTAGCATTAGCATGTATTTAATTCCTAGTGGCTAATGCGCTGACGCACTAACAATTAGCATGTCTTTACAGCTCTTTACTGCTCTGCTGTCTCTGTCTGTCATTTTAGACAGACAAGCTCAAATTAAGTGCCAAAAACTACTAAAATGGCCGCCTCCGGGCTTCTGCCTGCTGGCCCTAATCAGCAGAGCAGTTACTGCACCTGTTGTCAGTTGGAATGTCAGTTGGAAATGATGAGAGAGAGAGAAAATGTTGAGACCACCCCTCGAACAGGAAGGATTTCTGGCCAAACCGTTTGGCCTATCATTAAACCGAAATCACTGGGAGCACGCTGAGCCCTTCCTGAACGTCTACATATTTACTTTGTGTCGATGAAATGAAGAAATGTGACCTTAATCGCGATTCAAAGAAGCGTTACTTCTGCTTTCCTCCAGAAATTTTCCGCCTTTAACATGGCAGTCTATGAGGCTGTGGATGGGCGTTGCTGGCGCATCTTTGTGTGTTACGCCAAAACTATAAAGCTGACAGCTTTAGCAGACGGATGTGAGTGAGAAGACAAATTTTCCTACGTTTCTATGTATAAATTATGTCTGTAGTGTGAAATTTGAGGCCAGGGTCGTCGAATACGTTTTATTTTTTCACAGATTTTTTTCTCTCCTCCTCACTCTAGCTGATGATGTCATCCACTCTAGCACAAACATTCCACGCAATACACACCCATTATAGACCCAGAAATTTGAGTAAAAACCTGCTCAACTTTAAGCCTTGATAGTTTAAAACGGTAAAAGGTGTCGATGAGTGAAGTGAATCACTGAAGAGAAGGCAAGAGTACCTACATTTTAAAGTTTGAATGAAGTCTCTCGTGAAAGTATGCCAGAGCAGTTCACTGTTGAAAATGTCTGTTGAAATTTTTTTTGGGCTTTCCCATGCATTCCAATACGAAATTTTTCGCGGTTTTTCGCGAATAATTTCGCAATTAATCGCGAATCTCTTAGAAAAGTAATAGCACGGATTCGGGATCAAGACGCACGTTTTGATATATAATTTGTTGGGGTCCTCTCAGCGCTGCGGGCCGCATTCATCGGCGAAAAAGGGCGGAAAATGAATAATAACTAGAAAATTCCCGCGGAAATTTTGAGAGTGCCGAGTGGGCTGTTGCGCTAACGAGCTAGCAATTAGCATTAGCATGTTAGCATTAGCATGTATTTAATTCTTAGTGGCTAATTATAATTGCTAGCGCTGACGCGCCAGAAATTAGCATTAGCATGCTAGCATTAGCATGTTAGCATTAGCATGTTAGCATTAGCATGCATTTAATTCTTAGTGGCTAATCATAATTGCTAGCGCTGACGCTCTAAAAAATTAGCATGCTAGCATTAGCATGTATTTACTTCTTAGTGGCTAATGATAATTGCTAGCGCTGACTCGCTAGCAATTATCATTAGCATGTTAGCATTAGCATGAGCATGTATTTAATTCTTAGTGGCTAATGCGCTGACGCACTAGCAATTAGCATGTCTTTACAGCTCTTTACTGCTCTGCTGTCTCTGCCTGTCATTTTAGACAGACAAGTTCAAATTAAGTGCCAAAACTACTAAAATGGCCGCGCGGCTTCTGCCTGCTGGCTTCTGCCTGCGGCCTAATCAGCAGAGCAGTTACTGCACCTGTTGTCAGTTAGAATGTCAGTTGGAAATGATGAGAGAGAGAGAGAAAAATGCTGAGACCACCCTCAAACAGGAAGGATTTCTGGCCAAACCGTGTTTCCAATCATTGAACCGAAATCACTGGGAGCATGTTGAGCCCTTCCTGAACGTCTACATAGTTATTTTGTGTCGATAAATGAAGAAATGTGCTCTTTAGAGCGATTCAAAGAAGTGTTGTCATTTTAGACAGACAAGTTCAAATTAAGTGCCAAAACTACTAAAATGGCCGCCACCAGGCTTCTGCCTGCTGGCCCTAATCAGCAGAGCAGTTACTGCACCTGTTGTCAGTTGGAATGTCAGTTGGAAATGCTGAGAGAGAGAGAGAAAATGCTGAGACCACCCTCGAACAGGAAGGATTTCTGGCCAAACCGTTTGGCCTATCATTAAACCGAAATCACTGGGAGCACGCTGAGCCCTTCCTGAACGTCTACATATTTATTTTGTGTCGATAAAATGAAGAAATGTGACCTTAATCGCGATTCAAAGAAGCGTTACTTCTGCTTTCCTCCAGAAATTTTCCGCCTTTTAACATGGCAGTCTATGAGGCTGTGGATGGGCGTTGCTGGCGCATCTTTGTGTGTTACGCCAAAACTATAAAGCTGACAGCTTAGCAGACGGATGTGAGTGAGAAGACAAATTTTCCTACGTTTCTATGTATAAATTATGTCTGTAGTGTGAAATTTGAGGCCAGGGTCGTCGAATATGTTTTATTTTTCACAGATTTTTTCTCCTCCTCACTCTAGCTGATGATGTCATCCACTCTAGCAAACATTCCACGCAATACACACCCATTATAGACCCAGAAATTTGAGTAAAACCTGCTCAACTTTAAGCCTTGATAGTTTAAAAGCGGTAAAGGTGTCGATGAGTGAAGTGAATCACTGAAGAGAAGGCAAGAGTACCTACATTTTAAAGTTTGAATGAAGTCTCTCGGTGAAAGTATGCCAGAGCAGTTCACTGTTGAAAATGTCTGTTGAATTTTTTTTTCGGCTTTCCCATGCATTCCAATACGAAATTTTTCGCGGTTTTTCGCGAATAATTTCGCGGAAAAATCGCGAATCTCTTAGAAAAGTAATAGCACGGGATTCGGGATCAAGACGCACGCTTTGATATATAATTTGTTGGGGTCCTCTCAGCGCTGCGGCCGCATTAAATGACGAAAAGGCGGAAGATGAATAATAATAGGAAGAAACACGCAGAAGATTAAGAGTTGCCTCGTGCCTACGAGAGCATCTCCCAGAGCTTGCTAGCTCTGGGAGAGATGCCTCGTGTCATAGGCACTGCACTAATAATATTAATAATAACTAGAAAATTCCCGCGGAAATTTTGAGAGTGCCGAGTGGGCTGTTGCCGCTGACGCGCTAGCAATTAGCATTAGCATGTTAGCATTAGCATGTTAGCATTAGCATGCATTTAATTCTTAGTGGCTAATCATAATTGCTTGCGCTGACGCGCTAAAAATTTAGCATTAGCATGTTAGCATTAGCATGTTAGCATTACCATGTTAGCATTAGCATGTATTTAATTCTTAGTGGCTAATCATAATTGCTTGCGCTGACGCAAAAATTAGCATTAGCATGCTAGCATTAGCATGTATTTACTTCTTAGTGGCTAATGATAATTGCTAGCGCTACGCTGGCGCTAGCAATTATCATTAGCATGTTAGCATTAGCATGAGCATGTATTTAATTCCTAGTGGCTAATGCGCTGGCGCACTAGCAATTAGCATGTCTTTACAGCTCTTTACTGCTCTGCTATCTCTGCCTGTCATTTTAGACAGACAAGTTCAAATTAAGTGCCAAAACTACTAAAATGGCCGCTGGCTTCTGCCTGCTGGCTTCTGCCTGCCCTAATCAGCAGAGCAGTTACTGCACCTGTTGTCAGTTAGAATGTCAGTTGGAAATGCTGACAGAGAGAGAGAGAAAATGCTGAGACCACCCTCAAACAGGAAGGATTTCTGGCCAAACCGTGTTTCCAATCATTGAACCGAAATCACTGGGAGCATGTTGAGCCCTTCCTGAACGTCTACATAGTTATTTTGTGTCGATAAAATGAAGAAATGTGCTCTTTAGAGCGATTCAAAGAAGTGTTGTCATTTTAGACAGACAAGTTCAAATTAAGTGCCAAAAACTACTAAAATGGCCGCCACAAGGCTTCTGCCTGCTGGCCCTAATCAGCAGAGCAGTTACTGCACCTGTTGTCAGTTGAAATGTCAGTTGGAAATGCTGACAGAGAGAGAGAGAAAATGCTGAGACCACCCTCGAACAGGAAGGATTTCTGGCCAAACCGTATTTCCAATCATTGAACCGAAATCACTGGGAGCACGCTGAGCCCTTCCTGAACGTCTACATATTTATTTTGTGTCGATAAAATGAAGAAATGTGACCTTAATCGCGATTCAAAGAAGCGTTATTTCTTCTTTCCTCCAGAAATTTTCCGCTTTTAACATGGCAGTCTATGAGGCTGTGGATGGGCGTTGCTGGCGCATCTTTGTGTGTTACGCCAAAACTATAAAGCTGACAGCTTTAGCAGACGGATGTGAGTGAGAAGACAAATTTTCCTACGTTTCTATGTATAAATTATGTCTGTAGTGTGAAATTTGAGGCCAGGGTGGTCGAATACGTTTTATTTTTCACAGATTTTTCTCTCCTCCTCACTCTAGCTGATGATGTCATCCACTCTAGCAAAACATTCCGCCACATACACACCCATTATAAACCCAGAAATTTGAGTAAAACCTGCTCAACTTTAAACCTTGATAGTTTAAAAACGGTAAAGGTGTCGATGAGTGAAGTGAATCACTGAAGAGAAGGCAAGAGTACCTACATTTTAAAGTTTGAATGAAGTCTCTCGTGAAAGTATGCCAGAGCAGTTCACTGTTGAAAATGTCTGTTGAAATTTTTTTTTCGGCTTTCCATGCATTCCAATACGAAATTTTTCGCGGTTTTTCGCGAATAATTTCGCGAAAAAATCGCGAATCTCTTAGAAAAGTAATAGCACGGGATTCGGGATCAAGACGCACGTTTTGATATATAATTTGTTGGGGTCCTCTCACCGCTGTGGGCCGCATTCATCGGCGAAAAAGGGCGGAAAATGAATAATAACTAGAAAATTCCCGCGGAAATTTTGAGAGTGCCGAGTGGGCTGTTGCCGCTGACGCGCTAGCAATTAGCATGTTAGCATTAGCATGCTAGTATTAGCATGCTAGCATTAGCATGTATTTACTTAGTGGCTAATGATAATTGCTTGCGCTGACGCGCTAAAAAATTAGCATTAGCATGTTAGCATTAGCATGCTAGCATTAGCATGTATTTAATTCTTAGTGGCTAATTATAATTGCTAGCGTGACTCGCCAGAAATTAGCATTAGCATGTTAGCATTAGCATGTTAGCATTAGCATGCATTTAATTCTTAGTGGCAAATCATAATTGCTAGCGCTGATGCGCTAAAAAATTAGCATTAGCATGTTAGCATTAGCATGCTAGTATTATCATGCTAGCATTAGCATGTATTTACTTAGTGGCTAATGATAATTGCTAGCGCGTCAGCGCTAGCAATTATCATTAGCATGTTAGCATTAGCATGAGCATGTATCTAATTCCTAGTGGCTAATGCGCTGACGCACTAGCAATTAGCATGTCTTTACAGCTCTTTACTGCTCTGCTGTCTCTGCCTGTCATTTTAGACAGACAAGTTCAAATTAAGTGCCAAAAACTACTAAAATGGCCGCCGCCGGGCTTCTGGGCATGTTAGCATTAGAATGAGCATGTATTTAATTCCTAGTGGCTAATGCGCTGACGCACTAGCAATTAGCATGTCTTTACAGCTCTTTACTGCTCTGCTGTCTCTGTCTGTCATTTTAGACAGACAAGTTCAAATTAAGTGCCAAAAACTACTAAAATGGCCGCCGCCGGGCTTCTGCCTGCTGGCTTCTGCCTGCTGGCCCTAATCAGCAGAGCAGTTACTGCACCTGTTGTCAGTTGGAATGTCAGTTTGAAATGCTGACAGAGAGAGAAAAATGCTGAGACCACCCTCGAACAGGAAGGATTTCTGGCCAAACCGTATTTCCAATCATTGAACCGAAATCACTGGGAGCACGCTGAGCCCTTCCTGAACGTCTACATATTTGTTTTGTGTCGATAAATTGAAGAAATGTGACCTTAATCGCGATTCAAAGAAGCGTTACTTCTGCTTTCCTCCAGAAATTTTCCGCCTTTTTAACATGGCAGTCTATGAGGCTGTGGATGGGCGTTGCTGGCGCATCTTTGTGTGTTACGCCAAAACTATAAAGCTGACAGCTTTAGCAGACGGATGTGAGTGAGAAGACAAATTTTCCTACGTTTCTATGTATAAATTATGTCTGTAGTGTGAAATTTGAGGCCAAGGTCGTCGAAACGTTTTATTTTTCACAGATTTTTTTCTCCTCCTCACTCTAGCTGATGATGTCATCCACTCTAGCACAAACATTCCACGCAATACACACCCATTATAGACCCAGAAATTTGAGTAAAACCTGCTCAACTTTAAGCCTTGATAGTTTAAAAACGGTAAAAGGTGTCGATGAGTGAAGTGAATCACTGAAGAGAAGGCAAGAGTACCTACATTTTAAAGTTTGAATGAAGTCTCTCGGTGAAAGTATGCCAGAGCAGTTCACTGTTGAAAATGTCTGTTGAAATTTTTTTTCGGCTTTCCCATGCATTCCAATACGAAATTTTTCGCGGTTTTCGAATAATTTCGCGAAAAATCATGCGAATCTCTTAGAAAAGTAATAGCACGGATTCGGGATCAAGACGCACGCTTTGATATATAATTTGTTGGGGTCCTCTCAGCGCTGCGGCATTCATCGCGAAAAAGCGGAAAATGAATAATAATAATATTAACTAGAAAATTCCCGCGAAATTTTGAGAGTGCCAGTGGGCGTTGCCGCTGATGCGCTAGCAATTAGCATTAGCATGTTAGCATTAGCATGTTAGCATTAGCATGTATTTAATTCTTAGTGGCTAATCATAATTGCTTGCGCTGACTCGCCAGAAATTAGCATTAGCATGTTAGCATTAGCATGTTAGCATTAGCATGCATTTAATTCTTAGTGGCTAATCATAATTGCTAGCGCTGACGCTAAAAAATTAGCATTAGCATGTTAGCATTATCATGCTAGCATTAGCATGCTAGAATTATCATGCTAGCATTAGCATGCTAGTATTGGCATGTATTTACTTCTTAGTGGCTAATCATAATTGCTAGCTGACGCCGCTAGCAATTATCATTAGCATGTTAGCATTAGCATGACCATGTATTTAATTCCTAGTGGCTAATGCGCTGACGCACTAGCAATTAGCATGTCTTTACAGCTCTTTACTGCTCTGCTGTCTCTGTCTGTCATTTTAGACAGACAAGTTCAAATTAAGTGCCAAAAACTACTAAAATGGCCGCCGCCGGGCTTCTGCCTGCTGGCTTCTGCCTGCTGGCCCTAATCAGCAGAGCAGTTACTGCACCTGTTGTCAGTTGGAATGTCAGTTGGAAATGCTGAGAGAGAGAGAAAATGCTGAGACCACCCTCGAACAGAAAGGATTTCTGGCCAAACCGTATTTCCAATCATTGAACCGAAATCACTGGGAGCACGCTGAGCCCTTCCTGAACGTCTACATATTTGTTTTGTGTCGATAAATTGAAGAAATGTGACCTTAATCGCGATTCAAAGAAGCGTTACTTCTGCTTTCCTCCAGAAATTTTCCCGCCTTTTTAACATGGCAGTCTATGAGGCTGTGGATGGGCGTTGCTGGCGCATCTTTGTGTGTTATGCCAAAACTATAAAGCTGACAGCTTTAGCAGACGGATGTGAGTGAGAAGACAAATTTTCCTACGTTTCTATGTATAAATTATGTCTGTAGTGTGAAATTTGAGGCCAGGGTGGTCGAATACGTTTTATTTTTTCACAGATTTTTTTCTCTCCTCCTCACTCTAGCTGATGATGTCATCCACTCTAGCACAAACATTCCACCACATACACACCCATTATAAACCCAGAAATTTGAGTAAAAACCTGCTCAACTTTAAACCTTGATAGTTTAAAAACGGTAAAGGTGTCGATGAGTGAAGTGAATCACTGAAGAGAAGGCAAGAGTACCTACATTTTAAATGTTGAATGAAGTCTCTCGGTGAAAGTATGCCAGAGCAGTTCACTGTTGAAAATGTCTGTTGAAATTTTTTTCGGCTTTCCCATGCAATCCAATACGAAATTTTTCGGTTTTTCGCGAATAATTTCGAAAAATCGCGAATCTCTTAGAAAAGTAATAGCACGGATTCGGATCAAGACGCACGCTTTTGATATATAATTTGTTGGGGTCCTCTCAGCGCTGCGGCGCATTCATCGAAAAGGCGGAAAATGAATAATAACTAGAAAATTCCGCGGAAATTTTGAGAGTGCCGAGTGGGCGTTGCGCTAACGAGCTAGCAATTAGCATTAGCATGTTAGCATTAGCATGTATTTAATTCTTAGTGGCTAATCATAATTGCTTGCGCTGACGCGCTAAAAAATTAGCATTAGCATGTTAGCATTAGCATGTTAGCATTAGCATGCTAGCATTAGCATGTATTTACTTCTTAGTGGCTAATGATGATTGCTTGCGCTGACGCTAAAAATTAGCATTAGCATCTTAGCATTAGCATGCTAGTTTTAGCATGCTTGCATTAACATATATTTACTTCTTAGTGGCTAATGATAATTGCTAGCGCTGACGCGCTAGCAATTATCATTAGCATGTTGGCATTAGCATTAGCATGTATTTAATTCCTAGTGGCTAATGCGCTGACGCACTAACAATTAGCATGTCTTTACAGCTCTTTACTGCTCTGCTGTCTCTGTCTGTCATTTTAGACAGACAAGCTCAAATTAAGTGCCAAAAACTACTAAAATGGCCGCCTCCGGGCTTCTGCCTGCCGGCCCTAATCAGCAGAGCAGTTACTGCACCTGTTGTCAGTTGGAATGTCAGTTGGAAATGATGAGAGAGAGAGAGAATGCTGAGACCACCCTCGAACAGGAAGGATTTCTGGCCAAACCGTTTGGCCTATCATTAAACCGAAATCACTGGGAGCACGCTGAGCCCTTCCTGAACGTCTACATATTTATTTTGTGTCGATAAAATGAAGAAATGTGACCTTAATCGCGATTCAAAGAAGCGTTACTTCTGCTTTCTCCAGAAATTTTCCGCCTTTTAACATGGCAGTCTATGAGGCTGTGGATGGGCGTTGCTGGCGCATCTTTGTGTGTTACGCCAAAACTATAAAGCTGACAGCTTTAGCAGACGGATGTCAGTGAGAAGACAAATTTTCCTACGTTTCTATGTATAAATTATGACTGTAGTGTGAAATTTGAGGCCAGGGTCGTCGAATACGTTTTATTTTTCACAGATTTTTCTCTCCTCCTCACTCTAGCTGATGATGTCATCCACTCTAGCACAAACATTCCACGCAATACACACCCATTATAGACCCAGAAATTTGAGTAAAACCTGCTCGACTTTAAGCCTTGATAGTTTAAAAGCGGTAAAAGGTGTCGATGAGTGAAGTGAATCACTGAAGAGAAGGCAAGAGTACCTACATTTTAAAGTTTGAATGAAGTCTCTCGGTGAAAGTATGCCAGAGCAGTTCACTGTTGAAAATGTCTGTTGAAATTTTTTTCGGCTTTCCATGCATTCCAATACGAAATTTTTCGCGGTTTTGCGAATAATTTCGTAAAATCGCGAATCTCTTAGAAAAGTAATAGCACGGATTCGGGATCAAGACGCGCTTTGATATATAATTTGTTGGGGTCCTCTCAGTGCTGCGGCGCATTCATCGGAAAAGGGCGGAAAATGAATAATAACTAGAAAATTCCATGAAATTTTGAGAGTGCCGAGTGGGGCGCTGACGCTAGCAATTAGCATTAGCATGTTAGCATTAGCATGCTAGCATTAGCATATATTTAATTCTTAGTGGCTAATTATAATTGCCAGCGCTGACTCGCCAGAAATTAGCATTAGCATGTTAGCATTAGCATGTTAGCATTAGCATACATTTAATTCTTAGTGGCTAATCATAATTGCTAGCACTGACGCGCTAAAAAATTAGCATTAGCATGTTAGCATTAGCATGTTAGCATTAGCATGCTAGCATTAGCATGCTAGCATTAGCATGCTAGTATTGGCATGTATTTACTTCTTAGTGGCTAATCATAATTGCTAGCACTGACGCGCTAGCAATTATCATTAGCATGTTAGCATTAGCATGAGCATGTATTTAATTCCTAGTGGCTAATGCGCTGACACACTAGCAATTAGCATGCCTTTACAGCTCTTTACTGCTCTGCTGTCTCTGCCTGTCATTTTAGACAGACAAGTTCAAATTAGGTGCCAAAACTACTAAAATGGCCGCCGGCTTCTGCCTGCTGGCCCTAATCAGCAGAGCAGTTACTGCACCTGTTGTCAGTTGGAATGTCAGTTGGAAATGCTGACAGAGAGAGAGAAAATGCTGAGACCACCCTCGAACAGGAAGGATTTCTGGCCAAACCGTTTGGCCTATCATTAAACCGAAATCACTGGGAGCACGCTGAGCCCTTCCTGAACGTCTACATATTTATTTTGTGTCGATAAAATGAAGAAATGTGACCTTAATCGCGATTCAAAGAAGCGTTACTTCTGCTTTCCTCCAGAAATTTTCCCGCTTTTAACATGGCAGTCTATGAGGCTGTGGATGGGCGTTGCTGGCGCATCTTTGTGTGTTACGCCAAAACTATAAAGCTGACAGCTTTAGCAGACGGATGTGAGTGAGAAGACAAATTTTCCTACGTTTCTATGTATAAATTATGTCTGTAGTGTGAAATTTGAGGCCAGGGTGGTCGAATACGTTTTATTTTTCACAGATTTTTCTCTCCTCCTCACTCTAGCTGATGATGTCATCCACTCTAGCACAAACATTCCGCCACATACACACCCATTATAAACCCAGAAATTTGAGTAAAACCTGCGCAACTTTAAACCTTGATAGTTTAAAACGGTAAAGGTGTCGATGAGTGAAGTGAATCACTGAAGAGAAGGCAAGAGTACCTACATTTTAAAGTTTGAATGAAGTCTCTCGGTGAAAGTATGCCAGAGCAGTTCACTGTTGAAAATGTCTGTTGAAATTTTTTTTTTTTCGGGCTTTCCCATGCATTCCAATACGAAATTTTTCGCGGTTTTTCGCGAATAATTTCGCGAAAAAATCGCGAATCTCTTAGAAAAGTAATAGCACGGATTCGGGATCAAGGCGCGCTTTGATATATAATTTGTTGGGGTCCTCTCACCGCTGTGGGCCGCATTCATCGGCGAAAAAGGGCGGAAAATGAATAATAATAATATTAATAATAATAAGTAAGAAGAAACACGCAGAAGATTAAGAGTTGCCTCGTGCCTACGGCACGAGGCATCTCTCCAGAGCTTGCTCTGGGAGATGCCTCGTGTCATAGGCACTCGGCACTAATAATAAGAAAGAAGAAACACGCAGAAGATTAAGAGTTGCCTCGTGCCTACGGCACGAGGCATCTCTCCCAGAGCTTGCTCTGGGGAGAGATGCCTCGTGTCGTGGCACTCACTAATAAGTAAGAAGAAACACGCAGAAGATTAAGAGTTGCCTGTGACGGCACGAGGCATCTCTCCCAGAGCTTGCTCTGGGGAGAGATGCCTCGTGTCGTAGGCACTCGGCACTAACTAGAAAATTCCCGCGGAAATTTTGAGAGTGCCGAGTGGGCTGTTGCCGCTGACGAGCTAGCAATTAGCATTAGCATGTTAGCATTAGCATGTATTTAATTCTTAGTGGCTAATTATAATTGCTAGCGCTGACGCGCCAGAAATTAGCATTAGCATGCTAGCATTAGCATGTTAGCATTAGCATGCATTTAATTCTTAGTGGCTAATCATAATTGCTAGCGCTGACGCGCTAAGAAATTAGCATTAGCATGTTAGCATTAGCATGCTAGTATTAGCATGTATTTACTTCTTAGTATTTACTTCTTAGCGCTGATGCGCTAGCAATTATCATTAGCATGTTAGCATTAGCATGAGCATGTATTTAATTCCTAGTGGCTAATGTGCTGACGCACTAGCAATTAGCTTGTCTTTACAGCTCTTTACTGCTCTACTGTCTCTGCCTGTCATTTTAGACAGACAAGTTCAAATTAAGTGCCAAAACTACTAAAATGGCTGCCTGGCGTCTGCCTGCCGGCGCTGACGCGCTAGCAATTATCATTAGCATGTTGGCATTAGCATTACAATGTATTTAATTCTTAGTGGCTATATTTAATTCCTAGTGGCTAATGCGCTGACGCACTAGCAATTAGCATGTCTTTACAGCTCTTTACTGCTCTGCTGTCTCTGCCTGTCATTTTAGACAGACAAGTTCAAATTAAGTGCCAAAACTACTAAAATGGCGCCTCCGGCTTCTGCCTGCTGGCCCTAATCAGCAGAGCAGTTACTGCACCTGTTGTCAGTTGGAATGTCAGTTTGAAATGCTGACAGAGAGAGAGAAAATGCTGAGACCACCCCTCGAACAGGAATTATTTCTGGCCAAACCATATTTCCAATCATTGAACCGAAATCACTGGGAGCACGCTGAGCCCTTCCTGAACGTCTACATATTTGTTTTGTGTCGATAAATTGAAGAAATGTGACCTTAATCGCGATTCAAAGAAGCGTTTTCTTCTTTCCTCCAGAAATTTTCCGCCTTTTAACATGGCAGTCTATGAGGCTGTGGATGGGTGTTCTGGCGCATCTTTGTGTGTTACGCCAAAACTATAAAGCTGACAGCTTTAGCAGACGGATGTGAGTGAGAAGACAACTTTTCCTACGTTTCTATGTATAAATTATGTCTGTAGTGTGAAATTTGAGGCCAGGGTCGTCGAATACGTTTTATTTTTCACAGATTTTTCTCTCCTCCTCACTCTAGCTGATGATGTCATCCACTCTAGCACAAACATTCCACGCAATACACACCCATTATAGACCCAGAAATTTGAGTAAAACCTGCTCAACTTTAAGCCTTGATAGTTTAAAAACGGTAAAGGTGTCGATGAGTGAAGTGAATCACTGAAGAGAAGGCAAGAGTACCTACATTTTAAAGTTTGAATGAAGTCTCTCGTGAAAGTATGCCAGAGCAGTTCACTGTTGAAAATGTCTGTTGAAATTTTTTTTGGCTTTCCCATGCATTCCAATACGAAATTTTTCGCGGTTTTTCAATAATTTGCGAAAATCGCGAATCTCTTAGAAAAGTAATAGCACGGGATTCGGATCAAGACGCACGCTTTGATATATAATTTGTTGGGGTCCTCTCACGCTGCGGCCGCATTCATCGAAAAAGGCGGAAAATGAATAATAAAAAGAAAACTGCCATGAAACACGCAGAAGATTAAGAGTTGCCTCGTGCCTATGGCACGAGCATCTCTCCCAGAGCTTGCTCTGGGGAGAGATGCCTCGTGTAGGCACTGGCACTAACTAGAAAATTCCGCGGAAATTTTGAGAGTGCCGAGTGGGCTGTTGCGCTGACGCGCTAGCAATTAGCATTAGCATGTTAGCATTAGCATGTATTTAATTCTTAGTGGCTAATCATAATTGCTTGCGCGACGCTAAAAATTAGCATTAGCATGCTAGCATTAGCATGCTAGCATTAGCATGCTAGCATTAGCATGCTAGCATTAGCATGCTAGCATTAGCATGCTAGCATTAGCATAGCATTAGCATGAGCATGTATTTAATTCCTAGTGGCTAATGCGCTGACGCACTAGCAATTAGCATGCCTTTACAGCTCTTTACTGCTCTGCTGTCTCTGCCTGTCATTTTAGACAGACAAGTTCAAATTAAGTGCCAAAAAATACTAAAATGGCCGCCGCCGGGCTTCTGCCTGCTGGCTTCTGCCTGCTGGCCCTAATCAGCAGAGCAGTTACTGCACCTGTTGTCAGTTAGAATGTCAGTTGGAAATGCTGACAGAGAGAGAGAGAAAATGCTGAGACCACCTCTCAAACAGGAAGGATTTCTGGCCAAACCGTGTTTCCAATCATTGAACCGAAATCACTGGGAGCATGTTGAGCCCTTCCTGAACGTCTACATAGTTATTTTGTGTCGATGAAATGAAGAAATGTGCTCTTTAGAGCGATTCAAAGAAGTGTTGTCATTTTAGACAGACAAGTTCAAATTAAGTGCCAAAACTACTAAAATGGCCACCACCAGGCTTCTGCCTGCTGGCCCTAATCAGCAGAGCAGTTACTGCACCTGTTGTCAGTTGGAATGTCAGTTGGAAATGCTGACAGAGAGAGAGAGAAAATGCTGAGACCACCCCTCGAACAGGAAGGATTTCTGGCCAAAAGGTTTGGCCTATCATTAAACCGAAATCACTGGGAGCACGCTGAGCCCTTCCTGAACGTCTACATATTTGTTTTGTGTCGATAAATTGAAGAAATGTGACCTTAATCGCGATTCAAAGAAGCGTTACTTCTGCTTTCCTCCAGAAATTTTCCGCCTTTTAACATGGTGGTCTATGAGGCTGTGGATGGCGCTGCTGGCGCATCTTTGTGTGTTACGCCAAAACTATAAAGCTGACAGCTTTAGCAGACGGATGTGAGTGAGAAGACAAATTTTCCTACGTTTCTATGTATAAATTATGACTGTAGTGTGAAATTTGAGGCCAGGGTGGTCGAATACGTTTTATTTTTCACAGATTTTTCTCTCCTCCTCACTCTAGCTGATGATGTCATCCACTCTAGCACAAACATTCCACTAATACACACCCATTATAGACCCAGAAATTTGAGTAAAAACCTGCTCAACTTTAAACCTTGATAGTTTAAAAACGGTAAAAGGTGTCGATGAGTGAAGTGAATCACTGAAGAGAAGGCAAGAGTACCTACATTTTAAAGTTTGAATGAAGTCTCTCGGTGAAAGTATGCCAGAGCAGTTCACTGTTGAAAATGTCTGTTGAAATTTTTTTTTTTTTCGGGCTTTCCCATGCATTCCAATACGAAATTTTTCACGGTTTTTCGCGAATAATTTCGCGAAAAAATCGCGAATCTCTTAGAAAAGTAATAGCACGGGATTCGGGATCAAGACGCGCTTTGATATATAATTTGTTGGGGTCCTCTCACCGCTGCGGTCCGCATTAAATGACGAAAAAGGGCGGAAGATGAATAATATATAATAAAAAAAAGAAACACGCAGAAGATTAAGAGTTGCCTCGTGCCTATGGCACGAGCATCTCTCCCCCAGCATCTCTCCCAGAGCTTGCTCTGGGGAGAGATGCCTCGTGTCGTAGGCACTCGGCACTAATAATATTAAGTAAGAAGAAACACGCAGAAGATTAAGAGTTGCCTCGTGCCTACGTACGAGCATCTCTCCAGAGCTTGCTCTGAGAGATGCCGTGTCGAGGCACTCGGCACTAATAATATTAATAATAAGTAAGAAGAAACACGCAGAAGATTAAGAGTTGCCTCGTGCCTACGGCACGAGGCATCTCTCCCAGAGCTTGCTCTGGGGAGAGATGCCTCGTGTCGTAGGCACTCGGCACTAACTAGAAAATTCCCGCGGAAATTTTGAGAGTGCCGAGTGGGCTGTTGCCGCTGATGCGCTAGCAATTAGCATTAGCATGTATTTAATTCTTAGTGGCTAATCATAATTGCTTGCGCTGATGCGCTAAAAATTAGCATTAGCATGTTAGCATTAGCATGCTAGCATTAGCATGTATTTAATTCTTAGTGGCTAATTATATTTGCTAGCGCTGACTCCAGAAATTAGCATTAGCATGTTAGCATTAGCATGTTCGCATTAGCATGCATTTAATTCTTAGTGGCTAATCATAATTGCTAGCGCTGGCGCGCTAAAAATTAGCATTAGCATGTTAGCATTAGCATGCTAGCATTAGCATGCTAGTATTATCATGCTAGCATTAGCATGCTAGTATTAGCATGTATTTACTTCTTAGTGGCTAATGATAATTAGCCACAATTATCATTAGCATGTTAGCATGAGCATGTATTTAATTCCTAGTGGCTAATGCGCTGGCGCACTAGCAATTAGCATGTCTTTACAGCTCTTTACTGCTCTGCTGTCTCTGCCTGTCATTTTAGACAGACAAGTTCAAATTAAGTGCCAAAACTACTAAAATGGCCGCGGCTTCTGCCTGCTGGCCTAATCAGCAGAGCAGTTACTGCACCTGTTGTCAGTTGGAATGTCAGTTGGAAATGCTGACAGAGAGAGAGAGAAAATGCTGAGACCACCCTCGAACAGGAAGGATTTCTGGCCAAACCGTATTTCCAATCATTGAACCGAAATCACTGGGAGCACACTGAGCCCTTCCTGAGCGTCTACATATTAGTTTTGTGTCGATAAAATGAAGAAATGTGACCTTAATCGCGATTCAAAGAAGCGTTACTTCTGCTTTCCTCCAGAAATTTTCCGCCTTTTAACATGGCAGTCTATGAGGCTGTGGATGGGCGTTGCTGGCGCATCTTTGTGTGTTACGCCAAAACTATAAAGCTGACAGCTTTAGCAGACGGATGTGAGTGAGAAGACAAATTTTCCTACGTTTCTATGTATAAATTATGTCTGTAGTGTGAAATTTGAGGCCAGGGTCGTCGAATACGTTTTATTTTTCACAGATTTTTCTCTCCTCCTCACTCTAGCTGATGATGTCATCCACTCTAGCACAAACATTCCACGCAATACACACCCATTATAGACCCAGAAATTTGAGTAAAACCTGCTCAACTTTAAGCCTTGATAGTTTAAAAACGGTAAAGGTGTCGATGAGTGAAGTGAATCACTGAAGAGAAGGCAAGAGTACCTACATTTTAAAGTTTGAATGAAGTCTCTCGGTGAAAGTATGCCAGAGCAGTTCACTGTTGAAAATGTCTGTTGAAATTTTTTTTTTTTCGGGCTTTCCCATGCATTCCAATACGAAATTTTTCACGGTTTTTCGCGAATAATTTCGCGAAAAATCGCGAATCTCTTAGAAAAGTAATAGCACGGGATTCGGGATCAAGACGCACGTTTTGATATATAATTTGTTGGGGTCCTCTCAGCGCTGTGGGCCGCATTCATCGGCGAAAAAGGGCGGAAAATGAATAATAAAGAAAACTGCCATGAAACACGCAGAAGATTAAGAGTTGCCTCGTGCCTATGGCACGAGGCATCTCTCAGAGCTTGCTCTGGGAGAGATGCCTCGTGTCATAGGCACTCACTAATAATATTAAGTAAGAAGAAACACGCAGAAGATTAAGAGTTGCCTCGTGTCGTAGGCACTCGGCACTAATAAACTACAAATTAAATAGTTTGATTTGATAGTAGAGAAACAGTCGACCTGAGTTATCATTCACACAGACTACGTCCAGGTTTTAGACATTCTGCGGGGACGGGACGTCACAGAGACTACGTCCAGGTTTTAGACAGTCTGCTAAGACATCACACAGACTACATCCAGGTTTTAGACAGTCTGTGACGTCACAGAGACTATATATAGGTTTTAGACAGTCTGCGGGGACGTCACAGAGACTACGTCCAGGTTTTAGACAGTTCATTCTGAACAACCTGGACAGGAGACACATCTCTGTCCTCTGGACTGCGCTCTCTTATTGGCTTGTAGATCTGAGGTCTGTGTCCAAATAGTGAATGATTGACAGCAGCAACTGTGTGTGTGTGTGTGTGTGTGTGTGTGTGTGTGTGTGTGTGTGTGTGTCAGAGGTTAGATCTAGTTGGTCTGTCAATCCTCGTACTCAAATAGTTCCTTCTCTCGTTATCACTCGATCGTCTTCTCTCTCCAAGTAACAGACAGACAGGTCCGGTGAACCTTCACATTTGAGGTAGGAAACATGTTTGTTAATATGTTTGTGTCTGAGCTTTAAAGTGACTCTCAGCTTGACATTGTCTATTGTGATTCACTCTTTAGCACTGTCATACCGTCGCTTTCAGAATAAAAGCTGAACACAGTGTGAGGACGACTTGCAGTCAGAGTCAGAGACAGAATAATGGACACAAACAGGACATGTTGGACCTGAGGACGTCTTCATGTCTGTTTGAGCTGAACACAGAATCATCTGCAGAGTGAAGACAAACGTAGTCATCCTTCAGTGTTTGCTCAGCAAGCTTTATTTTGAAAGTCTAACAGGATGTTGAATATTTCTCAGATATGTTTGAATCATCGTCTGTTGGACGAGTTTGGACTGAAAACATGTTGATGTTTGAATGTAACTCACTTTATTATTTAAACTCCAAAAGATGAAATATTATTTTGAAAAATATTTTTAAATATTATAAATACTCTGGACAACATCTGGACAACACCTGGACAACATCTGGACAACACTTCAATATTACCTAGATAACACCTGAAGAACACCTAGAAAAATTTGATGGACAGGTGATGGACAAGTGATGGACAGGTGATAGACATTTGATGGACAGGTGTCCAAGCTAAAACAATAAAATATCTGGTTACTGACTCAGTGGAAGAACTTTTGTCTGGTCGGCTCTGGTTTGGTGACGGCTGACAAGAAACAAAGAAGGTACAACCCGAACTGAGGAGGAGGAGGGATGGGAGGAACAGTGTGTAAGGAGGAGGTGAAGGAGAAGAAGAGGAGGAGTGTGGGGAGGGAGGACAGTCTGACATCAGCGGACAGAATCCGTCGATTCGCTGTCAAACAGTTTGGATTTAACGTCCTGAGTCTGGCTCGCCGGGGGCTGAAGGTAGGAGACGACGAGTACTCACTGCTAACACTAACTCCACAAGATCTGTTAGGAACCTGGTCTCTGTTAGGAACCTGGTCTCTGTTGAACCTGGTCTCTGTTGAACCTGGTCTCTGTTAGGAACCTTCATGGTCTACACACAGTTATGAGAGTCACTTCCTGTTAGCGACTGACCCATGCTGTGTCACTTTGACCTTAAGTTGTTTTCTGCTTCTGTTTCTCACACATTTACTTCCTGCAGGTGGCCCCAGATGAGTTGTGGGAGCTGGTGGAGTTGGAGAAGCTGAATTTGTCTCTCAACAGTCTGAAGGTTCTTCCTCCTCAGCTGGCTCTGCTCTCCAACTTGGTGGTCCTCAACCTGTGGGGCAACCAGGTAAAACATCCACCTGCTGACACAAATGAATGAATGAAAGAAATGAACTGCGGTGAACAGTTTGGAGATGATGAATGTGTTTCTGTGACTTCTTTATTCCAAACGTTGGTTTCTCCACAGAAACACAGTTTGATTGTCTTCTGAGCTCTGATGGATGGTTTATCATCCGTCACTGTTTAAAATCCTTTTCAGAAGGAGACTCAGAGACCTTTCATAATATTCAGTCCTCACATTTAATACACTTGTCTGAGATATGTGGATCAGCTCATGTTCCTCACACTCAGTAATGTTTGTTATGTTGAAACTTAAACTACAGCCTGTAGGACTGGAGGAGTCGAATCACAGTGGTGGGTTGTTTTTACTCAGGTACTGTGTTTGAGTACAAATTTGAAGAGCTTGTAGTTTAATTCACTGTTTCCATTTTATCATACTTTATATTGTACTGCATCTTCTCCTCCTCCTCCTCCTCCTCCTCCTCCTCCCCCAGCAGCTGCTGTGTCTCCTGGATAAATAAAGGTTATAATCCCCCCTCTAATCCACCAGGATCCAGTTTCTGTCCTCTTTTCACCTTCCTCGTCCCTCCTTCAACCTTCAGTGTAACTGAGAAACTGTGCTAACAATGTAAAACACTGCTTGCGCTCCCTACAGGCGGTGGGGTTAATTACCATCTTGTGCAGACCATCCATAAAACTTGAAAAGTCTCAAGTCTGACACAATCTCACTTCTGAAGTCAGTGTGTCACCAAATGAAGCTAACTGAGTTCACTACCAGGATCTTTTTGTTTAATCACATCACTCACATGGTTAACAGCATCCAATCAAATGCTTTCTCTCTTCTGACACCGCTGGAGTGGAGTGCTTCCTGTGTGATACAGTCTATGAGTGACTGGCTGCTAAAGTCATCTGTTAACAGTCAGGTTAATATCGTCAACCTCCTCAAACAGTCTGAGTGTGTCTGAACTGTGGACAGCAGTGCCTCCTTCACAATAAGATGAAAGCGCCACAGACCAGACGCATTTCAAAATAAAACAGAATATATAATAATATAACAACCACTAGAAGGAGTGTTTTTATTATACCTGTGTGTTTTTGTGTGTTGTTTGCAGCTCAGCAGCCTACCAGCAGAGATTGGACAGCTGAGAAGACTCCGAGTTTTATTCGCCTACAGAAACAGACTGACTGAAGTTCCTGAAGAGCTGGGAGACTGTACACAACTGGAGGTACTGTGAATACTGCTGGAAGTACTTCTACTATAGGTCTAAATACTACTTCTGCTTTCATTTCAAACTGAACAGAGACTCCACCTGGTGAGAAGGGTTAACCTTGTTAGATGGGTTTACCTGGTGAGACAGAGTGATCTCCTTGAATGATGTTTAACTACAGACTAGACTACAAAGGTGTGGTGAGCTCACTTCTTTCTAAACTCCACCATCACTCCACAGGTTTGTAATCTTCAGTTTCCACTGATGCTGACTCAAGTGACATCACTCGATGACATTAATCAGACATCACACAGTGATGCTAAATGATTATTCCACTTTAAAAAATGAACAGTAGAACTCCCCAACACCTGGGAACAGACTTGTAGATTGGATGAGGAGGATCCAATATAATTTTAACCATCCAGGATTTAACAGCATCAGGGCAGTTCAGATCCAGTTCCAGGTATATCACAGTATCATCTGCATAAGAGTGAAAGTTGTATTTCTTAAAATGAATGCCTAAAGGAACCATATACAAGAAGAGTCAAAAAGGACCTAAGGTGGAGCCTTGTAGTACTCCACAGGAGTTATCAAATGTAACAGAATAAAACATGAAGCGTAGTTTCTTCCATTCTTATTCTGTCTAACAGTGTTTCTGTCTCTTAGGTGCTGAGTTTGGCCAACAACCAGTTGTCCTCACTGCCTGCCTCTCTGTCCAACCTCACCAGACTGAGGAAGCTCAACCTCAGTCATAACCACATCGCTCATATCCCAGGCTGTGTTTACAACATGAAGGCTCTGGTACGTTCACATCAGTCACATAGGCTGCACCAAATTCATCAAGTCCATATCCTGCTTATACTCTGCCAGAACTTCATAAAGAGCCCCTGTCTGACTTTTACAATGATGATAATCCAACATTCACTCCTACTTAACTCAGTGATTTCAGGTGTGATAGCAGGCGGTATTTACTTATTATTATTTACTTCTGTTTTCTACCAACATGACAAATGTCTTCAGTCAGTCACCTCCTGTGTTCCTGCAGGTGTTCCTCCATCTGGCCTGTAACCATCTGGAGAACTTGGCAGAGAACATCCAGGCTCTGGTGGAGCTCAAGATCCTCATTGTGGAGGGAAACAGTCTCCACTCTCTGCCTAAGGCCCTCTGCTGCCTCACCAGGTAACTACCTCCCCATCAGGTAGGTACCCTCCTTTCCAGGTAGCCCTCCATTTGATTTGAGTTGTTTGATTGTGTCCAGGTTGGAGTTGTTGAATCTGGATTTTAACGACATTAAGGATGTACCACAGGTAAAGTGTGTTTGACATTTCACAAAGTGCAAATCATCCACAGAAACTGTTCAAATGATGATGATGATGATGATGATGATGATGATGATGATGATGTGCTCAGGAGCTGCACCAGTTGTCCCGGCTGGAGAAGTTGGCCTGCCATCCTCTGGATAAAGGACTTCACATCGTCCACAACCCGCTGATGAAGCCTGTGAAGGAGGTGCTGGAGGGGGGGCTCAACTCCCTCTTCAACTACCTGAGAGCTGTGTAGAGGTGGAGGTGGGGCATGTTTACTACCTGAGAACTAGAGAATCACTGGTTTAAGACTTCACTGTGTACTTTAAGTTTCCTTTCTGGATTTAAGAGGCTCAAACAAACCCAGAGCAAAACACAAGGGGTCCACATACTTTTGGGCTTTTAAGGAAGTGTAAAAAAAAATTGTTTCCAAAAAAAGTTGCATAAAGACAACTTATCAAATGTTAAACAGATAAATTTGATTGTTTTTGTAAAATGTAAGAACTTTTGACTCGTCAGACCACAGGACAGTTTTCCACTTCACCTCAGTCCACCTTAAACAAGCTCAGTCCACCTTAAACGAGCTCAGTCCATCTTAAATGAGCTCAGTCCATCAGTCCATCTTAAATGAGCTTAGGCCACCTTAAATGAGCTCAGTCCACCTTAAATGAGCTCAGTCCATCTTAAACGAGCTCAGTCCATCTTAAATGAGCTCAGTCCACCTTAAATGAGTCCATCAGTCCATCTTAAATGAGTTTAGGCCCACAGAAAGCAGAGGTGTTTCTGGATCTGGTTTCTATCCGGTTTCCTCTTTGCATGGTGGAGTCATGATGGAGTCATGGTGGAGTCTTGGTGGAGTCATGATGGAGTGTTGGTGGAGTCGTGGTGGAATGTTGGTGGAGTCATGATGGAGTGTTGGTGGAGTCATGATGGAGTGTTGGTGGAGTCGTGGTGGAATGTTGGTGGAGTCATGATGGAGTGTTGGTGGAGTTGTGGTGGAATGTTGGTGGAGTCATGATGGAGTGTTGGTGGAGTCATGATGGAGTGTTGGTGGAGTCGTGGTGGAATGTTGGTGGAGTCATGATGGAGTGTTGGTGGAGTTGTGGTGGAATGTTGGTGGAGTCATGATGGAGTGTTGGTGGAGTCGTAGTGGAATGTTGGTGGAGTCATGGTGGAGTGTTGGTGGAGTCTTGGTGGAGTCATGATCGAGTGTTGGTGGAGTCGTGGTGGAGTCTGAGCTGTCATTAGTGGAGTCAGAGATGAAGTGTGTTGATGTTGTTGGAAGTGTTCCTCAGCCCATGCAGTGATGTCCACGACAGAATCCTGTCTGTGTTTGATGCTCTGCTGTCTGCAGGGCCTGAACATCACCGACGCACATGACTGGTTTTCAGCCTTGTCCCTTGTTACAGAGCTTTCTTCTGATTGGCTGAATCTTTGAATGATGTGATGTGTAGACGATGAAATTCACAGATTCTTTGTCATTTTACGTTGACAGACATTATTCTTAAATCTTTTGATCAGTTTCTTTGTCATATTTTCAGTTAAATGTGGAGTTTCAATGTTTTCACATCATTTCACAGAGCAGGAGGACTTCTTACAGCGTTGTAGTAGTTTGTGTGGTCTTCCTCCGGGTCTCCGTGGTAGAGAGGAGGTCATGTGACTCAGGCTCTGGTGACAGCTGAAGTTACTCAAAGTCCTCCTGGATCCAAACTCTTCACTTACATGTTACATATCTGTATTTGGTCATCATAATTCGTTCATACTGTGACTTTACTGTTGGTCTGTTCTGAAGGGTCCCTTCTCTGTTTTCTCTTAAAGAGTTTTTCTTCATGTGATCGAGGCTGTGAGGACAGATGGCTGTATTTTAATAAAATTGACTTGTGTTGAGTGGTTGCAGTAGTATCAGTGTGTCCTGTTGTTTGTCAGTTCGTCCTGCAGGTGGCGGCACAGAGCAACACATCGTCCTGAATGAAGGACTTTGTTTGAACACACACAGCAGCTGACGCCATTTAAAGACACACTCTCATTAAACTATAGAAATATCTGCAGGAAAAGAACATTCAGTCATTTATTCACTGAATCTGAACATGGCTTCACTTTGTCTCGTGGGAAAGAAATCATAAAAACACGAAACTGGTAAAAAATAAAATTCACCTCTGAACAGGAAGTCTTTATATTCATGCATGACATTTAGGTGATGTGAGGGGTAGGCAACATGAAGACAACGAATAAAAGTGTGTTTCTTCAAAGGAAGTTCTGAATGTTAAAGTCTGTGCTGTTGAAGGAAAAGTGAAGTTCCGGACCAGCAGGTGGCAGCATCGACCCGCTCTGAGCTCCACGTATCATGGTTCAACACAAAAACATGAAATCACCAATTAGGAGCTTTAACATAACACGAGACAATGAAGACAGACACGAGACAATGAAGACAGACACGAGACAATGAAGACAAAAATAAAGAAGAGAAAATGTAAAAGATTTCTTGTGTTTAAACTTCAAGGCTGAAAGTTTCACATGTTTAATGTGTGATTCATCATACATGAAGGTGATGTGTGAGTGTGTGTGTGCGCGCGCGCGCGTCTGTGCGTGTGTGTGCGTGATATTAAACTTGTCTCTCTCTCTCTCGTGCCCCCCGAACGTCTCTTGCCCCCTGTGACGTCAGCGCCGGCTCGGTAAACGGATCCTCTCTCTCTCTCTCTCTCTCTCTCTCTCTCTGTCCCTCTCCGGTCTGAAGAGAAACGGAGGAACAAGAAACCGGAGAGACCGACACCCGCAAACCGGTCCGCGAGTCCGAGAGTGTGCGTGTCTGTCTCTCCGCCTGTCTGTGTGTCTGTCTGAGCGACAGACAGGAAACAGGAGGAGAAGAAGAAGAAGAAGAAGAAGAAGAAGAAGAAGAAGAAGAAGAAGAAGAAGAAGAAGAAGAAGAAGAAGAAGAAGAAGTGCGCTCGGAGTTGGTCGGTAGTTTTCCCTCGCGCTCCGGAGGGTCTCAGTGTGAACATGGAGCGGACCGGAACTTTCCTGTTGTCCGCGGTTCTCTCGCTGCTTTCACTGGGACTAACGGGCGCGCGGGCGGACACCTTCAAAGGTAAGAGGGCACACCGGGGACCGGGTTTATGGGGGGGGCCGTGAGGAGGGAGCGGGCACAGGAGAGGGGGAGAGCGGCGTGAACATGGGAGGGAGTTGTTTCTGTGTGTCGGCATCCAAGTTTCCAGCTGGAAAATCTCCTCCCTCCTCTACCTCCCTTCTCCTCCTCCTTCTTCCTCTCCTTCTCCTCCTCCTTCTTCCTCTCCTTCTCCTCCTCTTTCTCTTTTCTTTCAGTTTTCAGCTGATCTCAGACCAGAAAAAACTTTTATAAAACAACAACTGCGTCAAACCAAAGAGAAGGCGAAGTACTCAAATACAAATACTGCACATACATACAGTACATGCTGTGAGTACATGCTGTGAGTACACTGTGAGTACACTATGAGTATACTGTGAGTACATGCTGTGAGTATACTATGAGTACACCGTGAGTACATGCTGTGAGTACATGCTGTGAGTATACTGTGAGTACACCATGAGTACATGCTGTGAGTATACTGTGAGTACATGCTCTGAGTACATGCTGTGAGTATACTATGAGTACACTGTGCGTACATGCTGTGAGTACATGCTGTGAGTATACTGTGAGTATACTGTGAGTACATGCTGTGAGTATACTATGAGTACACCATGAGTACATGCTGTGAGTATACTGTGAGTATACTGTGAGTACATGCTCTGAGTACATGCTGTGAGTATACTATGAGTACACTGTGCGTACATGCTGTGAGTATACTGTGAGTATACTGTGAGTACATGCTGTGAGTACATGCTGTGAGTATACTGTGAGTATACTGTGAGTACATGCTGTGAGTATACTGTGAGTATACTGTGAGTACATGCTGTGAGTATACTATGAGTACACTGTGAGTACATGCTGTGAATATACTGTGAGTATACTGTGAGTACATGCCGTGAGTACATACTGTGACTATACTATGAGTACACCGTGAGTACATGCTGTGAGTATACTATGAGTACACCGTGAGTACATGCTGTGAGTATACTATGAGTACACTGTGAGTACATGCTGTGAGTACATGCTGTGAGTACACTGTGCGTACATGCTGTGAGTACATGCTGTGAGTATACTATGAGTACACCGTGAGTACATGCTGTGAGTACATGCTGTGAGTATACTATGAGTACACCGTGAGTACATGCTGTGAGTACATGCTGTGAGTATACTATGAGTACACCGTGAGTACATGCTGTGAGTACATGCTGTGAGTATACTGTGAGTACACTGTGAGTACATGCCGTGAGTATACTATGAGTACACCGTGAGTACATGCTGTGAGTACATGCTGTGAATATACTGTGAGTATACTGTGAGTACATGCCGTGAGTACATACTGTGACTATACTATGAGTACACCGTGAGTACATGCTGTGAGTATACTATGAGTACACCGTGAGTACATGCTGTGAGTATACTATGAGTACACTGTGAGTACATGCTGTGAGTACATGCTGTGAGTACACTGTGCGTACATGCTGTGAGTACATGCTGTGAGTATACTGTGGGTATACTGTGAGTACATGCTGTGAGTATACTGTGAGTACACCGTGAGTACATGCTGTGAGTATACTGTGAGTACATGCTGTGAGTACATGCTGTGAGTATACTGTGAGTACACCGTGAGTACATGCTGTGAGTATACTGTGAGTATACTGTGAGTACATGCTGTGAGTACATGCTGTGAGTATACTATGAGTACACCGTGAGTACATGCTGTGAGTATACTGTGAGTACATGCTGTGAGTACATGCTGTGAGTATACTATGAGTACACCGTGAGTACATGCTGTGAGTATACTATGAGTACACTGTGAGTACATGCTGTGAGTATACTGTGGGTATACTGTGAGTACATGCTGTGAGTACACTGTGAGTACACCGTGAGTACATGCTGTGAGTACACTGTGAGTACATGCTGTGAGTACATGCTGTGAGTATACTGTGAGTACACCGTGAGTACATGCTGTGAGTATACTGTGAGTATACTGTGAGTACATGCTGTGAGTACATGCTGTGAGTATACTATGAGTACACCGTGAGTACATGCTGTGAGTATACTATGAGTACACTGTGAGTACATGCTGTGAGTATACTGTGAGTATACTGTGAGTACATGCTGTGAGTACATGCTGTGAGTATACTATGAGTATACTGTGAGTACATGCTGTGAGTATACTGTAGGTATACTGTGAGTACATGCTGTGAGTACACTGTGAGTACACCGTGAGTACATGCTGTGAGTACATGCTGTGAGTACATGCTGTGAGTATACTGTGAGTACATGCTGTGAGTACATGCTGTGAGTATACTGTGAGTACATGCTGTGAGTATACTGTGGGTATACTGTGAGTACATGCTGTGAGTACACTGTGAGTACACCGTGAGTACATGCTGTGAGTATACTGTGAGTATACTGTGAGTACATGCTGTGAGTACATGCTGTGAGTACATGCTGTGAGTACATGCTGTGAGTATACTATGAGTACACTGTGCGTACATGCTGTGAGTACATGCTGTGAGTATACTGTGAGTATACTGTGAGTACATGCTGTGAGTATACTGTGAGTACACCGTGAGTACATGCTGTGAGTACACTGTGAGTACATGCTGTGAGTACATGCTGTGAGTATACTATGAGTACACCGTGAGTACATGCTGTGAGTATACTGTGAGTACATGCTGTGAGTACACTGTGAGTACATGCTGTGAGTACATGCTGTGAGTATACTGTGAGTACATGCTGTGAGTACACTGTGAGTACATGCTGTGAGTACACTGTGAGTACATGCTGTGAGTACATGCTGTGAGTATACTATGAGTACACCGTGAGTACATGCTGTGAGTATACTATGAGTACACTGTGAGTACGTGCTGTGAGTATACTGTGGGTATACTGTGAGTACATGCTGTGAGTACTGAGTTGTACTTGAATATTTGATGTTTTCAGCTCTAGTGTTGATGTCCCTCTGCTGTGTGACGCTCAGTCGTCAGTCGATGTTGAAGTCTGTTTGAATTGTCACTGACACATTTTGGTGGATCAGACTCGTCACTGGTTCATCTGCAGGACAGAGTAGAACCAACGAGTAGAAACATGGAGGTCAGAGTAAAATCAATAAAACCTTCATCACGTCATCAGCAGGCCACACACTGACACTTCAAACACAGAAAATAACCACTAGCTTCACTGCAGACTAATACTTTACTACATATATGTACCTTGTCTCATGTGTACTTGTACCTCGTCTCATGTGTACTTGTACCTCGTCTCATGTGTATTTGTTGATCAATACATGGATATTGATCTAAAATAGATAGAGGTTATTTAATGAGTGTAATTGTGGTTATGACGTTTAATGTCAGACAGTGGGAACTCAGACATCACAGACTCACTGCACTGAGCAGCAGACATGCAGTGTATGCGTGTACTTGTACTGCAGCTGCAGTACTGCAGTACTATGACAGGGTTCTGCTGAGCCCTGTGAGTTCTCTGGAGAACCTGCTGTGTTCAGGTGCTTTGGTTCTGCTGACTGCTGGTTCCTACATTGTGGTGATGATGGTGTTGATGATGATGATGATGATGATGATGATGATGATGAAGATGAGGATCAGTCAGCTGTTGTTCCTCTGCTCACCTGATGGGGGCAGCAGTCAACACCCTCCCATCTCTATAGAAAGTGAAGCTTGATCTCCCCGATGTCCTCACCCTCTGCTTCAAACATGTGATGTCTATGATCTATATGATTATCTACTATCTATATTATAGATATTAGCTCTAGTGTGGTGGTTTAGAGTCTCTGTGTTCTCAATCAATCAATCAATTAGATGATCAACAGAAACACTGGTGAGGTGGATAGTGAATCGAGCTCCTCTTCACCAGCAAAGGTAACTCTGGATGTTACCTGGAATTTTTTACTCCATGGAACATAGAGTCAACATGGAGCCAACATAGAGCCAACATAGAGCCAACATAGAGCCAACATATCTGCTGCACACATAGAGCCAACATAGAGCCAACACGGAGTCAACACGGAGTCAACGTGGAGTCAACACAGAGCCAACATAGAGTCACCACAGAGCCAACATAGAGCCAACATGAAGTCAACATGAAGTCAACACGGAGTCAACACGGAGCCAACATAGAGCCAACATAGAGCCAACATAGAGTCAACACAGAGTCAACATGGAGCTAACACAGAATCAACACGGAGCCAACACAGAGCCACCACAGAGCCAACATAGAGCCGATATAGAGCAACACAGAGCCACCACAGAGCCAACATAGAGCCAACATGAAGTCAACACGGAGTCAACACGGAGCCAACATAGAGCCAACACGGAGCTGACATAGAGCCAACATGAAGTCAACATGGAGCCAACACAGAGCCAACATAGAGCCAACATGAAGTCAACATGGAGCCAACACGGAGCCAACACAGAGCCACCACAGAGCCAACACAGAGCCACCACAGAGCCAACACAGCCAACACGGAGCTGACATAGAGCCAACATGAAGTCAACATGGAGCCAACACAGAGCCACCACAGAGCCAACATAGAGCCAACATGAAGTCAACACGGAGCCAACATAGAGCCAACACAGAGCCAACACGGAGCTGACATAGAGCCAACATGAAGTCAACATGGAGCCAACACAGAGCCACCACAGAGCCAACATAGAGCCAATATAGAGCTGATATAGAGCCAACACAGAATCAACACGGAGTCAACACGGAGCCAACACAGAGCCACCACAGAGCCAACATAGAGCCAACATGAAGTCAACACGGAGTCAACACGGAGCCAACACAGAGCCACCACAGAGCCAACACGGAGCTGACATAGAGCCAACATGAAGTCAACATGGAGCCAACACAGAGCCACCACAGAGCCAACATAGAGCCAACATGAAGTCAACACGGAGCCAACATAGAGCCAACACAGAGCCAACACGGAGCTGACATAGAGCCAACATGAAGTCAACATTCAGAGAAACATGGATTGTTTGGACGTGTTGGATCTGAACTGCAGAGCTGAAGGCAGCAAATGTACTGCAGAAGAATCAGAGCCAAAGATCTGCCTCTTATAGATTATAGATTATATACTTTACAGATCATGTAGATTATCCACCATATAGATTATAGATTATATAGATTGTTGTACCTCTGATGTCAGAATAAACGTCATGAATCCAAAAGAGCTGCTAACTGCTCATTCAGCTAATGGCTAATGACACTGCCCACGTGTGACCTCAGAGACTGAACCAGGTGAATATTTTGTGTCTCTCGGCTGATTTCAAAGACTGAACGAGGATCAGGAGCTGTTGAACTTTGACTTTCTTTATCACAGTCTGTCTGCAGCCTGAGGGTGTGTTGGATTTCTTCTCCTGTCTATCCCTCTCTGCTGCACACATAGAGCCAACATAAAGCCAACACGGAGTCAACACGGAGTCAACGTGGAGTCAACACAGAGCCAACATAGAGTCACCACAGAGCCAACATAGAGCCAACATGAAGTCAACATGAAGTCAACACGGAGTCAACACGGAGCCAACATAGAGCCAACATAGAGCCAACATAGAGTCAACACAGAGTCAACATGGAGCTAACACAGAATCAACACGGAGCCAACACAGAGCCACCACAGAGCCAACATAGAGCCGATATAGAGCAACACAGAGCCACCACAGAGCCAACATAGAGCCAACATGAAGTCAACACGGAGTCAACACGGAGCCAACATAGAGCCAACACGGAGCTGACATAGAGCCAACATGAAGTCAACATGGAGCCAACACAGAGCCAACATAGAGCCAACATGAAGTCAACATGGAGCCAACACGGAGCCAACACAGAGCCACCACAGAGCCAACACAGAGCCACCACAGAGCCAACACAGCCAACACGGAGCTGACATAGAGCCAACATGAAGTCAACATGGAGCCAACACAGAGCCACCACAGAGCCAACATAGAGCCAACATGAAGTCAACACGGAGCCAACATAGAGCCAACACAGAGCCAACACGGAGCTGACATAGAGCCAACATGAAGTCAACATGGAGCCAACACAGAGCCACCACAGAGCCAACATAGAGCCAATATAGAGCTGATATAGAGCCAACACAGAATCAACACGGAGTCAACACGGAGCCAACACAGAGCCACCACAGAGCCAACATAGAGCCAACATGAAGTCAACACGGAGTCAACACGGAGCCAACACAGAGCCACCACAGAGCCAACACGGAGCTGACATAGAGCCAACATGAAGTCAACATGGAGCCAACACAGAGCCACCACAGAGCCAACATAGAGCCAACATGAAGTCAACACGGAGCCAACATAGAGCCAACACAGAGCCAACACGGAGCTGACATAGAGCCAACATGAAGTCAACATGGAGCCAACACAGAGCCACCACAGAGCCAACATAGAGCCAATATAGAGCCGATATAGAGCCAACACAGAATCAACACGGAGTCAACACGGAGCCAACACAGAGCCACCACAGAGCCAACATAGAGCCAACATGAAGTCAACACGGAGTCAACACGGAGCCAACATAGAGCCACCACAGAGCCAACACGGAGCTGACATAGAGCCAACATGAAGTCAACATGAAGTCAACACAGAGTCAACACGGAGCCGACATAGAGCCGACATAGAGCCAACATGGAGCCAACACAGAGTCAACATGGAGCCAACATAGAACCAACAGTTTGTTCCCTGTGACATGATGTCAGTGTTTGAGGGCAGGAGGCTGATTTTCATGTAAACTATTTAGCAACAAAGTAATTAAGGAACCTCTGAAACTAATTAGGAATTTGTTTACTGTGTGTGTGTGTGTGTGTGTGTGTGTGTGTGTGTGTTTCCTCCTTGCTGTCGTCAGATTTACTCGTTTATTTAGAGAAACATGGATTGTTTGGACGTGTTGGATCTGAACTGCAGAGCTGAAGGCAGCAAATGTACTGCAGGAGAATCAGAGCCAAAGATCTGCCTCTTATAGATTATAGATTATATACTTTACAGATCATGTAGATTATCCACCATATAGATTATAGATTATATAGATTGTTGTACCTCTGATGTCAGAATAAACATCATGAATCCAAAAGAGCTGCTAACTGCTCATTCAGCTAATGGCTAATGACACTGCCCACGTGTGACCTCAGAGACTGAACCAGGTGAATATTTTGTGTCTCTCGGCTGATTTCAAAGACTGAACGAGGATCAGGAGCTGTTGAACTTTGACTTTCTTTATCACAGTCTGTCTGCAGCCTGAGGGTGTGTTGGATTTCTTCTCCTGTCTATCCCTCTCTGCTGCACATATGGAGGGCTGTGGGGGCACATTGTGTGTGTGTGTGTGTGTGTGTGTGTGTGTGTGTGTGTGTGTGTGTGTGTATGAAGCAGCAGAGAATGAAATTAAACTCTCCACGGTCTGGGTCCAAGATGGCTGCCACGCCCTAATAACCGCGGTGAAGGAGCAAAGCTAATGAGTGTGTCTTTGGGGTAGACCATGAGTCCACCTTAAAGACAACTTAAAAGACCACCTTAAAGTCTACTTTCATTCATTTGTGGATGTCAACATCTTTCACTCTTGTCTGGCATCTAAAACAATCAATCGATGAGCAAATAAAATAATTATCAGACTGATACGAACACTAAGAATCCATTTGACAGACTAAGAAGACTCAAGGTTCAAGATTTTATGTTTTGGCTTCACTTTGTGGTGGTTTCAAGTTGCTTTGTGGTTGTTTTGAATCTTTGTGTTTGTTTTGAATCTTTGTGGTTGTTTTGTGTCTTTGTGGTTGTTTTGAATCTTTGTGGTTGTTTTGTTTCTTTGTGGTTGTTTTGTGTCTTTGTGGTTGTTTTGAATTTTTGTGGTGGTTTTGTTTCTTTGTGGTTGTTTTGAATCATTGTGGTTGTTTTGTTTCTTTGTGGTTGTTTTGAATCTTTGTGGTTGTTTTGAATCTTTGTAGTTGTTTTGTTTCTTTGTGTTTGTTTTGAATCTTTGTGGTTGTTTTGTTTCTTTGTGGTTGTTTTGAATTTTTGTGGTGTTTTTGTTTCTTTGTGGTTGTTTTGAATCTTTGTGGTGTTTTTGTTTCTTTGTGGTTGTTTTGTTTCTTTGTGGTTGTTTTGAATCTTTGTGGGGGGGGGGTTTGTTTCTTTGTGGTTGTTTTGAATTTTTGTGGTGGTTTTGTGGGTTTAAAAACAGAACAGCACAACGACGTAAAACTGAAACAAAGAGAGAGGTGTCTGTAATTAGAGCACTGCTGTTAACTCAGCAACACACACACACACAAACGCCTTGATGACCTGGTGTGTCCAGGTTCAGGGCTGTCGCTGATTCAGGACTTTACCTTTTCCTCCTGAGTGTGTGTTACTGTGAGTGTGTGTGTTCAGGTGCAGTCAGCTCTTTGTTCTGTCTCGTCAGGGTTTTAATGAAGCTCACAGATTAAACACACACACTGTGAAGTCAGGTGTGTGTGTTATAGTGTGCGTGTTACAGTGTGTGTGTTACAGTGTGCGTGATACAGTGTGCGTGTTGCAGTGTGCGTGTTACAGTGTGTGTGTATGTGTTGAGGGTCCTCAGTGAGTTAATTATATCTCCTCAAACCTCTTCTTTGTCTTCTCAGCCTCTCTCAGTGTGTGTGTGTGTGTGTGTGTGTGTGTGTGTGTGTGTGTGTGTGTGTGTGTGTGATGATCATATGACTATGTTCTTGCTGCCTCTTAAGCTAATTTAACTTCTACACACACACTAACCTGTAACAGTGTTACCAGCTGATTGGTCCAGAGCCTCGGGCAGGAAGTGTTTAAACTGAAATGTGTTAAAAGTGAAACCAAACGGGTCAACTCAATGACTCTGTATCATATAGCAACTATCATAACAACAACAACAATAACAACTATCATACCAACAATAACAACTATCATAACAACAACTATAATAACAACAACAACAACAATTATCATAAAAACAACAAAAACTATTGTAACAACAACTATAATAACAACAACAAAAACTATCATAACAACAACTATAAGTATTAGGTCTATGGTGTAGGGGCAGTGAGATGATTAATTACTATTAAAACTGGCCCGCAGATTGGCGCATACAGAGTAGTGATGGGTGGGTCGCGAAGCGGCTCTTAGAGCTGGCTCTTTGAGGTGAACGATGAGAGCCGGCTAGTGAGCTGAGCCAAAAGAGCCGGTTCTCTAAAAAGAGCCGGAATGCCCAGTGCCGAGTGCGCGATCCCCATCTTCTCTGCACTTCAAATCTTCGAGGGCTGACCGGTCCGCAGCGCAAATAAGGTTGGGAACCACCGGTGTAGGGTTTTTTTTTGCACCGAGCAGGCGATATGAAGTACAGTGCACTAAGTCGGTCAAAAATGTTTACAGTTTAAACTTTTTTTTTTTTAAATTTCAGGCAAATTGATGCACTTAAAATCTTTTCTGTTACAGACTAATAAACAATGTTAATAAAGTTATTCTTTGTTGTAAGTTGAACTATATTTCTTTCTTTTCTTTTTTCTTTTCTTTAATGTTAATAAGGATACAATGTTATGCAGAGGTGTACTTATAACAATTTTATAGACAAATGATATTATTTATAGACACGGCGGAGAGTGGGAGGGGGCGAATTGTTTTCTTCTTGCTGGGGGGGCATAACAGAAAATAATTGAGATGCACTGAACTATAGTAACAACAACAATTATCATGACAACAACAAAAACTATCGTAACAACAACTATAATAATAACAACAACAATTATCATGACAACAACAAAAACTATCGTAACAACAACTATAATAATAACAACAACAAAAACTATAATAACAAGAGATACTTTATTATTAATCCCTCAACAGGGACATTTCACTCAGTTTATTTTTACATACATTTTAACCCCGAACACACATACTCATAGACATGCAATGTGGAGAGAGATGGTGGAGTGATGGGCAGTCCCCCTGAGGAGGGGAGGGTACAATGCCTTCCTCAAGGGCACCTCGGCAGTGCCCAGGAGGTGACCAGCTACCAGTCCACCTTCCATATTTTGGTCCATGCTTGAACCAGACTTGAACCGGCTACCCTCCGGTTCTCAAGCCAAGTCTCTATGGACTGAGCTACTGCCGCCCCACAACAACAATTATAACAACAACAACTATCATAACAACAACTATAACACCAACAACAATCATAACAACAATGACAACAACTATCATAACGACAACAACTATTTTAATAACAACTGTCATAACAACAACACCAACAATTATCATAACAACAACAACAATCATAACAACAACAGTCATAACAACAACAACAACAACTATCCTTTTATTTTGTGTTTTAATAAACAAACAACAATGAGAGACATGAAAATTAATTATTATTATTATTATTATTAGAATTAGAATTTTTCTTATAACCGTACAAAGGCGGTCCTCAAAAGTATAAACAAGTGTTTTAAGTTTGAGAGCTGCTGAACAGGCAGGAAACATTTTAACACAGATTACTGTGATAACACACACACACACACACACACACACACACACACACACACACACACACACACATTAATCTCTCATTAGTGCAGTCTTCAAGTCTTTGTCTTCAAACAATAATCTTATGAATATGATCAAGGATTAGGGCCACAACACAGATCAGAATGGGCAGGGATTAAACACACACACACACACACACACACACACACACACACACACATAGATTGTTCAGATTTAACTGAATTATTATTATATACGCTCAAAAAGTGACATATAGTTTTACAATGATTTTAACTTAATGAGCTGCCTGTTTAATTACAGATCGTTACTGTCATTTTACATGAATTTGTCTGTAATTTAAGAAAGCATAAATTCTGTATGAATAATAAATCATTGTTTGTGTCCAGTTTGTATAAAACTTAAAATAACAGTTTGCAGATTTACAGATAAAGTCTGTAATTTGAAATGATTTCACAGGCTCTGTATGTGTTTGTTGAGAACATGTATGACCTCAAGCAGCAGCTGATGTGTTTAAGTATCAACTGTGTGACCGTCCTGTGGTGAGTTCAGGGACTGAGGGAGATTTGGATCTGTGTGACAGAGCTTAGAGCTGACACCGGCCTCCCTCTGTGCGCTCTCAGAGACACAAATCCTCCTCCTCAGCTCCGATCTCATCTTACACGTTAAACAAAAGGAGTCTTAATCCGGCTCCTTTAATCCCCGCTGGTTTTGCAGACGCTGCGTCTGAAGGCGGCACATTAATCCCAGAGGCCACGGGGCCGATCGCAGCGTCTCAGCCCGCAGCCGGGGATCCTTTCGCTAACAGCTTTAATCCAACCGGACCGAATGCAAACACACACAGGAAGTCGTCCTTTATGGAGTGTAAAACTGGAACTTTCCTCCTTCTGTTGCTGCAGATAATTCACAGCTGTGACGTGGATTTATGGGAGATTAAAGAGATTTTTAAAAAGACTGAAATTCAAACAAGAATCATGAAAGTGAAGAACGAGAAATGTAATAAGAAAAACAGATTCAGGCCGAGAGATTAACCACATGTTTTATTCAGCACATAAATAATGTACAGTATTTTATTTAATGGAGGACAAGGTCACAATCACACGATGACTTCGCTTTACACAGTCAGAGGAAGGAAAGCACCACTTCCTGTTTTCACCCATAAAACAATTCAACTTAATACAAAAGTGATGCGTTCAGGTGCTGTTGAAGCTGTGATGCATTCAGGTGCTGTCGTCTCTCTTTGAAGAAGTGAAGAACAAATATTTATTCAGATTTGAACTCTTTATCGTGATTATGATAATTATCTGTAAAGTGCTGCAAGCTAACACAGTGTGACTGTGTGTGTGTGTGTTAATGTGTGTGTGACTGTGTGTGTGTGTGTGTGTGTGTGTGACTGTGTGTGTGTGTGTGAGACTGTGTGTTAATGTGTGTGTGACTGTGTGTATGTGTGTGTTAATGTGTGTGTGACTCTGTGTGTGTGTGTGTGTGTGTGACTGTGTGTGTGTGTGTGTGTGTGTGTGTGTGTGTAAAGCCTTCAGGGACTTTAGGCCCAGAAGCTGCTATTTAACCTAAATTACTACAGTAAATATTCATATGCAGCTAATATCTGTGTGTGTGTGTGTGTGTGTGTTAATGTGTGTGTGTGTGTTAAAGTGTTAATGTGTGTGTGTTAATGTGCACAGGTGTGAACGGATGACCAGGTATGAGCTGATGAACAGGTGTGAATGGATTACCAGGTGTGAACGGAGGAACAGGTGTGAACGGATAGACAGGTGTGAGTCGATGAACAGGTGTGAACGGATAGACAGGTGTGAATGGAGGACCAGGTGTGAACGGAGGAACAGGTGTGAACTGATGACCAGGTGTGAACAGAGGAACAGGTGTGAACGGAGGACCAGGTGTGAACTGATGACCAGGTGTGAACAGAGGAACAGGTGTGAACGGAGGACCAGGTGTGAACGGAGGAACAGGTGTGAATGAACATGTTTTCAGACACTTTGACAGACAGGCCTCAGTCGGTGCGTTCGCTGTTGTCTGTAAACAAGAGCGCTGCTGGCAGGCGGAGTGACTCCACGTGGCGGTCCATCTGAACGTGCTCAGTGTGTGACGACCTCCTGCTTTCTGAGACATCTTTGTACTGAGGACGAGTTTTTGGGTCACTGTGTGTGTGTGTGTGTGTGTGTGTGTGTGTGTGTGTGTGTGTGTGTCCTCAGGCTGCTGCAGACTCTTAATATGCCACCAGACTCTGATTAATGATTGGCTGCATGTGTGTCAGACCGTAACCACGGGAAACCAAGAATCCCCTCTGGGATTGGTCTAGGTTAAGAGAGGTTAAAGAATCAGAGAGAGAGAGGTCAGATCAGTTCTTCCTGCTGATAGGTTCTAATATTTGAATTCATCTAAGCTGATTTATCTTCTTCTAATGTTGTTCTCAAATTTATCAAAGACACGTTGAGGTTGAACACAAGGTCAGCCTGTACGATGACACAGAGACCACGACATGGAGACCACAACATGGAGACCTCGATGCGGAGACCATGACAGAGCAACTGCACAGACAGACAGGCTGACAGATAGATAGACAGACAGACAGACAGACAGGCTGACAGATAGATAGACAGACAGACAGACAGGGTGTAGGTCTAAGTGCCCCCCAGGCCTTGCTCACAGCACATTTGCATTAGTGGTCGACCGCCATGAGGGAGCTGCAGGTACAGTTCATAATGGTCTATGAGTGTGTGTGCGTATGTGTGTGTGTTGTATTCCGTTCAGGACTGCAGCTGATTGGTCCGTGGTGCTGCAGGTTTCCTACCAACATCACATCATGTGTTGGAGTTTGAAGAACGAGTGTGGAGGTGCTGACTACACAACACAAAACAGACTGTGTGTGTTTTGTGTTGTGGTGTGTCTGTGGAATCAGACTGTTTCGGCCCCCCCTGCTGGAGGTTAGAGATGACCTTCAGTATGTGGAGGTGAGGGGGAGGCAGATTCTGGTGTCATCATTGACATTTACGCTGCTGAGTGTGTGTGTGTGTGTTACAGTTTGTGTGTGTGTGTTTTGGGCAATCCTCTGGTTTCTCTATGGAGTCTGCTACAGCAAAAAGCTGTCTCATACATGAATCAAGGTTCAACACAACAAGTTCATTCCTTTGTTGGTTTGTTTGTTGGTTTGTTTGTTGGTTTGTTTGTTTGTTGGTTGGTTTGTTGGTTGGATGGTCATTGGTTTGTTTGTTGGTTGGTTTGTTTGTTTGTTTGTTGGTTGGTTTGTTTGTTAGTGTTGTGGAAATTCTCTGCTGCTGGTGAAGAATGAAATAGAGACTTCTGCTGGCCGACAAGGTTTTATTTTCTTTGCAAAGAAAAGGTCAATCAACACGTGAGCGGTCAAAGATGAAAAAAGACCCAGAGCATGGGGAGACCTAAACATTTATACCTGAGGGACACTGCTTTCACATCCCTTTGTCTGCTGCAGGAGTCGGCCCCTTCAGGAAGTGTTTTCACACCCTTTTGTCTATTGCAGGTATTGGCGCCGACCCCCCGTTGGTGTGTTTTACACCTGAGGTATCCTGCAGGATCTGGTTTGTTGGTTGGTTTGTTGGTCATCGGTTTGTTCGTTGGATTGTATGTTGGTTTGTTTGTTAGTTGGTTGGTTTGTTCGTTGGTTTGTTGGTTGTTTGGTTTGTTCGTTGGTCATCGGTTTGTTTGTTGGTTGGTTTGTTGGTTTGTTTGTTAGTTGGTTGGTTTGTTCGTTGGTGTTTGGTTGGTTGGTTGGTTTCTTGGTTTCTTGGTTATTGGTTCGTTTGTTGGTTGGTTGTTGGTTGGTTTGTTTGTTAGTTGGTTTGTTTGTTGGTTGGTTGGTTGGTTTCTTGGTTTGTTGGTTTGTTGGTCATTGGTTTGTTCGTTGGTTTGTTTGTTGGTTTGTTTGTTAGTTGGTTGGTTGGTTGGTTGGTTTGTTGGTTGGTTGGTTTGTTTGTTGGTTGGTTGGTTTGTTTGTTGGTTGGTTGATTGGTTGGTTTGTTTGGTTGTTGTTGGTTTGTTCGTTGGTTTGTTGGTTGGTTGGTTTCATTGTTAGCCTGGAGCTCTTTGAACGACATTGTCATTCTTCTTCTTTGGTGGTTTAACAGCTGTTTTTCACCAATGAACTTTAATCATTTTCTGGAAACTAAATGTTTTTTGTAAGTCACTTTGGACTGATGCTGTGTCTCAGTTCAGGTACTCCTGTTAGTCCTGCTTTATATAGTACCCTGTGTACTCTGTGTACTTCCTGGTCTAGTGCTCTAATTTCAGCAGCATAGTGTTGTCTTAGTTTAAGTACAGCTGTTGTGAACTTACTTCTTCTCGTTTTCTGCAGTCAGTAATCGTAGTATCATCATTCGTTGGGCCATGAAGCTTTTCTTGTCATCTATTAATTATACATAATCCCACAATCTTCCTGTGATAGGGATGTCAGAGAGACAGAGGGAGGTTAAAGGAATGGACTGATTAAGAACACGACTTGAATCTGACATGATTCATGAAATGTCTTCATCTCTGATGTAATCCGGAAGAACCCGCCTGACTACCTGGCTGAAGTACTCACTCAGTTACGCTACATCCTCTTGAATGACTTATGAAGACCTTCCAGAAGAACAGAACCTTCTCATTGACCACAACCTCCAAACGTGTCTCTCTGACCTCCTTAAGACTACAGGAACTCATGAAACATTGTCAGTTGTCAGTAGAAGCTCAAGCACTTCCAAAACCTTCCCAACGACGCCTAAAACTTGTTCAAGACTCACTGTAACCTTTCTAAGGACCTGTGATCCTTCCCTGAGTTTTTATATAACTTTCTTAAGAAGCCCTGGATCGTCCTATGAACTCCATGAACCTTGTAGGTATCATTAGAGCTTTTCTAAGGGCTGGTGAAATCTCATCCTTTGCCCTATAACCTCTTGGTGGACCACTTGGACCCACCTTTTCATGGACCTGTGAAACCCACAATAAATCCCCCTTATAAAACCCATGCAACCATCTCAAGGAATGTCCTGAAGTACCCCGGCAACATGAAGTACCCCAAAGGACCACTTAACAATTCATGGACCTTTCTTAGAATGACTGTATCTCACATAAAAAACACTGGTAACCCTTATCAAGGACTCAAGGAATCTTTTCAAACACCCAGGATCCACCTAAGGACTACCATTCACAGGAACCACGACAATATTCTCAAGCACCTGTAGAACCTTCAGGTCCTCCAAAAACCTTGTCAAAAGTCCGTACCACAGCCCCAAAAATCCAGGATTTATAAATACTGAGATCATCTTCAAAGATCCTGCAGAACTTTGTCAAGGACCGTTGGAGTCTGAATCCGATGAAAACTTTTGCTTTGCTTGACTCCAGTATGGTTTTAAAAATCTGGATCAAAATACAAACATCCAGAGTCCACCATGGAACACGTGAGTGGATGGACCGGGCTACCGTGTCAACTTGTTCTGACAGATCTGATCTGGTTCATTGTGGACTTTGACAGAGACAGAGCCTGCAACTGGACGTACAGGCGGGCTGACAGCTGGCGTCCTCTGGGTGATGAGTTGACAGTCTGACTGATTAGGACAGACAGAGGACACACGGAAATGCTCAAACTCACCCTGATGTCCGACCTGCTGGTTTCACTTCAGTAAACACAGCAGCATCAGCTCTCACTCGTTTGGCTTTGTCTGTTTGTGGTCATACAGACCATCCAGGATCCTCTCACATGTTTCCCGTCTCAAAGTTCAAAATAGTTTTATGGATCCCACTGAGGACAGTTTGTTCGGAGCAGCTTCTTGTCGACACGAAAGACCGAAACAAACAAACATACGGCAAACTGACAGAGTTCAAAGAAAATTCACTGCACTGACCTGAGAACAGATTTAAACAGTTTTATTGAGTGACCTCAGGACACTCTTCATCCAGAGCTGAAGACACTGATGTCACTCAGACACAGCAACGTTCTCCATCAGCTCACCAGAACAGAGGTGGAGGTCTGTTTTAAAGGTTCCCGTTAGGTGTTTTTGACAGAACGTCAGCGTTCAAAAGTCATCTGTGATGTTTGCAGCTGAAATGTCGCTGCATGCAGACATGTTGTGTCCTGCAGGTTTCCTCCTCCTCCTCCTCCTCCTCCTCCTCCTCTTCGTCCTTGCCAGGAGGAGTTACAGCCCAGAGGGAGGAGGAGGAGGAAGAAGGGTGAGAGACTTGAGGAGGGGCCATGGAGATAATCTGAGTGTGTGTGTTACAGGGTAATTATTAGTAATTAGCATATTATTCTAATACCGTCATATAGACAGCCTCAAGTACAGCCAGATAACACACACACACACACACACACACACATTAACACACACTCACCCAGAGGCACTGAGCTGACTGCTGCATTATTCATGTTTGGCCTGAGGCGAGTTAGCTCGTTGTGCTAACACTAAAGCTGTTAGCGCCCAGTTACTGCTGCAGATCACAGTTTACACACACACACACACACACACACACACACACAGTTGCATCAGTATGAAGATGTGATTATTTCATATTTGTTCCTGTTGTTTCAGTCTTCTGTCATGTTTTTGGTCTTCGTCACCTTGTGATCATGTGATGTCATGGTGTTGTGGTCAGATTTCCTCACAGTCACAGGAAGTCAGAGTGTTTCCTGTAAACCTCCCTCACCCTGTTTCCTCTCTGGAAAAGCAGAATATTTTAAACATCAGGAGAAGCGCTTCCTCGATTCCTGTTGACTTTTACCCTCGTACGCAGCTTCAGTGTGTTCAGTTGACTCTGACACACACACACACACACACACACACACACACACTGGTCTCTAATCAGAGCTTCTTTTTTTAGACTTCACAGAACTGAAGTCATGTTAATGTGTGGAACATGATCGCCTCCTTTCCTACTGCCTACTTCACCTCCTCTGTCCTTCCTCACCCCCTCTGTCCTTCCTCACCCCCTCTGTCCTTCCTCACCACCTCTTTCCTTTCTCACCCCCTCTGTCCTTCCTCACCCCCTCTTTCCTTCCTCACCTCCTCTTTCCTTCCTGTCTAAATTTCCTCGCCCATCAAAAAGGATTTGTTGTTTTCTTTGTGTGTGTGTGTGTGTGTGTCTCACCAGCTAAATGCCACCACTCACACCACAGGCTACTGCTGTCTGTCACAATGTATGTGTGTCTCTTTCAATCACACACACACAGCCCCAGGGGCTGCTGGGAGCTGCACGTGTCGCCGTCCCTGCCTGTCCGGTCTCGTCCAATCACCTGTCAGGATTTAGTTTTGCAGCATGTTAGCATCACCACATGCTAACGGCTAATTGTGACGCTAATCACTGCTAAAGCTACACACACACACAAAGTAATGAGTGTGTTGGTATGTGGTGAGGTCACCAGGGTGCAGACCTGATTCTGGGTCAGTCTGTGACAGAGAAAAGAAGAAATGGTCTCACAACAACACTCACTCCTCTACCTGCTGTGCACCCACTCCTCATGGAGGAAACATCTAGTGAAACAAGTAGTGAAACATGGAGTGAAACACGTAGTGAAACACGGAGTGAAAGATGGAGTGAAACAGAGTGAAACACGTAGTGATATGTGTAGTGAAATGTGTAATGAAATGTGTAGTGAAACACATAGTGAAACATGGAGTGAAACAGAGTGAAACAGTGAAACAGAGTGAAACACATAGTGATACGTGTAGTGATACGTGTAGTGATACGTGTAGTGAAATGTGTAATGAAATGTGTAGTGAAACACATAGTGAAACATGGAGTGAAACAGAGTGAAACAGTGAAACAGAGTGAAACACATAGTGATACGTGTAGTGATACGTGTAGTGATACGTGTAGTGAAATGTGTAATGAAATGTGTAGTGAAACACGTAGTGAAACATGTAGTGAAACAGAGTGAAACACGTAGTGATACGTGTAGTGAAATGTGTAATGAAATGTGTAGTGAAACACGTAGTGAAACACGTAGTGAAACATGGAGTGAAACATGGAGTGAAACAGAGTGAAACACATAGTGAAACAGAGTGAAACACGTAGTGATATGTGTATTGATACGTGTAATGAAATGTGTAGTGAAACACGTAGTGAAACACATAGTGAAACATGGAGTGAAACATGTAGTGAAACATGGAGTGAAACACGGAATGAAACACGTAGTGAAACAGAGTGAAACATGAAGTGAAACACGTAGTGATATGTGTAGTGAGACATGGAGTGAAACACGGAGTGAAACAGAGTGAAACGTAGTGATACGTGTAGTGAAATGTGTAATGAAACGTGTAGTGAAACACGTAGTGAAATGTGTAATGAAACGTGTAGTGAAACACGGAGTGAAACGTAGTGATACGTGTAGTGAAACATGGAGTGAAACGTAGTGATTCTTTCTCCTGAAAACATGCACATTTCTTTTGTCTTTGCTGTTTTGAGAGAGCGAGCTCTGGTTTGTGTTGGAGAGAGAGAGAGAGCTCTGGTTTGTGTTGGAGAGAGAGAGAGAGCTCTGGTTTGTGTTGGAGAGAGAGCTCCAGATGGTTTCATTCAGACTTCAGAGAGGGAGGGTGAGCGAGCTTTAGAAACAGAGAGATGAAAAGAGAGGAAGAGTTTATGAAAGAAAACGAGTGAGTGCCTGCTACAGTCATCTATGTCCGGGCCTCACTGATTACTGTACAAAAGCACAACTTTAGAACTTTATTCAAACTGGATCAGATTTTAGACAATATATTTGGCTTCCTTGCACTGGCTACCTGTTAAATCTAGAACAGAATTTAAAATTCTTCTCCTTACTTACAAAGCTCTTCATGGTCAGGCACCATCATATCTAAAAGAGCTCATAGTACCTTACTACCCCTCTAGAACACTGCGCTCTCAGGATGCTGGGTTCCTTGTGGTTCCTAAAGTCTCCAAAAGTAGATTGGGAGCCAGAGCTTTCAGCTATCAGGCTCCTCTTCTGAGGAACAAACTACCATTCTGGGTTCTGGAGGCAGACACGGTCAACACCTTTAAGAGTAGACTTAAGACTTTACTTTTTGATAGAGCTTATAGTTAATGCTGGCTCAGGTCATCCCTTAGTTATACTGCTATAGGACTAGACTGCCCCCCCCCTCCACCAAATACATGTCTCTGCTGCTGTGCCTCTGTGTGTCTCTCTCTCTCTATTTATCTGTCTATCCCCTCTTCTCTCTCTCTATCTGTCCCTCTCTATCTTTAACTCAACCGGTTGAGGTGGATGACCGTCTACCAATGAGCTTGGGTCTATTCAAGGTTTCTGCCTGTTAAAGGAAGTTTTTCCTCGCCACCGTCGCCAAGTGCTTGCTCATGGTGGAAAAGAGTACGGTCTGACCTGCTCTGTATGAAAAGTGTCATGAGATAAGTGAAGTTATGATCTGGAGCTATACAAATAAAATTTAATTGAATTAAAATTTGCTGCTTTTCCCTCTGATGTCCCCCGACTGCTCAGCTTCAGCTCTCTGTGATTTACACACTTTATGATGGACACATAGCTTTATAATAACCACATGCTAAAGTAACTAACTGCTAATTAAATGCTGCTAACTGAATCTGACGTTAGCAGACAACAGAACTGGGCTCAGCAGCCGGACCAGACCGGGTTGAAGCACAGCTGATGGAAACATTGATAAGTAGTGAAGCGCTAACTGCGGTTAGCTCGGTCAGCCATGTAGCTAACTGAACTGACTCAGCCCGGGATGCCAGGAGCCAAACCCAGGAAGAAAACCACCTCGGTAGGCTGCTGTGTTCACTGTTAGACTGGACACTGCTGGTTCAGAGGTTCTGTTGCTGTGTTCACTGTTAGACTGGACACTGCTGGTTCAGAGGTTCTGTTGCTGTGTTCACTGTTAGACTGGACACTGCTGGTTCAGAGGTTCTGTTGCTGTATTCACTGTTAGACTGGACACTGCTGGTTCAGAGGTTCTGTTGCTGTATTCACTATGAGACTGGACACTGCTAGTTCAGAGGTTCTGTTGCTGTGTTCACTGTTAGACTGGACACTGCTGGTTCAGAGGTTCTGTTGCTGTATTCACTATGAGACTGGACACTGCTGGTTCAGAGGTTCTGTTGCTGTATTCACTATGAGACTGGACATATACATACATATAGATGTACATTTACTGTCTATAGACACAGAGCAGTACATCAGGAGCAGTACTTGTGTATCTTGTGTATTTTGTGTATCTTGTGTTTGAAGGGTTAATGATCCTCACAGTGAGACGACTTGTACTTATCGATCAGGAGACTGGAGACGATCAATAACTGCACATTATGATTAATTACTCCTTCTGTACAAACACACACACACACACACAGTGTGTCAGTATGTGTGTTTTAGTCTCATTTCCTGTGGAGGGAAAGAAAATCTCGACTACTGTCTGTATGTGTCTGTGTCTGTCTGTCTGTGTGTCTGTGTGTGTGTGTCTTACGTCCTTTATCTCGTGTTTTTACGGACACATAATGAATTGTCAGTGCAGGGAGCTTTAGTTTACTTCAAACTGATAATATGTTTATTTTGGAACGTTCTGTCAATGCTACAGAAACATTAGGTAACTGTTCAGTATGATAAGTATGGTTGTGTGTGTGTGTGTTATATACATGCAAATTCATAGAAGCAGATTAAACAGATTTTGTCTCATATCTGTTGATGAGCTAACACTGTCCTGAGGGATGTGTGTGTGTGTGTGTGTGTGTGTGTGTGTGTGTGTGTGTGTGTGTGTGTCAACTCAAAGCGTTGACATTAAATAGCTGGAAGGCTCATCTTCTTTCTTTGTAACAGAAGGCACATTAAAAACAGACACACACGCACATGCACACACATGCACAAACACACACTCCTGATGTCACCCCATACATTCACTGTGTGAATGGAGAGATTAAGACGTGTTCGAAGACAAAGATTTACATGTATGATCTGTGTGTGTGTGTGTGTGTGTGTGTGTGTGTGTGTGTGAGGATGCTGGGAAATGTTACTGAACTGAAGAACATGAATTAACCACAGACGCTCACAGAGTGCTCATGGGAAATGTTGTTTATTCTGAAAGTCTCGATCTGGAGTTTATGTCTGTCTGACTACCTGTCTGTCTGTCTGTGTTTCAGCCTGTCTGTCTGGTCAGGCTCCTGATTGTCCTCTGGTCCAGTCCAAAGAGGACGACTTTGACTGGGAACAAGGAGACACCCGAGACCGACCGACTAGCAACCCATGGATCCCTGCAGGTACCTGTCTGTCTGTCTGTCTGCTTTAGAGGCGTCTCCCTGCTCTGATCGTGAAGAATGTGACTCGACTGTTTTTGATGTCAAACAGCTCAGACAGGAAGTCAAACACATTTTCAAAATAAAACATCCTGTGCAGAATTAGCTTCAGAGAACACTAATCAACAAAAATGACCAGCAAGTTAACAAAGTCTGCAGCGTTTCTGAAACGTTTCTGAAACGTTCTTGAAACGTTCTTGAGACGTTCTCGGTGGGAAATGAAGTCGTGTGGCTGGACCAAAGTGGCGTCACTGAGCGTCCCCAGTGGTGATTTAGGTGTCAGGTGTCTGCAGGTCATCTGTTCAGCTTTTATTCTGAAAGGGACGCTATGAGAGCCCTAAAGAATGAACCACACAAAGGAGCTGAGAGACGTTAAAGCTGCAACACTCGTTTCATTATGAACGTTTCATTAACACAAACGATGTGTTCAGTGTACCTCCTCAGGTGGACTGAGGCGCCTGAAGGCAGCACGAGCAGCTTTTGTGTTTTTGTCGATGGAGCCGCTGAGTTATGGACGGACTGAAACACTGAACCTGCCGAGATAACAGCCTCAGCCGTTTGTCACATGCTCGCACGGCTGACGAATGAGAATGCAGCGCTCTTAAATCACTGAGCCAATCACGTGAGAGACAGGCTGAGCGAGGACACACACAGAGGAGGTGGTTACTGTCCTGTTCACTGTGATTCATGGAGGAGGAGAGGAGGAGAGGGGAGGGAAGTGGAGGGGAGAGGGGAGGCGAGTTTGTCACCTCCTTTCTTTTCAATAAAGAGGAGGTGTGACTAATTGCAGCCAATCCAACCAATCAGACACACACACACACACACACACACGTTCGATCTCCTCTTGGCTGATATGTGGAGCAGTGTGCAGGGCGAGGCAGGACATTAAATCTAACTAACCCTCCACCACAGAGAGGCCGGGCGAGCGAGTTGCAGAGAGACAGAGACAGAGAGTGTTTACTTTCACCAGAAAGTAACTAAGTACTTTTACTTAACTACTGCATTGAAGTCTCCATGAAACAGGACAGTGGTTCTTACTGGTCCAGTCCAGCTGCTGAACCCGGTTCTGTTGCCTGCTAATGGCAGAGTCATTTAGCAGCAGTTAATTAGTGGTTAGCTACTTTAGCAAGTGCTAACTGTGGTTAGCTCGGTCAGCCGTGTAGCTAACTGAACTGAGAACATGAACATTAACCTGAACGTGAACATTAAACATGAAACGTGAACATTAAACATGAGAACGTGAACAATAACCTGAACGTGAACATTAACCTGAATGTGAACATTAAACATGAGAACGTGAACATTAAACATGAGAACGTGAACATTAACCTGAACGTGAACATTAACCTGAACGTGAACATTAACCTGAACGTGAACATTAAACATGAAACGTGAACATTAAACATGAAATGTGAACATTAACCTGAACGTGAACATTAACCTGAACGTGAACATTAAACATGAAACGTGAACATTAACCGTGTAGCTAACTGAACTGACTCAGCCCGCGATGCCAGGAGCCAAACCCGGCAAGAAAACCACCTCGGTAGGCTGCTGTACTCACTGTTAGACTGGACACTGCTGGTTCAGAGGTTCTGTTGCTGTGTTCACTGTTAGACTGGACACTGCTGGTTCAGAGGTTCTGTTGCTGTGTTCACTGTTAGACTGGACACTGCTGGTTCAGAGGTTCTGTTGCTGTATTCACTGTTAGACTGGACACTGCTGGTTCAGAGGTTCTGTTTGGTCCGGCCGTGTTCACTGGAAGGTAGACGCTGATGCTAGCTCATAGCGCTGACTGCAATACATAGAAGTGGGGGTGAAATGCACACTCGGTATTGGCTACTATAAACGCCAATAGAACATGAACATGAACATGAAGGTGGACATAAACATGACAATGTGAACATTAACCTGAACGTGAACATTAACCTGAACGTGAACATTAAACATGAGAATGTGAACAATAACCTGAACGTGAACATTAACCTGAACGTGAACATTAAACATGAGAACATGAACATTAACCTGAACGTGAACATTAACCTGAACGTGAACATTAAACATGAAACGTGAACATTAAACATGAAACGTGAACATTAAACATGAGAACATGAACATTAACCTGAACGTGAACATTAACCTGAACGTGAACATTAAACATGAGAACATGAACATTAACCTGAACGTGAACATTAACCTGAACGTGAACATTAAACATGAAACGTGAACATTAAACATGAAACGTGAACATTAAACATGAAACGTGAACATTAACCTGAACGTGAACATTAACCTGAATGTGAACATTAAACATGAGAACGTGAACATTAACCTGAACATGAACATTAAACATGAAACGTGAACATTAACCTGAACGTGAACATTAACCTGAACGTGAACATTAAACATGAAACGTGAACATTAACCTCAACGTGAACATTAAACATGAAACGTGAACATTAACCTGAACATGAACATTAAACATGAGAATGTGAACATTAACCTGAACGTGAACATTAACCTGAACGTGAACATTAAACATGAGAACGTGAACATTAAACATGAACGTGAACATTAACCTGAACGTGAACATTAAACATGAAACGTGAACATTAAACATGAAACGTGAACATTAACCTGAACGTGAACATTAACCTGAACGTGAACATTAAACATGAAACGTGAACATTAACCTGAACGTGAACATTAAACATGAAACGTGAACATTAACCTGAACGTGAACATTAAACATGAAACGTGAACATTAACCTGAACGTGAACATTAGACATGAAACATGAACATTAACCTGAACGTGAACATTAACCTGAACGTGAACATTAACCTGAACGTGAACATTAACCTGAACATGAACATTAAACATGAAACGTGAACATTAACCTGAACGTGAACATTAAACATGAGAACGTGAACATTAAACATGAAACGTAAACATTAACCTGAACGTGAACATTAAACATGAAACGTGAACATTAAACATGAAACGTGAACATTAACCTGAACGTGAACATTAACCTGAACGTGAACATTAAACATGAAACGTGAACATTAACCTGAACGTGAACATTAAACATGAAACGTGAACATTAACCTGAACGTGAACTTTAAACATGAAACGTGAACATTAAACATGAGAACGTGAACATTAAACATGAAACGTGAACATTAAACATGAGAACACGCCTGCACACATGAAGTTTTACAGTGTTCATTTTAGATCGACTCTTTTTAAATGGGACTTCTGCATGTGTTCAGTCAGAGAGAGAAGGAACACAAAAACTCAATATAGCTGCTGTAACTCGTCTGGTTTAATACTGCAGACACACACACACACACACACACACACACAGCGCGGCATCGATTGACCGGTGATTGCAGGCTCCATTTAATGTTCTTATAAATGGTACAAGTTCAATCTAATCTGAACCATGTAGCGCTTGCTCTCTCTCTGCTGTCAGTGTGAACAACAGTAATCTTCTCTAATACCCTTTACTGCCACATACACACACATGCACACACGCACACACACACATCGTTAGCAGTTTGTTGCTGCAGACGAGGAGCTGAGTGAGTGTTTTAACAAACACACTCATCATCAGGCTGTTGTTCATCATGTGACCCTGCAGACCGCTGATACATTGAATAAAGTCCTGATATTTGGCAGAATTATACATCATCACGGTGATATCTGTGATTTTATTTTGGCTTTGAGGTCCGTTTGGCCCACAGATAATGAAACAACGGCAGGGTCGGTTCCAGAAGGATCAGCACCACCTGAAAGTGACAATGAAAAGATTAAAGATTAAGGTTGGGATTAAAACACCTCAACCAGAGGACCGGGTCAGTCCTGTGGAACGGACTGGGTCAGGCCTGTGGGACACGAGTCCAGAGGACCGGGTCAGTCCTGTGGGACGGACTGGGTCAGGCCTGTGGGACACGATTCCAGAGGACCAGGTCAACAAGAATAAATCTGGGACTGACTTTTAGTGGTTGGTGAGGTTTATAGAGACGTTGGTTTAAATTAGGTCCAGATGAACTGGTGTTCCTGGTGTCTATGTGTGGTTCTGGTTCTGGTTCTGTGTTCCTCAGGTGAGCAGGACGCCTGTCAGTTACAGCTGTCTACCAATGAAATGCCACGGTCTCAGACTTGTTGAATTGATTTGCTCCAATCAGGGATGACCAGAGGGAACACACACACACAAACACAAACACACAGATGCCTTTGGTGTGTGTGTCTCTGTGGGGTTCAGGGTGTATTAATATTTCTAATAGGGCTGTTATCAGCTCACTGCCAGCTGTACACAGTAAACACACACACACACACACATACACACACACACAGACTGTCTGTTGTGTGATAACTCCCACAATGCCTTTCTGTGTTAAAGAGACCTGGAGGTCAAAAACACTTCTCTGTTTGTGTGTGTTAAAAAACACACTGCTGTGAACAACACACACACACACACACACACACACACGCAAACAGATGAATGAGAGCGAATCGGTGTGTTTGAAGTTTTGGACTTTTTCTATTATTTATCTACAAATATTGTGTGTGTGTGTGTGTGTGTGTGTGTGTGTATTTGTGTTTGTGTGTGTATGTATGTATTTGTTTGTGTGTGTGTGTGTGTAATGTGTATTCATGTGTGTGTTTGGGTTAATTAGTGTGTTAAAGGGTTTATCAGCGTGTCGGCGTGCAGGAGATTCATGCAGCCTTTGAACATGACACGGCTGAGTGTGTGTGTGTGTGTGTGTGTGTGTGTGTGTGTGTGTCCAGAGTCTATCAGCTTCCTGCCAAAAACCAATTAAAGCCTCATTCAGGGAGTTTAAACACACAGAGCGACTGTGACTCCTCTCTGAGCCTCATGTCTGTGTTCACAGGTTAGCCTAGCTTAGCACAAAGACCGCAGGCAGAGGGAAACTGTTAGCCTAGCCTAGCTTAGCACAAAGACTGCAGGCAGAGGGAAACTGTTAGAACTACACTTCCCATCATGCATTTGATTGATGTTTTTATTGATTAGTCAGCTAATTAATGATGTCATCAGTCAAGACCTTTATCACGTGTGACATACAACATACATATAACATGTATGTAACACGTGTTCAGTCAGCAGGTGTGTTGGACTCTCTGATGCGTTTTCAGACATTTTATTTGAATCCTGAAGTTGCTGCAGGAAGACAGGAAACACACACACACACACACACCAGCAGGAAGTGTGTGTGTGTGTGTTATTTGTGTAAATCTTGTCAATACGCTGCAGCTGCCTTTCCTCACGTTTCAATATAACTCTGGTAATAGAATTACCCCCTCCATCTGTGTGTGTGTGAGCTGGGTCTGATGTGATTGGTTTAGAGATGGCAGGGGTCATCTGTGATTGGCCGACAGGTGAGTGGAGGGCGGGAGGTTAAAGTGAGAGAGAAACACTGAAACACGTTTGAGATCAGCCGTCTGTTTTTCATCACGTTTCTGTCGAGTTCTGACCCGACCCGACCGAACCCGACCACGCTGACCCATGCCATCCACACTGTCCACACCATCCACGCTGTCCACGCCATCCACACTGTCCACACCATCCACGCTGTCCACGCCATCCACGCTGTCCACGCCATCCACACTGTCCACACCATCCACGCCATCCACGCTGTCCACGCCATCCACGCTGTCCACGCCATCCACACTGTCCACACCATCCACACAGTCCTCGCCACACTGTGCTATTGAGGTTGGGTCAGAGCCCGTCTGGGCCGGGGTCAGAAGGTGGTTTCTCCCCAAGAAGTCCCACAGATCTTTAGATGAGGGTCCACATGAGCTCATGTTCCAGACGCAGACGATCCTCCAGGCCCTCCAGGAGCCTGGAATAAAACCCCAAACCTGGAAAGGTCTGGAAAACAACCTGGAAAATCAGGAGTAAACCTGAAAGTCGAGTTTACAAACTAAACATGTCAGAGATGAAGTCATGACGTCACGTGAAGCTCCGGCTGTTTGTTCAAGAACATTCCTCTGTTGCTACGGAAACAGCTGCCACACACACACATGTGTGTGTTTTCACACATACACACTGAGACATGTCAGGACAATGGACGGAAACACGACCTGGAAAAGTGTGAGCACAGAAACCCAGAGAGGAAGAGGAGGAGGAGGAGGAGGAGGAGGAGGAGGGGAGGAGAAGGAGGAAGATGGCAGGAGGAGGAGGAGGAGAAGGAAGAGGAGGAGGAGGAGAAGGAAGAGGGGAGCAGGAGTAGGAGGAAGAGGGGGAGCAGGAGTAGGAGGAAGAGGGGGAGGAGGAGGAGCAGGAGTAGGAGGAAGAGGAGGGGAGGTGGAGGGGGAGGAGGAGCAGGAGTAGGAGGAAGAAGGGAGGAGGAGGAAGAGGGGAGCAGGAGTAGGAGGAAGAGGAGGAGGTGGGGAGGAGGAGGAGGCAGGAGTAGGAGGAAGGGGAGGAGGAGGAGGAAGGGGGAAGGAAGAAGAGGAGGGGAGCAGGAGTAGGAGGAAGAGGAGGGGGCAGGAGTAGGAGGAAGAAGGGAGGAGGGGGAGGAGGAGGAGGAAGAGGAGGAGGTGGGGAGGAGGAGGAGGAGGAGGAGGAGGAGGAAGGGAGAGGAGGAGGAGGAAGGGAGGAGGAGAGGAGGGAGGAGGAGGAAGAGGGAGGAAGGAGAGGAGGGGGAGGAGGGGAGCAGGAGTAGGAGGAAGAAGGGAGGAGGAGGAAGAGGGGAGGAGGAGGAGAAGGAAGAGGGGGAGGAGGAGGAGGAAGAAGGGGAGGAGGAGGGGGGGGGAGGAAGAGAAGGAAGAGGGGGACGAGGAGGAGATAGTGATTATTGATCTGACATGAGAAACATGTTTTTAACTCTGAGCTCATCACTGTGTCTTCTTCCTCTTCTCTGCGATGATTAAAACTTGTTTTTCTAATCGATTCTCCTCAAGGACCATTGATCTGACACACACACACACACACACATACACACACACACACACACACACGTGTTACAGGCATGTTCGTACGTTCAGACTTTTATTTTGTGTTTGCTGATGAGGTGTGACTTCCTGTCTGCAGGTTCGTCCTTCCTGTTTGTGAACACGTCGGGTCGTTATGGCGGTCAGCGCGCTCAGCTGCTTCTGCCGCCGCTCAAAGAGAACGACACGCACTGCGTCAGCTTCCTGTTCTACCAGGCAGGCGGCGGCGAGGGCGCCACGCCCGCCACACTCAACGTCTACATCAGAGGTTCAAGTACTACACACTACTACACACTACTACACACTAATACTACTATACAGTACTACACTACACTGACTGTGTAGTTCGCAGGTATGTGTGTGTGTGTGTGTGTGTGTAGTTCTCAGGTGTGTGTGTGTGTGTGTATGTGGAGCTCTCAGGTGTTGATGGTGTGTGTGTGTCTCCTGCAGAGAACAACAGTCCTCTGGGAGTTCCTGTCTTCAACTCGTCTGGCCCCGCCTACCACATCTGGAAAGGGGTGGAGCTAGCTGTTTCTACATTCTGGCCTAATTACTACCAGGTAACACACACACACACACACACACACACACACACACACACACACACACCAGGAGAGAGAGGAAGGAGAGAGGGAAGGAGAGAAGGAAGGAGAGAGGGAAGGAGAGAGCAGGAGGATAAGGACACACTGATGGAAGGAGGGAGGAGAACTTCCTGTTTCTGGGCACCAACAGGAAGTGTGTACCGCTGCCTTCTGTAGCGATAAGACTGTGGAACACACACACAGAGCATGGTGACAGCTGATAGGAAGCAGCTGGACCAAGTTCAGGTCCTGATGTTGGTCCTGGTCCCAATCCTGGTCCTGGTCCTGGTCCTGATCTTGGTCCTGATCCTGGTCCTAAACCTGGTCCTGATCCTAGTTCTGTTCTGTTTCAGGTCGTGTTTGAGGCGGTCAGCACTGGTCAGAGAGGAGTTCTGGCCATCAAGGACATCACACTGCAGGGACACCAGTGCAGTAAGTACACACACACACACACACACACACACACAAACAGAGAAAGGCCCCGTCCCCTTTGTAGGACAAGCTTCTAATTGGTTAACGAGGTTTGGCTGCTTAATTGGGTAACAATGTTAAAAGTTGAGTTGGCATCGTTGAATCAAGGTCAGTGTGTGTGTGTGCGTGCATGCGTGTGTGTGGACACAGGGGAGCTCATTAAAATATAAATTAATTAGCATGGACTTTGATCCATCTGTCTGTTTACCTGTCCATCTGAAGATTCGCATTTTTAATGTTGCTATGTTGCTTTGTTATGTGACCCACACACCCACACATACGCATGCGCATTTACACACACACACACACGCACGCAGACACACACACACTCTCACACACATGCACGCGGGCACACACATACACACAGTCCATTTACTGATTGGATAGATGATTTTTTGACATTGTGGGAGAAATTTAGCCGTTGCCGTGACAACATCAATGAACAGTGACCTCTGACCTCTGCAATGTGTGTGTGTGTGTGTCCTCAGTGAGCACGCCTCACTTCCTGCACATCAAAGGCGTGGAGGTGAATGCCGGACAGACGGCGACGTTTCACTGCACCGTCAACGGACAACCACAGAGCAACCTTCTGCTCTACCTGCAGGTACCAATCAATACACATCCAATACACAGTCAATACACATCCAATACACAGTCAATACACAGCCAATACACAGTCAATACACAGCCAATACACAATCAATACACAGCCAATACACAACCAATACACAGCCAATACACAATCAATACACAGCCAATACACAATCAATACACAGCCAATACACAATCAATACACAGCCAGTACACAGCCAATACACATCCAATACACAATCAATACACATCCAATACACAATCAATACACATCCAATACACAATCAATACACATCCAATACACAGTCAATACACAGCCAATACACGGTCAATACACAGCCAATACACAGTCAATACACAGCCAATACACAATCAATACACAGCCAATACACAACCAATACACAGCCAATACACAATCAATACACAGTCAATACACAGCCAATACACAGTCAATACACAGCCAATACACAATCAATACACAGCCAATACACAATCAATACACATCCAATACACAATCAATACACATCCAATACACAGTCAATACACATCCAATACACAGTCAATACACAGCCAATACACAGTCAATACACAGCCAATACACAATCAATACACAGCCAATACACAACCAATACACAGCCAATACACAGCCAATACACAGTCAATACACAGCCAATACACAATCAATACACAGCCAATACACAATCAATACACAGCCAATACACAATCAATACACAGCCAGTACACAGCCTATACAATCACAATAACTGTGTGTATTGTTGTGTACTGTGTGTACTGTATGTATTGTTGTGGACTGTGTGTATTTTGTGTACTGTATGTATTGTTGTGTACTGTGTGTAATGTGTGTACTGTATGTACTGCATGTATTGTTGTGTACTGTGTGTAATGTGTGCACTGTATGTACTGCATGTATTGTTGTTATTGTTGTGTAAAGTGTGTACTGTATGTATTGTTGTGTACTGTGTGTACTGTATGTATTGTTGTGTAAAGTGTGTACTGTATGTATTGTTGTGTAAAGTGTGTACTGTATGTATTGTTGTGTACTGTGTGTATTACTCTGATGCTCTCTGGTCGTCAGGGGATGGGTGGTCGTCAGGCGGTTGTCAGGGAAACCAAAGCCACGAGCAATCGGCGCTACACGGCGAACTTCGACATGGAAAACACGACGAAGGGCGACTCTGGACGCTATCGCTGCATCGCCCAATCAGAGCGAGGCGTGGGTGTGTCCTCCTACGCTGACCTCACAGTCAAACGTAAGTCCTGTCCTCTGATTGGCTGAATTTTCTTTTTCAGCTTGATTGATTTCCTCTTCACCTGTCTCTCTCTCTCTCTCTTCACCTGTCTCTCTCTCTCTCTGTCTCTGTCTGTCTCTCTCTCTCTCTCTCTCTCTCTCTTCACCTGTCTCTCTCTCTCTCTGTCTCTGTCTGTCTCTCTCTCTCTCTCTTCACCTGTCTCTCTCTCTCTCTGTCTGTCTCTCTCTCTCTCACCTGTCTCTCTGTCTCTCTCTCTCTCTCTTCACCTGTCTCTCTCTCTCTCTCTTCACCTGTCTCTCTGTCTTTACCGCTCTCTCTTCACCTGTCTCTCTCTCTGTCTTTACCTCTCTCTCTTCACCTGTCTCTCTCTCTCTCTGTCTTTACCTCTCTCTCTTCACCCGTTTCTCTCTCTATCTCTCTCTTCACCTCTCTCTCTCTGTTTAACTCTCTCTCACACTTTCTCTCTCTCTCTCTCCACCTATCTCCCTCTCTCTTCACCTGTCTGTCTCTCTCTCTCTTCACCCGTCTCTCTCTCTTCACCTGTCTCTCTCTCTCTCTCTGTCTTTACCTCTCTCTCTTCACCTGTCTCTCTCTCTCTCTGTCTTTACCTCTCTCTCTTCACCCGTTTCTCTCTCTCTATCTCTCTGTTCACCTCTCTCTCTCTCTGTTTAACTCTCTCTCACACACTTTCTCTCTCTCTCTCTCTCCACCTATCTCTCTCTCTCTTCACCTGTCTCTCTCTCTCTCTCTTTACCTGTCTCTCTCTTTACCTCTCTCTCTCTCTTCACCTGTCTCTCTCTCTTTACCTCTCTCTCTCTCTTCACCTGTCTCTCTCTCTTTACCTCTCTCACTTTCTCTCTCTCTCGTCATCTATCTCTCTCTCTTCGCCTCTCTCTCTCTCTCTCTTCTCTGAGGTGGTTCTGGTGGTTTTGGTCAGGTTCTATATAACAGCTGTTTTCAAGGAATTGTGGCTACACCAGCTTTCCATAGAGTTTCTGTATGTGTGTGTGTGTGTGTGTGTGTCTTGTCTGATCTCTCTGCACACACACAGTGACAGGAGAGGACGTGTTTGTTGGTCACATGACATGACAAATATCCCACAATCCCCGCCAGTTAAACCCCTGATTGAACTGTCACTCAAACTGTGTGTGTTTTATTACACACACAGTTTGACACACACACACACACACACACACACACACACATACAGGTGAGTCTTAACCTGAGCATGTTACATGATAAACACGCATCATTACACATGTATCCTACTTACTGTGTGTGTGTGTGTGTGTGTGTGTGTGTGTTGAAGTGGGTCAGGAGGAAGTAGAGCAGCACCACTGGGGATTCTGGGTAATGGAATCCAGGTCTGCCATGATTCGCCGAAGGTCACGAATATTAATTAACTCGTTAACTCCTTTCTACCTCGTTAGTGGGAGTGTGTGTGTGTGTGTAAGAGAGAGATAAAACTGATCCTGGTTCTGTTCGTCCCTCAGAACCTCCGGTACCGATCGCCCCCCCTCAGCTGACAGCTGTGGGCGCCACCTACCTGTGGATCCAACTCAACGCCAACTCCATCAATGGGGACGGACCAATCATTGAGAGAGAAGTGAGTGCTGAAGCCTTTGATTGGAAGAATGTTCTGGTGGGTCTTCTGGTCATCTCACCAGGGTGTGATGTCCTGATGAGGTCACAGATAGTCTTTCAGGGTTCTGTGTGGGTGTTTAGGGATCCATAAAGAGTTTGTAGGGGTCCCTGAGGAGCTTCTGGGGGTCTGCGGGGAGGTTCTTGTGGTCCCTGAGTAGCTTCTGGGGTCTGTGGGGGGTTCTTGTGGTCCCTGAGTAGCACCTGGGGTATGTGGGAAGGTTCTTGTGGTCCCTGAGTAGCTTCTGGGGTCTGTTGGGGGTTCTTGGGGTCCCTGAGGAGGTTCTGGGGGTCTGCAGGGAGGTTCTTGTTGTCCCTGAAGAGCTTCTGGGGCTCTTTAAAGAGATTCCTGTGGTCAGGACTTGTTGCAGTGATGACTTTTTGTGTGGGTTAGGTGGAGTACCGTACGGTGTCGGGCCTGTTGATCGACACCACACCCGTGGATAAGTCCACACACAAGATTGGACACCTGGACCCCGACACCGAGTATGAGATCAGCGTGCTGCTCACCAGGCCCCTGGAAGGAGGCACGGGAAACCCTGGACCACCTCTCAGAGCCAGGACCAAGTGTGCAGGTGAGTTACGTCACATAATGAAAATCCGAGTGTTAGTCAGTTCAATGTTTACTGTAATGGCTGCTAGCAGCTAGCTCACGGGTAACTGCTAGGCTACACCCACACTGAGCTCATTGGGAGATTAATGGTGGAGTCATTAGCGTAGCGTTAGCGTTGAGCTCATCGGGTGGCTAATGGTTAACAGTGAGGTCATTAAGACAGTGAGCCAGGCTAGGCTTCGTTAGCGCTGCACTCATTAGCTCCTAATGGATACACTCTACACATCAGCATAGCATGCTAGCTGTTTACCTCATGTGTGTGTGTGTGTGTGTGTGTGTGTCCTGCGGGTGCAAACAAACAACAAACAGCATGTGATTTGCATTAGTGCGCTAATTACACAGTTGTGACGACCTGACTGCAGCGTTCCTCTGATGACTCTGAGGTTCAGATGACGACAATGATCTGGGATCGATTAATAAAGTTTTCTGATGAATGAAATGATTTGTGAGATCAGACCTTTCACACAGTCATGAAGAAGAACACGCAAAGCATCGCCACATGAGCACCTGTTTATTTATTCATAACAGTTCAAGTTCATCATAATATGCAGGGCAATTTTTGAGCAGTACAGGTAGACTGTGTCCATGTTTGAATCCACACGTCCTCTGCGATCGTGTGTGTGTGTGTGAGACACCTTCAGTGTCAATTTATTGTTGAGGGCTCGGCAGGATCAGGCTCTTTGTCCAGGTCATAACACATAAAGCATGGGTCCTCAAAACTAGTTAATGGGGTATCGTTTAGCTCAGTTGGTAGAGCATCCATGTACAAAGGCGTAGTCCTTGCCGCAGTGGTCCAGGGCTGGAATCCGACCTGTGGTCCTTCGCCGCATGTCATTCCCCATCTCTCTCTCTCCCCACATTCCTGTCACTCTTCAGCTGTCTCTGTACAATAAAGCTCAAAAAGGCCAAAAAAATCTGTTCCGTTCCGTCTTCTTCCGCTTATCTGAGGTCGGGTCACGGGGGCAGCAGCTTCAGTAGGGAAGCCCAGACTTCCCTCTCCCCGGCCACTTTGTCCAGCTCTTCCAGGGGAACCCCAAGGCGTTCCCAGGCCAGCCGAGAGACATAGTCCCTCCAGCATGTCCTGGGTCTTCCCCGGGGCCGCCTCTCGAAGGGACATGCCTGGAACACCTCACCAGGGAGACGTCCAGGAGGCATCCTCACTAGATGCCTGAGCCACCTCAACTGGTTCCTCTCGATGCGGAGGAGCAGCGTCTCTACTCCAAGCTCCCCGCGGATGGCTGAGCTTCTCACCCTATCTTTAAGGGAGAGCCCAGCCACCCTGCAAAGGAAGCTCATTTCGGCCGCTTGTATTCGCGATCTCATTCTTTCGGTCACTACCCAAAGCTCGTGACCATAGGTGAGGGTAGTAACGTAGACCGACCGGTAAATCGAGAGCTTCGCCTTTCGGCTCAGCTCCTTCTTCACCACGACGGACCGGTGCAGAGTCCGCATCACTGCAGAAGTTGCACCAATCCGCAGGTCAATCTCCCGCTCCATCCTTCCCTCACTCGTGAACAAGACCCCGAGATACTTAAACTTCTCCACTTGATGATCTCTTGAGGAGATTCAGCCAGATGTTCCCAGCAAACCCACACAGAACGTTTGGGTCTGCCAGGTCTGACCGCCATCCTCCCCCACCATCGGAGCCAACTCACCACCAGGTGGTGATCAGTTGACAGCTCCGCCTCTCTCTTCACCCGAGTGTCCAAAACATGTGGCCGCAAGTCGGACGACGCGACCACTAAGTCGATCATCGAACTGCGGCCAAGGGCGTCCTGGTGCCAAGTTCACATATGGACACCCTTATGCTTGAACATGGTGTTCGTCATGGACAATCCATGAGATCAGGGGGGCCATTCCTACCAATCACGCCCCTCCAGGTCTCACTGTCGCTGCCCACGTGAGCATTGAAGTCCCCCAGGAGGATGAGGGAGCCCCCAGAGGGAGCGCTCTCCGGCAACCCCTCCAAAGACTCCAAAAAGGGTGGGTACTATGAACTGCCGTTTGGTACATAGGCACAGACGACAGTCAGGACCCATCCCCCCCACCCGAAGGTGAAGGGAGGCTACCCTCTCATCCACTGGGCTGAACCCCAATGTACAGGCGCCGAGCTGGGGGGAAACAAACATTCCCACCCCCGCTCTGCGCCTCTTGCCGGGGGCAACTCCAGAGTGGTAGAGCGTCCAACCCCTCTCAAGGAAACTGGTTCCGGAGCCCACGCTGTGTGGCAGCTCCAGGAGGGGGCCAAAAAAAAAAACAAATCAACAAACAAAAATATTTAATTAAAGTTAATTAAAGAGTCCTTTAAGTTATTCAGGTTAGTTAACGCTCAGCAGAAAGCAGTGAGACCTCGCTGAGCCTGTCTGAACCCGTGGATCATACACTGGACATGTTATCTGTAATTATGCTTTTATTTTATATTATCGTCTTACATGTCGTCACATGTTCTCACATGTTCTCACATGTCGTCACATGTTCTCACATGTCGTCACATGTTCCCACATGTCGTCACATGTCCTCACATGTTCTCACATGTCGTCACGTTCTCACATGTTCTCACATGTCGTCACATGTTCTCACATGTTATTACATGTTCTCACATGTCCTCACATGTTCCCGCATGTCCTCACATGTTCTCACATGTCCTCACATGTCGTCACATGTTATCACGTGTCATCACATGTTGTCACATGTTCTCACATGTCGTCACATGTTCCCACATGTCGTCACATGTACTCATATGTTCTCACATGTTCCCACATGTCGTCACGTCCTCACATGTTCTCACATGTCCTCACATGTTCCCACATGTTGTCACATGTCGTCACATGTCATCACATCGTCACATGTCATCACATGTCCTCACGTCGTCACATGTTATCACATGTCCTCACATGTCGTCACGTCATCACATGTCGCCACGTGTCATCACATGTTCTCACGTCGTCACATGTTATCACATGTCCTCACATGTCGTCACACGTCATCACATGTTCTCACATGTCGTCACATGTCATCACATGTTCTCACGTCGTCACGTTATCACATGTCCTCACATATCATCACTTCATTACATGTCGTGACATGTCATCACATATTCTCACATGTCGTCACGTTATCACATGTCGTCACATGTCGTCACATGTTCTCACATGTCATTATGACATCACATGTTCTCATGTGTTCTCACATGTTGTCACATGTTCTCGCGTGTTCTCACATGTCGTCACATGTTCTCACATGTTCAGCAGAAAGCAGTGAGACCTCGCTGACCCTGTCTGAACCCGTGGATCATACACCGGACATGTTATCTGTAATTATGCTTTTATTTTATATTATCGTCTCACATGTTCTCACATGTCGTCACATGTTCTCACATGTTCTCACATGTCGTCACATGTTCTTACATGTCGTCACATGTCCTCACATGTTCTCACATGTCGTCACGTTCTCACATGTTCTCCCATGTTCTCACATGTCACATGTTTTCACATGTCACATGTTCTCACATGTCATTACATGTCCTCACATGTTCATGTCCTCACATGTTCTCACATGTCCTCACATGTCGTCACATGTTATCACGTGTCGTGTTGTCACATGTCACATGTCGTCACATGTTCTCACATGTTATTACATGTTCACATGTCCTCACATGTTCATGTCCTCACATGTTCTCATGTCCTCACATGTCGTCACATGTTATCACGTGTCATCACATGTTGTCACATGTTCTCACATGTCACATGTTCCCACATGTACTCATCTCACATGTTCGTCGCCACGCCTCACATGTCCTCACATGTTCCCACATGTTGTCACATGTCGTCACATGTCATCACATTGTCATCACATGTCTCACACATGTTATCACATGTCCTCACATGTCGTCACATGTTGTCATCACATGTTCTCACATGTTATCACATGTCCTCACATGTCGTCACATCACATGTTCTCACATGTCGTCACATGTCATCACATGTTCTCACACGTTATCACATGTCCTCACATGTCACATGTCATCACATATTCTCACATGTCGTCACGTTATCACATGTCGTCACATGTCGTCACATGTTCTCACATGTCATTATGACATCACATGTTCTCATGTGTTCTCACATGTTGTCACATGTTCTCGCGTGTTCTCACATGTCGTCACATGTTCTCACATGTTCAGCAGAAAGCAGTGAGACACCCTGTCTGAAATCATACACGGACATGTTATCTGTAATTATGCTTTTATTTTATATTATCGTCTCACATGTCGTCACATGTTCTCACATGTCGTCACATGTTCTCACATGTTCTCACATGTCGTCACATGTTCTTACATGTCGTCACATGTCCTCACATGTTCTCACATGTCGTCACGTTCTCACATGTTCTCCCATGTTCTCACATGTTCTCACATGTTTTCACATGTCGTCACATGTTCTCACATGTCATTACATGTCCTCACATGTTCCCGCATGTCCTCACATGTTCTCACATGTCCTCACATGTCGTCACATGTTATCACGTGTCGTCACATGTTGTCACATGTTCTCACATGTCGTCACATGTACTCATATGTTCTCACATGTTCCCACATGTCGTCACGTCCTCACATGTTCTCACATGTCCTTACATGTTCCCACATGTCCTCACATGTTCTCACATGTTGTCACATGTCGTCACATGTCATCACGTCGTCACATGTCATCACATGTCCTCACGTCGTCACATGTTATCACATGTCCTCACGTCGTCACATGTCGTCACGTGTCATCACATGTTCTCACGTCGTCACATGTTATCACATGTCATCACCTGTTCTCACGTCATCACATGTTATCACATGTCCTCACATGTCATCACGTCATCACATGTCCTCACATATCATCACGTCATCACGTCGTGACATGGCATCACATGTTCTCACATGTCGTCACATGTTCTCACATGTCGTCACATGTCATCACATGTTCTCACATGTCGTCACATGTCATCACATGTTCTCACGTCGTCACGTTATCACATGTCCTCACATATCATCACTTCATCACGTCGTGACATGTCATCACATGTTCTCACATGTCGTCACGTCATCACATGTCGTCACATGTTCTCACATGTCATTATGTCATCACATGTTCTCATGTGTTCTCACATGTCACATGTTCTCGCGTGTTCTCACATGTCGTCACATGTTCTCACATGTTCTCACGTTCTCCCTGAACACAGTAAATCTTTGAGGGGTTCTCCACTCTGTTCTCTCTCTGTGGACGAAAGAAAATAACTGTCAGGTTCCAACATGTCTGCCTGTCAGACCGGCTGTTATGTGACCATCTGAACATGTCTGTAGGTCGTGACCCGACTCTGCCGTGTGCTCATAAACACGTACTGCAGCTGATAGTCATAAATGCCTGTCAGCCTCCACACAACCTCCACACAACGCCCACACAACACTCACACAACCTCCACACAACAATCACACAACCTCCACACAACGCTCACACAACACTCACACAACCTCCACACAACAATCACACAACCTCCACACAACGCTCACACAACACTCACACGACCTCCACACAACAATCACACGACCTCCACACAACGCCCACACAACCTCCACACAACGCTCACACAACCTCCACACAACGCTCACACAAACTCCACACAACGCTCACACAACGCTGACACAACCTCCACACAGCGCCCACACAACGATCACATAACACTCACACAATGCTCACACAACCTCCACACAACACCCACACAACGATCACACAACGATCACACAACTCCACACAACAATCACACAACATTCACACAACACTCACAACCTCCACACAATGCTTACAAAATGCTCACACAACACCCACACAACGATCACACAACCTCCACACAACAATCACACAACATTCACACAACACTCACAACCTCCACACAATGCTTACAAAACGGTCACACAACCTCCACACAACGCTCACACAACGATCATACAACACTTACACAACTGCCACACAATGCTCATACAACACTTACACAATCTCCACACAACATTCACACAACCTCCACACAACGTTCACACAATGCTCACAAAACGCTCACACAATCTCCACACAACTCTCACACAACATTCACACAACGCTCACACAACACTTCATGGTGTGTTTTTTTTGTCTGATTGTTCGTCGTAAGCTCCGTCCTTCTGGGACTGTCAGAAGCATAAAACAAACGCTCCTCTGAGAATGACACCTGCGTGTGTGTGTGTGTGTGATTGACAGGCAGCAGAGCTCAGTGTGTTACAGAGTGTGTGTGTGTTTCTGTCACACACACACACACGGTGTGATGATGTCGCTCGTCTGTCTTCAGCTCACTTTTATTTATTTATTCATTTTACATCCAATAAATGATGAATGTGTGTGTGTGTGTGTGTGTTTAATAATACATCAGTGTGTCCATCATACATGCTTTAAGACTTAGTGCTCAGTGAGGCAACTCAGCGTGGTGGCAGATAAACAGGAAGTGATCATTTTATATTCTCGTCATGTGACCTGAGGCTTGCCTGAAGAACGTCAAACAAACGTCAAACAAACTTGCAGAGAATGTTTAAAGGCTAGCATGAAGCTATGCTAACGCTAACTGTTAGAGATGACATCACAGAAGTGACGATGAGTGACAGGAAGTGACCTCGTTTAACTGCTTGTGCTGTACGTGATTTACTCGATTACTTTATTCTTAAATACACACACACACGCACAGTGTGTGTTAACATCCATTAAAGTGTGTGTGCTGTTAGTCGAAGCGTTCAGATAAATATTTCACTCCAGTTTCTCTTTTCACCTCAGATTTTCACGCTTGGCTCGTCTTTCTGGATTTTTATGTTTCTTCACTTTTTAGCAGCTTCATCCAAAACCAGCGTCTCCGTCTCCAACACATTTTATTCCTTCATCTTGTTTTCCATCTAGTCTCCATAACGTCCCCACAGACTGTCTAAAACCTGTGACATCCCCACAGACTGTCTAAAACCTGGACGTAGTCTCTGTGACGTCCCCACAGACTGTCTAAAACCTGTGACGTCCCCACAGACTGTCTAAAACCTGTGATGTCCCCACAGACTGTCTAAAACCTGGACGTAGTCTCTGTGACGTCCCCACAGACTGTCTAAAACCTGGACATAGTCTCTGTGATGTCCCCCACAGACTGTCTAAAACCTGGACGTAGTCTCTGTGATGTCCCCCACAGACTGTCTAAAACCTGGACGTAGTCTCTGTGATGTCCCCCACAGACCGTCTAAAACCTGGACGTAGTCTCTATGACTGACTCAATGGACGTTTGAAGAACTGCAGTTTGTGACATGAAGGTTGATGTTTGGTGTTCAGAGTGTTGATCAGATCAATATTCAGTCTGTGTTCTGATGAATCATCACTGACTCTCATGTTAACTCTGGTGAAAATTAAAAATGAAACCTCCTCTCCTCTCATCCTCCTCCTCTCCTCTCCTCTCCTCTCCTCTCCGTTTCCGGTTTGTGTGAGCGAGCGTGAGTGGTGGTGGTTGTGTGAGTGGCGCGGAGTTTTGAACTGGTTTCTGTTTCTGGTTTTTCCAACTGTTCTTCGTGCACGATCAGGTAAGACTTCTTTGGTACTTTCTTGACGAGTGTCGGTAAGGGGTCAGGTTCTCTGTCGGGTGTTTTTCGGGAGGGATGGCGTCCACCGAGACGCCACCTCCATCCACCAGCAGGGAGTGAGGATAGTCCCGCTGGATGGCAGCGTCAGCGTGGAGGAGGTTTTGTTGGCTGTCGGTGAGCAGGTAGGGCATGATAAACTCTGTTACGCATCACGAATGAACAAAGCAGTGGTTGTTTTCCTGAAAGATGGATCGCATGTTCATCAGCTGATAGAGAGCAGTGTGTTTATCAGGGAGTTATTTGTACAGGTGTCCCCGCTGTCTGTTCCCTCTACACGGATCACCGTGTCCGGTGTGCCGCTGTTTATACCTAACGAGCTGTTAGAGAATGAGCTCCGGAGGTTTGGTAAATTTGCTAGCGTCTTTAAAACAATCAGTTTGGGGTGTGAGGATCCCAAACTGAAGCACGTGCAGTCTTTGAGGCGCCAGGTGTTCATGTTCCTGGACTCACCTGCACAAACGCTGGAAGTGTCTTTCAGAGTGAAGCACGGTGATGGCTCGTACATGGTGTATGCCAGCTCCGGGCACATGAGATGTTTTGAGTGTGGGGACGTGGGACATAAACGGTTTGCGTGTCCGCACAAACAGCAGGTGGATGGGGCCGGCGCTGGACCTGGGGTGGCGGATGCCGCCGCCCCCAGTGCCGCGGTGGCGGGCGCCGCTGCCGCTGGTACTGTGGTGGCGGGCGTTGCATCCTGTGGGGCGGGCGGCGTCTTGGAGATGGATTGCGGTGTTGTGGTCGCGGAAACTAGCGGTATTAGCTCACATTGTGAGAATGAAAGGGAAGAACAGAAGCAGCTGGTCACTGCAGAGAATCTGAGCAGAGCTAAGTCTGCAGTCATTGCAGTGCAGTCACAGTAAGCAGGGAATGTGGAGGAAACAGCTTCCACTAGTGCGGTGTGCAGTGGACAGGTTGTGGTGAACAGCCAGGCATCATGTGAGGAGGACTTGTCAGAGGCAGAGTCGGATACAGTCTCTGTTGGTGACTTTTCTACCAGGAGCACTGAGCTTTATTCTTTAGAGGAGATCAATCAATTTCTGGATGAAACTTATAAGGTCTGTAAAAGTGAGTGACTACTTTAATGACACTGAGAAGTTTGTAAGATCTGTCAGCGTACTGAAAAGACTGGTTGGTTTTGACCTCCTTGATGAAAAGAAACGGTTCCGTCTCAAAAAGCACATCACAACTTTGAGAAAGGCAGCACAGAGTAGACCTGTTAGAAGAACCAGGAAGTAACAAGATCATGCATCACAAGGTGGCTTTCCTTTCTTACTGCTCTCTGCTTGTTCCAGCTTGTCTGCTTCTCTTTTCTGTCCTCTCTATGCCGAGCCTAAAAGTAGGGTCTCTAAACGTCAATGGGGGGAGAGACAGGCACAAGAGGGCTCTAATCTCTGAGGTCTCTGCTCAAAAAAGGGTTGATGTGTTGTTTTTACAAGAAACACACACTACTGCAGCAGATGAGGTAGATTGGGGCTTATGGTGGGAAGGTTCAATCTTCTTTAGCCACGGCACTAATTTCAGCGCAGGAGTAGCTGTCCTGATCAAGGAAACTGTGAATGCAACAATCTTATCTTCTGCTGAGATTGTGAAGGGTCGGTTACTGATTGTCAGGGCAGAAATGGAGAGTTGCGTATTCTGCTTTGTGAGCTTATACGCCCCAAATCAGGGAAGAGAGAGAGTGGGATTTTTTAACCTGTTAAAAAACGAACTAAAGAATCATCTTCAAGATCAGCTCATAATTGGTGGTGATTTTAACTGTACTTTAGATTTTACTATAGACAGGACAAGCGAGGAACCCCACCCACAGTCAAGTCAGAGCCTTTGCAGCACCATTACATATTTGGACTTACTGGACACATGGAGAGTCAAACATCCACAGTCCAGACAGTACACATGGGTTAGGATGAACAACAACAGAGTCAGTGCAGCTAGACTGGATAGGATTTACATTTCCAAAGTTCTCAGTTCCAGACTAGTGCAGAGCGACATCAGCCCAGTTGGTTTCACTGACCACCATTTGGTCAGTGCAGAGTTGATTGTTACACCAGGCGAGAGGATCAGGTCTTACTGGTCGTTCAACAACAAACTCCTGCAGGACAGCAGGTTTTGCCAAAGTTTTGAACATTTCTGGCAGCAATGGAAAATCAAGAAACCTGAGTTTAGCTCTTTGAAGATGTGGTGGGAGGTCGGAAAAGCACAAATTCGTGTTTTTTGCCAACAGTACACATCCCATTCCACTGCTAGGATTAAGGCAGCTGTCAGAGATCTTGAAGATAGTATTAAGACCATTGAGGAGAGTGTACATAGCAATACTGATCCCGCTGTTGGTAATCTCCTTCAAGAGAAGAGGTTGGCCTTGAGCTCCTTCCTGCAGGAGAAGTCTGGAGAGGTCTGTGGCACAGAAGAGGCAAATGGTTTGCCTTGAACTTCCGGGGGGCAGAGTTACCACCAGCCCTGGGGAGATGAGGAGCCACGCTATGGACTTCTACACTGACCTGTTTGGGGCAGAGCAGTGTAGTATGGATTGTCGTGTGGAGCTTCTGGAAGGGCTTCCGCAGCTCAGTCCAGAAGAGAGGGCTGCTTTGGACTGTCAGTTGACTTTGGAGGAACTGACGGCAGCGGTGAATCAGATGACGTTGGGACGGGCACCAGGGATTGACGGTCTCTCCACTGACTTTTACAAACAATTCTGGAATATTCTTGGACCTGACCTTCATCTTGTGTTGCAGGAGTGCTACAGGACAGGATCCCTTCTTGTTTCTTGTCGGAGAGCAGTGCTTTCCTTGCTGCCCAAGAAAGGAAACCTGGACTTACTTAAGAACTGGAGGCCAGGTGCCCTCCTCTGTACAGACTATAAGATTATTTCAAGAGCCTTATCTAACAGACTTAAGGACATCCTTGAAGTAATTGTACATTATGACCAAACTTACTGTGTTCCGGACAGGACTATTATGGATAACATTTTTCTCGTTCGGGATGTACTTGAAATGTCAAAATGTTGTAACATTGACTTTGGTATTGTTTCTTTGGACCAGGAGAAAGCTTTTGATAGGGTGGATCACTCTTATTTGTTCTCTGCACTCCGGGCTTTTGGTATTGGTGATGGGTTTGTGGACTGGGTTAGTTTATTGTACAAGGGTGCACAATGTATGGTGAAGATGGGGGCTGGGCTGAGTCGGCCAATCTCTGTACAGCGAGGGATCAGGCAGGGATGCCCAATTTCTGGGCAGCTATACAGCCTCGCCATTGAGCCTCTGCTGTGCAAGCTGAGAAGTCGTCTCAGTGATCTCTCACTGCCTGCATCCCCCAAGCTGGACCGTCCACCTACTGTTTCTGCTTATGCAGATGATGTTAATGTTTTTGTTTCGAGTCAGGGGGATGTGAAACATCTGCAGGAGACCCTGTCACTGTATGAAAGGGCCTCCTCTGCCCGGGTAAATTGGACTAAAAGTGAGGCATTGCTAGTAGGGCAGTGGAGGGGGAAAACGATACCTAGTCTGCCTGGAGGTCTTCAGTGGGGAAAGGAAGGGTTGAGAGTTTTGGGAGTGTTTTTGGGGACTGAGTGCTTTCAAGCTAAGAACTGGGAGGGAGTGAAGGAGAAAGTGTGCGCCCGGTTGTCTAAATGGAAATGGTTGCTACCGCAGCTGTCATTTAGGGGAAGAGTTCTGGTTGCCAATAATCTGGTCGCCTTGACTCTTTGGCATAGACTCACTGCTCTAACACCACCAAGAGACCTAGTGGAAGACATTCAGAGAGCCATACTGGATTTTTTCTGGTCTGGGAAGCACTGGGTCCAGGCAGCTGTTCTTCACCTGCCTGTGGCTGAAGGGGGGCAAGGTCTCATCAGCATCCAGTCCAAAATCGCCTTATTCAGACTTCGGACTGCACAGAAACTGCTGTACAACTGTGGCCCTGGATGGTGTGACACAGCCTGGCTGCTGCTAAGGAAAGCCGGGAGGCTGGGTTATGATAAACATCTTTTTCTCCTGCGCCTCGGAGAAGTGGATCTCACTGGGTTGACGTCATTCTACAGCTCTGTGTTGCAGGCATGGCAGATTTTCCGGGCTGCTCGTGAGGAAAGCGAGACTGCAGGCATGTGGCTGTTTGAGGAGCCATTGTTTTTTAACAACTTTATAAGGGCCCAAACACTGCTGTCTGCCAGTTTGAGAGTCAACCTTAGAGAGGCTGGCTGCACCAAACTAGGCCACCTGATGAGGATGACGGCAGGATCCGTGGACACTCTAAGGGAGAGGAGTAACATCACCTCTAAAAGACTGATCAGCAGAGTGGTGGAGGAAGTCTGCGCTGCCCTGCCTCCATCCCACAGAATGTTTGTTAAGAACCCGGCTTTATGTGACCAGTGGAGTGAAGAGGGTGAGTACAGCTTTCCCTCTTTATCTATTACTCCAGCTGTGGGTGAGTGGCAGGAGGGAGGTGGTCAGCTGTTGTCTTTCTCAACTCCTCACTTGGGCAAGTTTCAGGATGCAGGGAAGAAGGAGGTATACCAAAGCTGTGTGAAGGTTCTGAACCTGCGCTCCTTGGCTGGGATAAATGAGTCAAGGTGGTCTGGGTTTTTTGGTCCAGATATTTCCCCGAAAGGCAGCTGGCGGTCCCTGTACAAGCTGCCTGTTGAAAAACGGACAGCAGACCTCCAGTGGAGGATTGTACATGGGGCAATAGCTACGAACAGATACAGGGCGCACATGGATCCGGAGCTGGGGGAGGAGTGTGTGTTTTGCTCTCAGACTGAGACCCTGGAACATTTATTTGTTTGCTGTCCTCGGTTGGTGGCTCTTTTGAGCTTTTAAAAAAGTGGTTTCAGGGTCTAGGGGAAAGTTTCTCTTTTGGTTTGTTTATCTTTGGTCCAAAATACTGTGCTAAAAGAAAAGCTGTGCATACACTGATGAACTTTTCATCTGCTACTGCAAAGCTGGCCATTTGGCTGACACGTAGGAACCGGACTCAGGGCGACGGCAGTGTGCAGCTGGTGCCGGTTCTGGAGGGGCTGCTGAAGGCCCGTCTGAGGGTGGAACATGCATATTATCAGATTATGGACAAAATTCAGGCTTTCAGTCGCATATGGGCTGTTGGGGGTGTGTTGTGCTCTGTGGGGGAAGATGGGGAGCTCATTGTTAACTTTGGTGGGTTTTGGTGGTTTTGACCTGAACTGATGATGTGAACTGACCTGGTTTCTCCTTGGGACTGTTTAATAAAGGGATTTTGAAAACCAAAACCTCTCCTCTCCTCTCCTCTCCTCTCCTGTCCTCTCCTCTCATCCTCCTCCTCTCCTCTTGCTCTCCTCTCCTCCTCTCCTCTCCTCTCCTCTTCCTCTCCTCTCCTCCTCGTCTCCTCCTCTCCTCTCCTCTCCTCTCTCCTCTCCCCTCTCCCCTTCTCCTTCTCCTTCTCCTCCTCTCCTCTCCTCTCCCTCTCCTCTCCTCTCCTCTCTCTCTTATCCTCCTCTCCTCACCTCTCCCTCTCCTCTCCTCTCCTCTCCTCCTCCTCTCCTCCTCTCCTCTTATCCTCCTCCTCCTCTCCTCTTATCGTCCTCCTCCTCTCCTCTCCTCTCCTCTCCTCTCCTCCTCCTCTCCTCTTATCCTCCTCCTCCTCTCCTCTTATCGTCCTCCTCTCTCCTCCCTCTCCTCTCCTCTCCTCTCCTCCTCCTAGAGTCACCTTCAGCTCTCTCTCTGTTGTCTTCTTTGTTTCTGTCTCTTATCAGCTCCAAGCAGCCTCCACCAGGCTCGGCCCAGCAGTACAGCAGCCTATAGAGGTGGTTTTCTTGCCGGGTTTGGGCTGAGTCAGTTCAGTTAGGATGGTTCTGATTGATGAGCAGAGGTTCGTTAGTCCATTAATGAAGTCGCTGTTTGTCGTTCATGATTTTATATTTCTGGATTTTTCATGTGAGTGAGGAAAACGAGAGCAGCTGCAACAAATGAGAAGAAGAGCGAGTGATGAGGAGAGTCCTCGAAACATGACGCTAATGAGAGAGCGAACGTTACGGAGACGGAAAGAAGAACAGCTGTGTGTGTGTGTGTGTGTGTGGTGTGTGTGTGTGTGTGTGTGTGTGTGTGTGTGTGTGTGTGTGTGTCAGCAGGGTGAATGAAGCCATGCTGTAAATCTGTTTCAGTCAGTCCACGTCGTGTTCGCTGAAAAGGTCACGGAGAGAAACAGGAAGTCAGCGATGAGTCCACTCAAAACCGGAGACGTAGTCTCCGTGACGTCCCCGCAGACTGTCTAAAACCTGCACGTAGTCTCCGTGACGTCCTCGCAGACTGTCTAAAACCTGGACGTAGTATCCGTGACGTCCTCGCAGACTGTCTAAAACCTGCACGTAGTCTCCGTGACGTCCTCGCAGACTGTCTAAAACCTGGACGTAGTCTCCGTGAAGTCCTCGCAGACTGTCTAAAACCTGGACGTAGTTTCCGTGACGTCCCCGCAGACTGTCTAAAACCTGGACGTAGTTTCCGTGACGTCCCCGCAGACTGTCTAAAACCTGGGCGTAGTCTCTGTGACGTCCCGCAGACTGTCTAAAACCTGGACGTAGTTTCCGTGACGTCCCCGCAGACTGTCTAAAACCTGGACGTAGTCTCTGTGACGTCCCCGCAGACTGTCTAAAACCTGGACGTAGTCTCTGTGACGTCCCCGCAGACTGTCTAAAATGTGGACGTAGCCTCTGTTCGACAGGTTCTGTTGGGTTCTGCTGACGGGCTGAAGGTTTCGGCTGTGTGAGGTGGATGTGTGTGATCCTTTCAGAATAAAAGCATTAGTCATGGCTGAAGTGAAGCTAATGAGGCGAAAGTGAACCTGTGATGAATGGAGTGTGAAACACAGCGAGAGGCTGAGTGTAGAAACTGAAGCACTCAGCTGTTTCCTTCATTCTGAAGCTGCGATCACTTCAACAATGTTTATTTCATCTAATGATCAAACCTCTTCCATCGCTCAGCACGCCATCTTTATGCCTGATTTTCACAATAAATACCATCAATCTGCCTGTGACCTGTACGCTGTCTGCTCAGACACCACACCACCTGATCATACCCAACAGTTACCCAGCATTACTTCAATGTTAGACCAATATTATTTTAATGTTAGACCAGTGTTATTTCAATGTTAGACCAATGTTATTATAATGTTAGACCAGTGTTATTTCAATGTTAGACCAATGTTATTATAATGTTAGACCAGTGTTATTTCAATGTTAGACCAATGTTATTTCAATGTTAGACCAACGTTATTTTAATGTTAGACCAGTGTTATTTCAAAGTTAGACCAACGTTATTTCAATGTTAGACCAACGTTATTTTAATGTTATACCATGGTTATTTCAATGTTAGACCAACGTTATTTTAATGTTAGACCAGTGTTATTTCAATGTTAGACCAACGTTATTTCAATGTTAGACCAACGTTATTTTAATGTTATACCACGGTTATTTCAATGTTAGACCAACGTTATTTTAATGTTAGACCAGTGTTATTTCAATGTTAGACCAACGTTATTTTAATGTTAGACCAACGTTATTTTAATGTTAGACCAGTGTTATTTCAATGTTAGACCAACGTTATTTCAATGTTAGACAAACGTTATTTTAATGTTATACCACGGTTATTTCAATGTTATACCATGGTTATTTCAATGTTAGACCAACGTTATTTTAATGTTAGACCAGTGTTATTTCAATGTTAGACCAACGTTATTTCAATGTTAGACCAACGTTATTTTAATGTTATACCACGGTTATTTCAATGTTAGACCAACGTTATTTTAATGTTAGACCAGTGTTATTTCAATGTTAGACCAACGTTATTTTAATGTTAGACCAACGTTATTTTAATGTTAGACCAGTGTTATTTCAATGTTAGACCAACGTTATTTCAATGTTAGACAAACGTTATTTTAATGTTATACCACGGTTATTTCAATGTTAGACCAACGTTATTTTAATGTTAGACCAGTGTTATTTCAATGTTAGACCAACGTTATTTTAATGTTAGACCAGTGTTATTTCAATGTTAGACCAGGGTTATTTTAATATTAGTGTTATTTCACTTAGACCAAAGTTATTTTAATGTTAGACCAACGTTACTTTAATGTTAGACCAATGTTATTTTAGTGCGTTATTTTATTGTTAGACCAATGTTACTTTATTGTTAGACCAACGTTATTTTAATGTTAGACCAATGTTATTTTAGTGCGTTATTCTATTGTTAGACCAATGTTACTTTATTGTTAGACCAACGTTATTTTAACGACGACCATGACGACCACACATTTTATGTGGGATTTTATGTGATAGCGTTCACTCTCCCCTCGGGGATTATGGGTAATAGGATCCACCTCAATCCCCTCATCCCCCTCCCCTTGACCCCCAACCCCCATTGTTGCCGCGGCAATATCTCAGCCTTTATATGTGTGTGTGTGTGTGTGTGTGTGTGTGTGTGTGTGTGTGTGTGTGTGTGCTCGATAACAGGAAGTTTTGCCATACAGCCACAGTCGACCACACACACACAGATGAAAGACGACAAAGAACAGGAGAGGTTATTGTTCATTGGCTGCAGAAAAACACCTGAAAAGACACACACACACACTTTCCTGCATCCACCTATCATTCTCTCTCTGAGTGGATTGCTGTCTCTCATCTTGAAATACAGCACTTAGATTGGCCACTACAAAGACTGTGTGTGTGTGTGTGTGTGTGTTCGCGTGCGCATGTCTGTCTGAGCGCACTCAGTTTGCAGCTTCCTTTAATCTCTCTCTGTCTCTGTGTTCAGTTGAAGCTTCTCGACGTAGTCTCTGTGACGTCCCCACAGACTGTCTAAAACCTGGACGTAGTCTCCGTGACGTCCCCGCAGACTGTCTAAAACCTGGACGTAGTCTCTGTGACGTCCCGCAGACTGTCTAAAACCTGGGCGTAGTCTCTGTGCGTCCCGCAGACTGTGTAAAACCTGGACGTAGTCTCTGTGACGTCCCCGCAGACTGTCTAAAACCTGGACGTAGTCTCTGTGACGTCCCCGCAGACTGTCTAAAACCTGGACGTAGTCTCTGTGACGTCCCCGCAGACTGTGTAAAACCTGGACGTAGTCTCTGTGACGTCCACGCAGACTGTCTAAAACCTGGACGTAGTCTCCGTGACGTCCCCACAGACTGTCTAAAACCTGGACGTAGTCTCTGTGACGTCCCCACAGACTGTCTAAAACCTGGACGTAGTCTCCGTGACCCGTCCCTGCAGACTGATAGACAGACAGATTCTGAGCTGCAGGTCTGTGGAGGGTTACCTCAGCTGGACGGTCTGTACCCGAACCCGGCTCTGCAGTCTGGTACCATTGGCCCGTGTGTCGTGTATCACGTGTAGCTGAGTTAACTGATGGAGACTCGTGTTGACAAAACAGTGATGTGAGGAGGCAGCACTTCAGTCTTCATGTGAGTTACCTGTTCAGCTCAGACCACCTGCTGATTGGCTGACCCGACCACAGAGCGGCTGGCAGGATCTTTATCAGGTCTTCACCGAGCTTCAGACTGTTGTCAGTTTAAATATTTAGGGAGCGCATTTTAACTTCAGCGGTGACACAGGTCACATGTTTAATGACCTCACACCAGATAAAATGCAGGTGAGATTCAGGTGAGGTGAAATCTCTGAAGACCCTTAATAATAAAAGCATGGATGATATAAGCCCCATGTGATCACCTGTACAGACCTGTTATTTCCTGTTTCCTGTCAGATCCAATGCATGGCCCACGGCGCCTCGAGGTCGTTGACATTCAGTCCAAACAGGTGACAGTACGATGGGAACCATTCGGATACAACGTGACCCGCTGCCACAGCTACAACCTGACCGTACAGTACCGATACAGACCTGCAGGGGCCCTCAGCAGGTAAGCACATGGAGGGGTCGACAGGTAAACAAGGGGAGGGGTCGACAAGTAAACAAGGGGAAGGGTCGACAGGTAAACAAGGGCAGGAGTCGACAGGTAGACTTAGGGATGGACAGACAGGTAAATGTGCCTCCTCCTGTGTCTCCTGCAGGGAGCCAGTGAAGGAGGAGGAGGTGTACGATGCTCAGTTGCCTCAGCACACTGTGCGTAACCTTCCACCATTCACCAACGTCAGCCTGAGACTTGTCCTGAGTAACCCAGAGGGACGCAAGGAGAGCGAGGAGCTGCTGGTGCTGACGGATGAGGACGGTACGAGTCATGGATGCGCTCAGAGCGGACTTCAGCTGTTACGTTGTTGATGTTTTTAATATTTTAATATTTGTGTGTCAGTTCCCGGAGCTGTTCCGGTAGATTCAATCCTGGGCAGCAGTTACGAGCAGCAGATCAGTCTGAGCTGGAGAGAACCGCTGCAGACGTACGGCCTCATCCGACAGTATGAGGTAAAGACTGAAGACTCAACGTGTCAATGACGACTATGAAATCAAGCTGAAGTTCGTTCATGTTGGTTTGTAAACAGCGAACACTACAACTTTAGTTTAGTTAGTTAGTAAAGACTCAGTTACCCACAATCCCCTGTGAGGCATTAATGTCCTTCTCTCCTTTACAGATCTCATACAAAGCTCTGAGCTCCTTCGACACAGAGTTCGACCTGTCCAATCAGAGTGGCAAGGTGTTCAAACTAGCCAATGAGACGAGCCACGTTTTCACCGGCCTCTACCCAGGCTCCACCTACTCCTTCACAATAAGAGCCTCCACCGTCAAAGGCTTTGGACCTCCAGTCATCACCCAGTTCACCACCAAGATTTCAGGTTGTCCTTCAAAATGAGAGATGTCTACACTCTAAATCAACATTAACGCTGTCGTCACATTCGCACTTGTTCACTTTGTTGAGATCACAACACGCTTTGTCCTAGAGGACAGAGATCACAACACGCTTTGTCCTAGAGGACAGAGATCACAACACGCTTTGTCCTAGAGGACAGAGATCACAACACGCTTTGTCCTAGAGGACAGAGCTCACAACACGCTTTGTCCTAGGATCACAATACGCTTTGTTCTAGAGGACAGAGATCACAACATGCTTGTGTTTTTTGGTTCTGTCTTCGTGAATATGTTATATATATATATATATATATATATATATATATATATATATATATATATATATCTAACACATCGTCGTCATCTTCAGCTCCTCTGATGCCGGCGTACGATCAGGAGTCTCCTCTGAATCAGACAGACTCCACCGTGACTGTTCTGCTGAAACCAGCTCAGAGCCGAGGAGCTCCAGTCAGGTAACACACAAATAAAACACACACACACACACGTGTTGAAATATTCAGCAGCATCAATCTTCCGCTTCATAAATTTTTCATGACTCAAACGTTAAACATTAAAACATGACATGTTGCACTTTGAAGAAGAAACTGGAACTAAAAGAAACTGAAGATTAAATTTTTCTGTCAAATTTTCAGCTGAAATCCTGTAAATCGTGGCTCATTAATGTCGTGTACATCAAATAGAATGTGTTAATATTAAATATTGAACTTGTGAAATTAAAAATAAAGTTCTATGGAATTGGATGAAATATGAAGTCAGCAATTATAATAAGTAAAATGATCTTGCTTTTTTTAACAAAAGAATGAAGAATAATCTTTGTATTAATTACTAAATTAATCATTTAAATGTTGATAACTGTTCATAAACTTTTGATCCAACACACACTCCGTAAATCTCCGTTGCCGAGGCCCAGACGGAGGCGGCATCCGCAGTAACAGTCGTCATGTCAACAGCTGTCTGCTCCCCGTAGTCGGGCTGTAACAAGGGATTTGATTAATTAACGATCAGCAGGCGGGGCTAATCAGAGCCTGCTGCTAACACCGAGGATTAACAGGGGATTAACGGCTAATGTGTCAATCACACACAGACAAGAGCACTTCCTGTCCTTTCAGTCAGAGCTGACAGGAAACACAAAGGTGCTTCATCTCCATTCATTAACTGACAGTTTATCTCTTTGAAACAATGAAAGCATCTACACTGATGGTGTGTTCACACAAACGCAGAGCAAATGTTCACCTCGCGTTACTCGCCAGGAAACACTGTGAATGACATGAAGCTGAAATAAACAGAGCTTTACCTTTTTACTGTGATTTAAATAAACGTATCAAAGGAGGCTGAAAAAACTCTGAACTCAGACGTGGTCGTGGTGGGTCATGGTGAGTCGTAGTGGATCTTGGTGGGTCGTGGTGCATCTTGGTGGATCGTGGTGGATCTTGGTGAGTCGTGGTGGATCTTGGTGGGTCGTGGTGCATCTTGGTGGATCGTGGTGGATCGTGGTGGATCTTGGTGAGTCGTAGTGGATCTTGGTGGGTCGTGGTGCATCTTGGTCGATCTTGGTGGATCGTGGTGGATCTTGGTGAGTCGTGGTGGATTTTGGTGGGTCGTGTGTGCGTGTGTGTGTGATATGCAGTGTGTTAATTGACATGACCATTGATGTGAAATCCATCAGATTGAACAGATGCTGCTCAGAGATATAATTTCATGTTTGTGTCTTTATATTTAACCCCCCCACACACACACACACACACACACTCCTGGATAAGAGCCTCAGATCAAGTCAGTCAGGTCAAAGAACTCTTAACACGAGCATCATGGTGGGTCATAGTGGGTCATGGTGGGTCCTGGTAGGTCATGGTGGGTCCTGGTAGGTCTCGTGGTGGATCGTGGTGAGTCGTGGTGGATCTTTGTGGGTCGTGGTGGGTCATGGTGGATCTTGGTGGGTCGTGGTGAATCTTGGTGCGTCTTGGTGGGTCATGGTGGGTCTTGGTGGATCGTGGTGGATCTTGGTGGGTTGTGGTGGATCGTGGATGGTCTTGGTGGGTCGTGGTGGATCATGGTGGATCATGGTGAATCTTGGTGGGTCATGGTGGATCTTTGTGGGTCGTGGTGGGTCGAGGTGGGTCTTGGCGGGTCGTGGTGGGTCGTGGATGGTCTTGGTGGATCGTGGTGGGTTGTGGTGGGTCTTGGTGGGTCGTGGATGGTCTTGGTGGGTCTTGGTGAATCGTGGTTGGTCTTGGTGGATCGTGGTGGGTCGTGGTGGATCGTGGTGGGTCTTGGTGGATCTTTGTGGTTCGTTATGGGTCTTGGTGGATCGTGGTGGGTCGTGGTTGGTCGTGGTGTGTCTTGGTGGGTCGTGGTGGATCTTGGTAGATCTTGTGGTGGATCATGGTGGGTCGTGGTGGATCTTGGTGGGTCGTGGTAGATCTTGGTGGATATTGGTGGATCTTGTTGAGTCGTGGTGGATCTTGGTGGGTCGTGGTGGATCTTGTTGAGTCGTGGTGGATCTTGGTGGATCTTGGTGGGTCTTGGTGGATCGTGGTGGGTCGTGGTGAATTGTGGTGGGTCGTGGTGGGTCGTGGTGGATCGTGGTGGATCTTGGTGGATCGTGGTGGGTCATGGTGGGTCTTGGTGGGTCTTGGTGGATCGTGGTGGATCTTGGTGGGTTGTGGTGGATCATGGATGGTCGTGGTGGATCATGGTGGATCATGGTGAATCTTGGTGGGTCATGGTGGATCTTTGTGGGTCGTGGTGGGTCGAGGTGGGTCTTGGCGGGTCGTGGTGGGTCGTGGATGGTCTTGGTGGATCGTGGTGGGTTGTGGTGGGTCTTGGTGGGTCGTGGATGGTCTTGGTGGGTCTTGGTGAATCGTGGTTGGTCTTGGTGGATCGTGGTGGGTCGTGGTGGATCGTGGTGGGTCTTGGTGGATCTTTGTGGTTCGTTATGGGTCTTGGTGGATCGTGGTGGGTCGTGGTTGGTCGTGGTGTGTCTTGGTGGGTCGTGGTGGATCTTGGTAGATCTTGTGGTGGATCATGGTGGGTCGTGGTGGATCTTGGTGGGTCGTGGTAGATCTTGGTGGATATTGGTGGATCTTGTTGAGTCGTGGTGGATCTTGGTGGGTCGTGGTGGATCTTGTTGAGTCGTGGTGGATCTTGGTGGATCTTGGTGGGTCTTGGTGGATCGTGGTGGGTCGTGGTGAATTGTGGTGGGTCGTGGTCGTGGTGGATCGTGGTGGATCTTGGTGGATCGTGGTGGATCGTGGTGAATCGTGGTGGATCATGGTGGGTCGTGGTGAGCCGAGTGGATCTTGGTGGGTCGTGGTGGATCTTGGTAGATCTTGTGGTGGATCATGGTGGGTCGTGGTGGATCTTGGTGGGTCGTGGTAGATCTTGGTGGATATTGGTGGATCTTGTTGAGTCGCGGTGGATCTTGGTGGGTCGTGGTGGATCTTGTTGAGTCGTGGTGGATCGTGGTGGATCTTGGTGGGTCTTGGTGGATCGTGGTGGGTCGTGGTGAATTGTGGTGGGTCGTGGTGGATCGTGGTGGATCTTGGTGGGTTTTGGTGGGTCGTGGTGGATCTTAGTGGATCTTGGTGGATCTTGGTGAGTCGTGGTGGATCGTGGTGGATCTTGGTGAGTCGTAGTGGATCTTGGTGGGTCGTGGTGCATCTTGGTCGATCTTGGTGGATCGTGGTGGATCTTGGTGAGTCGTGGTGGATCTTGGTGGGTCGTGGTGCATCTTGGTGGATCGTGGTGGATCGTGGTGAATCGTGGTGGATCTTGGTGGATCGTGGTGGATCTTGGTGAGTCGTAGTGGATCTTGGTGGGTCGTGGTGCATCTTGGTCGATCTTGGTGGATCGTGGTGGATCTTGGTGAGTCGTGGTGGATTTTGGTGGGTCGTGTGTGCGTGTGTGTGTGATATGCAGTGTGTTAATTGACATGACCATTGATGTGAAATCCATCAGATTGAACAGATGCTGCTCAGAGATATGATTTCATGTTTGTGTCTTTATATTTAACCCCCCCCCCACACACACACACACACACACACTCCTGGATAAGAGCCTCAGATCGCAGGACAAAAGGTGTTGCCGCGGGCGACCTGCAGCTGTAATCAGATTACTGTCACACACACAGGAAAGTGTTGCGGCGTGAGCATGAAGAAATGTGATTGGAGACGGAGAGAAGAAGAAAAGAGACAAAGAGAGAGAGACGTGAGGGGGAGGAGAGCGAACGACAAGAAAGAAGAAAGATTCAATCTGTGCTGTGTGTGTGTGTGTGTGTGTGTGTGTGTGTGTGTGTGTGTGTGTGTGTGTTACAGTGTGTGTGTGTGTGTTTTCCTGTCCTCCTTTAGTTTCCTGTCCAGCAGGAAATGTGACAATACTGCAGTTTTACCGTCCACACCCTCCGTGTGTGTGTTAGAATGTGTGTGTGTGTGTGTGTGTGTGTGTGTGTGTGTGTGTGTGTGTGTGTGTGTGTGTGTGTGATGTATGACTTCTGTCCTGAATCTGCTTCCTGTAAAAACTATTGTTCCCAGTGTCCCTCTGGACACAAACACTGTTGAAAAACTCACCGTGTTGCGTTCAGGTGCAGCTCAGTGTTGAGCCACACGCAGTCCTTGTGAACTCTGACACCTGCTGGTGGAAAACACAAACTGCCCCTTTGTGATTAGCTGAATTTTCATCAAAATCAGCTCAGTTAGTGAAACTTCTGACACTGTTTTTATACGTTTGGTCACATTTTTATCGAGAAGTCAGCTTTCATGACTGAAGTCGACGGAGTCAGTGTGTGTTCTTCAGTTTCTATCTACTCTGTTAAGTAGAATCTGTAGGTTTACGTAGAGTCAGTAGGTTTACGTAGAGTCTGTGGGTTTATATACAGTCAGTGGGTTTACGTAGAGTCAGTAGGTTTACGTAGAGTCAGTAGGTTTACGTAGAGTCAGTAGGTTTACGTACAGTCAGTAGGTTTATGTAGAGTCAGTAGGTTTACGTCAGTGGGTTTACGTAGAGTCAGTAGGTTTATGTAGAGTCAGTAGGTTTACGTAGAGTCTGTGGGTTTATATACAGTCAGTGGGTTTACGTACAGTCAGTAGGTTTATGTAGAGTCAGTAGGTTTACGTCAGTGGGTTTACGTACAGTCAGTAGGTTTACGTAGAGTCAGTAGGTTTACGTAGAGTCTGTGGGTTTATATACAATCAGTGGGTTTACGTCAGTGGTTTTACGTAGAGTCAGTAGGTTTACGTAGAGTCAGTAGGTTTCTTTGTCTGTTGCGGCTCTAACTTGTCTTGTCACAGCTGATTGGTAAACAGGAAGTCATTTCAAATATAATCAGTGAATAAATTCTGATTTTACATTTCGAACTAGAAGCCTTCGTTTCCATTTGTGTTCTGTCTTCATGTCCTTTCACCACATCCAGGATTTAATACGTGCAGAGTCAGGGCGACATGAATTATCAGTTTAATGTCAGACTGTTGTAAAGTTACAGCCTGTACATACAGAGAGTGTTCATAAAAGTGGAGGGGAGCGTGATGGAGTGGAGGAGAGGCAGCACTGACCTTTCTGTGGAGCTGAATAATGAACCAACAGATGGGGAGAAGAACAGGAGACTGCTTTTATGTTCCAGCCCTCTGTGTGAATAGAAATAAGTCACTAGCTAAAAATCATCAAAAATCTCAAACAGTTCTCTAAAATACTGGATCTATCGTAGTCTCTGTGACGTCCTCAGACTGTCTAAAACCTGGACGTAGTCTCTGTGACGTCCTCAGACTGTCTAAAACCTGGACGTAGTCTCTGTGACGTCCTCAGACTGTCTAAAACCTGGACGTAGTCTCTGTGACGTCCTCAGACTGTCTAAAACCTGGACATAGTCTCTGTGACGTCCCCGCAGACTGTCTAGACTACCAACATGAATGATATCAGGAAACTAAAATGATGTCTGTCTGTCTGCAGTAAGTATCAGGTGGTGGTGGAGGAGGAGCGCCCCCGCAGGCAGAGGAGAGGTACTGCAGAGATCCTGCGTTGTTACCCAGTACCCATTCACTTCCAGAACGCCTCTCTGTTGGACTCTCAGTATTACTTCAGTGCAGAGCTGCCGATGAGCGAGATGAGAGCTCCGATGGCCTTCTGTGTCGGTCAGTCAGTTCATTAAAATCTGTTGATTGGTTAATTAATAAGTCCTGTGTTAACCTGTTAACCTGTGTGTGTGTGTGTGTGTGTGTGTGTGCAGGTGATAACAGGACCTACAGCGGTTACTGGAACGCCCCTCTGCTGCCTCACAAGAGTTACGGCATCTACTATCAGGCAGTCAGCACTGCTAATGGGGTGAGTCCACCAGTCCACAGGTGACTTCAGGACAAGGGTGGACACCAAGACTAAGACCTCGTCAAGATTAGGGAACATCTGTTGCCATGGTTACCACCTGATAGGGTTAATGAATGTTCGGCGGTCATGAACGGAAAGTTAGCTGAATCAGCAGTTAACAGCTCCTGTTAGCAGTTAGCTGATGGACGTACAGACTCAGACTGAAGTTAAGATCGTGAAGATTCTGCAGTGTCTGTTTTATTTTGAAAAACTGCCATGCAGAGACTCCGTGTTCGTCACGCAGGAAACAAAACTCAAAGTCAAGACATCCAATCACGGCGAGCAGCAGAGCTCGATCGCGCGACACCATCACACGTTATAACGAAGGTTTCACATTGATCTGTTCTGTTCGACACATTTCCCTCAGCTGCTGTCACAAAAACCAGACACGCGAAACAGACACACACACACACACACACACACACACACACACACACTTTAATAGCAGTGAAGATAGTTCAAGCAGCCTGACCAGTGACACTAATAGGCTGCAGTAGGAATGTGTGTGTGTGTAAGACGTGTGCAAAAAAAAAACCCAAAAAGCCACCACACACACATGCACACGCACACACACACACTAATCGTATTGTGCTGTGTGTTAATTATTGACGCTGGGAGGTTTAATTGGTGTGTGTGTTGAATAATGCAGCGATAGTAGTGCTTTTTACTGTCGCCACACCGCAGAGACACACACTGCTGTGTGTGTTTTAGTGTGTGTGTGTGTGTGTGTGTGTGTGTGCATGAATATTCATGAGCTCTTGTGGTTAATTTGTCGTCTGTTTGTTAAAACCAGAAAGACACAAGATGTTCTCTCTCGCCTTTCACCAAAACCTGTGTGTGTGTTAGTGTGTGTGTCTGTGTGTTGCTTGTTAAATGCCAGCACAGGCACTGATCCACAGCCATTTTCCTTCTGTCCGCTCTGTTTACGACGTGTGTGTGTGTGTGTGTGTGTGTAGAAAGTTGACAGTTAATATGTCGGCATTTATGTTGACAGGAAACTAATTAGCTTCTCTCTCTAACAGGAGACAAAGATCGACTGTGTGCGGGTGGCCACTAAAGGTAAGAAACTGTCGTGTTTTATTTTGAAAGGTGTGTTTAAATTTTAAAAGTGAGTTTTATTCTGAAAGGTATTCTGGACGATTTTGAAAGGTATTACATTTTATTTTGAAAGGTCGAGTACCTTTTCCTTTTTGAGGTTAGCATCATTAGCTGGTTAGTACTCTTCTTTGTAGTACTCTGTGTACTTCCTGTGTAGTGTTGTCTCAGTTCAAGTACGGCCTTACAGGAGATGACATGACATCATGTGACCTCCATCATATGTCCATATGTTAGCCTGTGTTGAACTCTGCTGACTGCTGGACTAGACCTACGACTAAATTAGCCGCTAGCTCGTCAGGCAGCAGCTCTGTGTAATGAGACACAGATGGCAGTTAGCTGTTGGAGCGCTAGGCTAATGGTTAGCACACATCCAGAAGTATAATGGCTTACAGATGGCTGCTCGTCCCTGACACCTGTCCTTCAGTCTGTCTGTCCTCCTGATGTCCTCTGCAGACAGACGGACACGCTACACAACTAAAACACACACTGGACTTTGTACTACGCTATCGCTAGGCTAACAGAAGGCTAATGACTTGGACTCTATGGGTGTCCAGAGAGCTGTTTAGCACTGCAGCTAAACAAGCTAAAAACACTGTTATCTCCCCTGATGAACATCCAGGATTATCACACACACACACACACACACACACACACTCAGTAATTGACTGTTCTGGCTTTAATCAGCTTTTATTGGAGCACAGTTCTGGTGGCTAACGACACCAGATGCTGATTGGCTCTGCCAGTCCCCTGGCACCTGTCAGTCATGCTGCAGTAGCCAACCAGATCTCCCAGGGGGTCACCCCATGGTGCCTTGCAGCGCTAACAGTGAGCGGAGCTGATGTGAATGTAAAGAAGAGCTGAACGTCTGCTGAATGTTAACTGGACAGTTTAGCACAAAGAAAACAAAGATTCACACACATGCGCACACACACACAAACAATGCCTTTCACCTCACACACACAGTTAATGGAAGTTTCAGTGTTAGTGAACAAAACGGTGATATTTGTTACCTGTAAATTACATGTGTAACACACGTCTCAATGTATGTTTCACTAATATACAACACAAACATATTACAGCATGTTTACAACATGAGTTCTTATGTATGTACTGTGTTCTTTATATGTTCTCATTCAATTATATAAATTATCCATTTTATATATTAAATGTAAAAACCAACATTAGAAACCCATGTATGCCTATATTAATAACCCAATATTTAATATATACTCTTAATATATAACCCAATATTTAATATATAATCTAACTATATATATATATATATATATATATATATATATATATATATATATATATATATATATAGTATATAGTAGTTCGTTCTGTCATGACCGAACTATGGACCAGAACCCAAATGCACAACACTCAGACGAAAGTTTCAAAATAAAGTTTTTATTAACAAAACAAAAATCACCCTGTGTTAACCTGTTAACCCAAAAACTCTTCACTAATTTAAGAAACTAAAACTCACTCAACTAAAGCTAGAACTAAGAAAGAACACATAAACAGAAAATCACTCTTACGAGGCTATGCTAGGACTAAGAAAACAAACAGAAAATCACTCTTGAACAAACAAAGTAACAAAACCTCAAGACCTGACAATGGCACGGATAAAGCGCTGGTTTTCTGACACATGGGACAAGAGGAACTGGCACAGGACAAAGGGAGACACGGACTATATATACACACAAGGTAAGGGCACAGGTGGAAACAATCAGGGCGAAGACAGGTAATCCCAAGGGCGGGAAAACAGACAAAAGGGAGAAAGTAAAACTGGTGACAAAGGAAGTGGAACTAAAAATAAAACAGGAAATCACAAGACGACATAGACACGCGACAAAACTGGATGAATTAACTTAACAAAGTTTCTTGGAGATATATATATATATATATATATATATATATATATATATATATATATATTACACATATATATATATATATGTAAACATGTATAACCCAATATTTAATATATGTCCATATATGTATGTATGTAAGTGTATTGAACGAAAGGTAGCCGTTAGCATTGAAGCTAACTGTTGGCTTGAAGCCTCCTCACTCCCTCTGAACTGCTGCTGCATTCTGCTTCTTTGATTACTAATTTATTGATTGATTGGTTGATTGATTGATTGATTGATTGGCTGATTAACAACATTCTCTTTCAGGTCTGTTTCTGTTGAACTGTTGAACAGCGCTCTGCTCGCCTGTCGAGGTCATTTAACAGAAGTCATGAGGATTCATTCGTGTTATAAAGATTATAGAAACTTTATAGTGACATCACATCCTGCTCATTAATGATAAACGTGCAGGTTGATTAAAGGCTGATAATTACCTCGTCAGGAGAGCATGCTGCATGTTACTAATATTTCTGCTTCAGTACAAACACTTCTACAGCCTCTCTCTCTCTCTGTTTATCTGTCTGTCTATCTGTCTGTCTGTCTCTCTCTCTGCATGCCTTCCTGGATGAATAGCTGCTATAATCATCACCCAGCTCACCACGCCGTACATTCGCATCGCGCCGGCGGCTGGTGACAAGCAGCTAACAGGTCAGACAAATACACACAAATACACACAAATACTTAATAGCAACGTACAAGATAGAAGAAGGGAACACAATAAATACGTGAGATGCAGCTGCTGATTTTTAAGATGGACTGACAGATTTAAAACATTTGACCTAAGAGATTCAAGAGGTACGACAGCACTGTGTGTGTGTGTTGTGTATCAATCTGTTGTAGGTCTAAAATGACACACACACACATTACATTTAAATATTTACCAGCCTGAAGGTTGAAACTTTACTGTTTACGTACACACACAAACATGATGTGTGTGTGTGTGTGTGTGGTGGGGGGGGGTTGTGTCACCAGCAGGCCTCAAACAGCTGTTCACTTGTATACACACATTAACACACACACCTCCCACTCAGCGTGACTGGCTGAAGCCCTGAAGCAGAAAACAGCTTCTCTATGGCCCACTGTGACACACACACTGAAACACACACACACACACACACACACACATAAATTCTTCAAAGTGTTTTGAGCCTTTAAACTGAAAACAGCAGCTCTCTGCCTCTGAGGGGTGATGACTGATGTGTGTGTTTCACTCTGTGTGTGTGTGTGTGTTTCACTGTGTGTGCGTCTGTGTGTGTGTGTGTTTCACCGTGTGTGTGTGTGTGTGTTTCACTGTGTGTTTGTGTGTGTGTGTGTGTGTGTGTGTGTGTGTGTGTTTCACTGTGTTTGTGTATGTGTGTGTATGACCTTGAAGAGACAAACAGAGTGAGTGGATGAAGCAGGTTTCAGAGCTGTCTCTGGTCTGTAGACCTTAGAACCGAACACGTCAGTCCACGGTCTGCAACAGAACAAGACTAGAATGGAACTGGTTCAACTGGTTTCATAACTAAACTGTGTCAGCCAGACGGATTCAAACCAGTGTAGAACTTCACTGGACTCAGAACTGGTTAGACTGGACTGATTTCAGGTGAGTCCAAGTAAGAAAAACAAACTGGACCCAACAAAGGGCCAGAACACGAGGAGCAACGAACAACGCAGGACGACCCAACAGGACAAAGATAGAAACACCTGTACGCAGGTGACACAGAAAACACCTGGATGCAGGTGACAGAAAACACCTGGACACAGGTGACACAGAAAACACATGGACGCAGAAAACACCTGTACGCTGGTGACACAAAAAACACGTGGATGCAGGTGTCACAGAAAACACATGGACACAGGTGACAGAAAACACCTGTATGCAGGTGACAGAAAACACCTGTACGCAGGTGACACAGAAAACACATGGATGCAGGTGTCACAGAAAACACCTGTACGCAGGTGACACAAAAAACACATGGACACAGGTGACACAGAAAACACCTTTACGCAGGTGACAGAAAACACCTGTACACATGCAGGTGACACAGAAAACACATGGACGCAGGTGACAGAAAACACCTGGACACAGGTGACAAAGAAAACACCTGGACGCAGGTGACAGAAAACACCTGGACACAGGTGACAAAGAAAACACCTGGACGCAGGTGACAGAAAACACCTGGACACAGGTGACAAAGAAAACACCTGGACACAGGTGACAGAAAACACCTGGACACAGGTGACAAAGAAAACACCTGGACGCAGGTGACAGAAAACACCTGGACACAGGTGACAAAGAAAACACCTGGACGCAGGTGACAGAAAACACCTGGACACAGGTGACACAGAAAACAGGCGGGAAAAAGACAAAAACAGGAAATGAAGTAACATAAGCCACCGGAGGAAAGGCCCTTTCAAAATAAAACAGGAAATACTCGACAAACCATGACAGAGTCTGTGAGGACACACACATACATTCCTACGTTACCAACAGGGGACTGTCATTGCGCCCCAGCCTAGTGGGGACCTGCAGCCTATGGTGATGTCTACCTATCAAAGAGGGGACCTACACAGATCACAGTGTATGTGTGTCAGTCATAATCCTCCCCGTCTGTAAAGTGACACCACAAACTGCAGTTCCTCTTGTCGTCCACTTGAGGCTGGCTCCAGAAGTGAGTCAGTCTCCATAAGTCCCCATGTTCAAATGTCCAACTTCACAGCAGAAATAAACATGTTTACAGCCTGGTACAAAAAACAGTTTTGGTCTCTATATATTTTTATACAACTCATCTGTTCAAATTATATTAAGACTTAAAGTTATGCAGGATTAAGAGCATCGACGCTTTGATTGACAGGTGGGTGTGGTCATTCAGCCCACCTCAGGTCAGCTGATGCCGATATTTAGATTAGCCGTGAAGTGGAAGAGGCAGTCCAACATAGCAGCAGCTAGCGTCACATATTTTCACCTTGATAAAGCTGTAGGTGATGTCACTCAGGCTCCAGTCTGTCATTGGTTAAGAATTAGAATTAGAATCTTTATTGTCATTACACGGTAGTACAGAATACATTAGCACAATGAAATTGGGGCACAGCTCTCCGTCAGTGCAAAAGATCAGATAATAAATAACTAAACAAGACATGCACTTATCAAACAAAAAAGAACACTATATACAAATTACAAAGTAAGGGACTATAGACAGGACTGTAAACAGAGACATAAAGTTATAAATGATTGTCAACGCTGTGCATATATATTGCGTATAAATTATTGCACTTCTGAGAAAGAGGTTATTGCGCATGTCTTTTGTGTGGTCAAGTATTGTAAGCGTCTTTATTGCACTGGTCTGTGGTTGAAACGACACGATTGTGTCAACTGTTTTCATTTAACAGGACTATGGCCTGTTGTAGAAACTGTCCCTCAGTCTTAGTCCCTGTTTTAAGCGCCCTGAAACGTCTGCCAGAGGCAGCAGCTGAAACACCCGGTGTCCTGGGTGTGTACTGTCTCTCAGAATGCTGCGTGCCCTCCTCAGACAGCGGGTGCTGTAGAGGTCCTGTAGGGAGGGGAGAGGGTGACCGATGATCTTCTGGGCGGTCTTAATGACCCTCTGTAGTGCCTTTCTGTGTGCCATGGTGCAGCTGGAAAACCACACACAGATACGGTATGTCAGTACACTCTCAATGGAGCAGCGGTAGAAGACGGTCAGCAGTTCCCTCTTTAAGTTGATCCTTCTGAGGATCCTTAGAAAGTGGAGCTGCTGTTGGGCCTTCTTCACGGCCACTGAGGTGTTGGAGCTCCATCTGAGGCCTGCATCCATGTGCACACCCAGGAACTTGAAGCTGGGCACCCTCTCCACAGACAAAACATCAGGCGTGTCACACATGACTTTAGCGTGCAAAGAAAAAAAATATCCCCTGTTGGTAGATGAGTGTCGAAGTCTACAGTTTGATAGGTACACACTCACTCACACACAGAGTGACTGATGGCTGTTGTCAGGTTCTCGATGGGAATCTGTTGTAGGTCTAAAATGACACACACACACACACTCACGCACTCACACACACACTCATATGAGAGCGTTCGACAGCGACATCGTGTCCTGAACGTTTCTCATCTACAGAGTCATCTGACAGGATATTACATCTGGACACACTCACACACACACTCACACTCTCTCACACACACACACACACACACACACAGAGCAGGTAATGGGTTTTTCATAGGACTGACATCTCATCACATTATACAGTCAGAAGGACTCTCTGCTCTTCGTCTGTCACACCTTGTCTTCGATCTGCTTCAACCACTCAGTGTTACACCTTCATCACAACCATTGACTGTCTGTGCTGCCGGATCAGTACTGTTACTGTTAGTACAAGTAGTACTGTTGTTGTAGTAGCAGTCGTAGTATTAGTATTTGTCTGGTCGCTGTGAGATGGGCTGAACTTGTCCAATAAATGGAAACAAGGTGGAAATTCATCTCCAGAAACTTGAGTCCCATCAGCCACATGGTGGCGCTGTAATTAGGGCCGCTCATATTCAAAGTCTGATTATTCATTTTTATGAAAATGAATAATTAGATTATAAATTATTAATGAAAGTCAATACTTTTACATGTTTTGTTAAAGAAATAACAGTTAATTTAGTTTCACAGTAATTTGTGATGTTCAAAAGTTAATTCATATTTTATTTAGTTAACGGTATATTAATGTTAAAGTATGATTGAATATTATTATTTTATGTAATTATAGTTTTATTATTTCATGTTAATTCTATTTCATGGTGATGATTCAGGAGCTGCGACCAGGAAACCAGAACCAGAACAGGAGGAACCCGGGTCGGATCACACGGTGAAGATTGCTGGATCCATTGCCGGCATCCTGCTCTTCATCATCATCTTCCTCGGAGTCATCCTGCTGATGAAGAAACGGTGAGGATGTCACACACACACACACACACACAGGAAGAGTTGGCTGCAGTGGTTTCTTCGTCGTCTGTTTATTAATTTTTTCACTTTATTTTAATGTTGATATGAATAAAAATCAGAATCATGATAAAAATCTATGAATCGACCAATCACAGCTCGCATTTGAAGGTCATGTGAAGAGCTGGGTCATAGTTATTGGGTCAGTAACGTTAATGATTAATTAATTGATTCATGTTAATTAATGTCCCACATGTGGCAGTTTATATTAATACACGTTACCATGGAGGAATATTTAAGAACATAACATGCCAACAACATGTATTTTTAAATATGCAAATAAGGCTTCATCTAATTATATAAATAATAATTATGTGAGGCTAACAAACGATGATCTTTCTTCAGCACAGATACGTTAGAGACAGCCTGGTCGTCAACGTAAACGTAGCGTTAATAAAACGTTTGATAAAGGTTCTCTGATGGTCACAGCTCTGTTACTGAAGTTATTCTAAACATCAACAAGTTGTCCTGATTGGAGATATATTTAGTAAGTTACATGTATGTAGATGAATGGCGTGACATCAAAGATATCACACACACACACACACACACACACACACACACACACACAGTGGCAGTGAGGATGATGAGGATGAATAATGGAGCAGATTGCAGTAACCACCATTAAACTACATGTGGACTGACTTTATTCTCCAACATCAAACACACACCCCGCTGGGACACACACACTAATACACACACTTAAACACAGAGGGAAAAGTGTGTGTGTTTGGAGAACGTTGACGATAAGAGAGAAATTTAGATGAAAGAACGTTTTATTCTTTGTTTTTTTTTTTTCAGTCGCCTCAAGCTGAATGGCTTCAGGCTACAGAGGCACACACATATCTGTATAAAGAGTGTGTGTGTGTGTGTGTGGTGTGTGTGTGTGTGAATTTCAGGCGGACTCGTCTGTCGGGTCAGTCGAGCTCTGATCTCTAACAGATATTAGAGTGAGAAGCGGTCGTCGGGTCTCTAATGAGCTTTTGGATGCTGACTGGGTGCATTTGATTTCCTCTCTGTGAGCAGATGGAGGTCAGACTCATTACAGCCGGAGTCAAAACAGAAAGCTGGATGCATCAGCTCTGCCTGGCTGATGTGGTAACCTTTCACCGAAGCGTGTTCCTATGCCATGAACACGACCTGAGACAAAGACAGGTGATCAGATGGTTCAGGACCCCTCAGGATGAGGTCGATCGGGTCTCCTGGTGGTTGGTTTGAAACCCTGCGGTGCAGAGGAGAAACAACTGGGGCAGGGTGGGCGGGGCATCAGGGCCAAACTGAGGTGGACCCGATAACTCGAGTATCGTCTGTCTCTGCTTCTCACACATTCCCCTCCAATCAGAGTTGTTCCCGCCCCCTTCACACATTGATTGACACCTCATACCAGCCAATCACCACGCTCCTCCTCCACACTAAATAATTAAACTCATCTGTTTTTTCTCTCCAACGTTAATCTGTTCTTTTTTTTGTTCTTTGTTTTTTCTTTCTCTTCATTCCATCCCTCCCTCTGCTCCGCCCCCTCCACTCAGACGAAGAAATTATCACTCCTACACTTACTACCTGTAAGTAACCTGTTTGACCTCTGACCTCTCACCTGTAACCTTTACCTTAACATCAAACCTCAACACTGAAAGACCCCAAACACCTCAGAGCACCTTGACACATCTCAAAACCTCTCGAAACATCTCGGAACACCAGAAACATCTCGAGATACCAGAAACACCAGAAACATCTCGAGATACCAGAAACACCAGAAACAGCTCGAAACATTTCGAAACATCTTCAAACACCAGAAACATCTCAAAATATCTTCAAACACCAGAAACATCTCAAAACATCTCGAAACATCTTCAAACACCAGAAACATCTCAAAACATCTTCAAACACCAGAAACATCTCAAAATATCTTCAAACACCAGAAACATCTCAAAACATCTCAAAACATCTTCAAACACCAGAAACATCTCAAAACATCTTCAAACACCAGAAACATCTCAAAACATCTCGAGATACCAGAAACATCGCTGGGGGTCATTGTTCAGGTTCATCGTTGCCCCCCTTTGGCTGCAGTATCCTCGTACTGATTGGTTGATGCTTCTGTTTCCTGTTTCAAAGTAAAAGTAAAAATAAAGCTGAGGTGGAGGCGGAGCGTTTCCCCTCCAGCTCAATGATGTCGAACCAACGCCTCCTCAGCAAGACAGGAAATACTCACACTCCTCCTCAGGTCACAGTGTGTGTGGGTGTTCATCATGTTTGTGTGTAACAGCTGCTTTACATCAACGCACACACACACAGACATTAAACTGTGTGTGTGTGTGTGTGTGTGTGTGTGTGTGTGTGTGTGTGTGTGTGCAGTGGAGCAGGGTTAATAGAATTAGTCGGCTGTAATAAACCTGTCTGATCAAATGATCGTTACAAGGAGAGATACACCTCCACACATACAGACACACACACACACACTGACATCCATTACCGCTAACAGCACTGTCCTGTCGCTCATTAGATTAGCATAGATTAGCCTTGACATGCATCTGTGTGTGTGTTAATGTTAAGTGTTGTTAAATCAATCAACCCCGACACCTCACTGATGATGTCATGACACACACACACACACACACACACACACACACAGTCAGTCTTTTGAAATCAGATATGAAAACATATAAAAGCTGTTTTTCTGCTGTGTTTTCTTGGTCAACTGAGTGTGTGTGTGTGTGTGTGTGTGTGTGTGTGTGTGTGTGTGTGTGTGTGCGAGAGGTCAAAGGTCAGGACAGCTGATTCGAGTCA